>JAWNNU010001653.1:1800000-2212500 GCA_035044585.1 Scaptomyza polygonia
TTCAAGATTTTGTCACTGACATTCGAAAACTAGCATAGCACGCAAATCAGCAACGCTCACGGTGCGCACAGCTATGAATGCAAGTTGAATCACATACTTAAACACACATGTTTACTAACAATTGTTACAATTTTCAACATTTTAATTGACAGACCAGCACCTTCATGGGTTTATACTTACATAAAATAACGGGATCAGCCCTGCACTTAACTTGTATAATGATCAATTTAATAGGTTCCACTCAACAGCAAATGCATCCAACTCACGTTCTAGATTTATGATAGTAATTTTTGTAACTTGCTATTGCAAAATCGAACAACACGCAACTTAAAAACTCAAATGCAATATTTTGATACCTGTACACAAACGCAAAGTAACTGTTACGTATACAAATTACGTTAATACATACATTTGTATAAATGTCTTTAATTCACAATTGCAGCTAAAAGAAGATCGAAGCGAACAACACTTTTGCTCAACAGTTGCGAATGAAGAGAAAACGAATAAAGTGCATTATTTTGTTTGTACTTTTAAGGCTCAAGCTGTTTTGAATTTAGAATCTAGATACCAGATAACTACAAGTTGCATTGATCCGTGAGAAAAGTTAAATTGATGACTGACCTCATGTCAACTGTCGCTTTCATTGTCTGTCATTCACGTTAGACGTTAACAGTTTTAAGCGAATTTGGAATTTTAACATTTCAACTGAGTTTGATTTGATTTCATGCCAGTCTCTAATTAAACATGTACGTAATTACACATGCTACAAGGCAGGCAGCAAGGGAGTTAAGTAAAATAGTTAAGTGGAAATATTATTTTTTCACACGTCGCCCAGCGGAGGGCATCTCCCCCACCGGATCTTGTCCAGATCGAGTGTCATGTGCTGCTCATGTAGTGCAATCGCCTCCCATGCCAATTGCCAATAATAATTGCGATTAATTGCTACAGAGATGGAAGCTGAGACGTCGCACAATCTGCCAAGTCAATCAGTTTTTCAGTAATTCGTAGATCGCAGAAATCTAAACAGTATATAAAACCCAGGGGTTGCCAACAGTTCGGCATCAAAGTCTAGCATCCAACAACAATAAGCAAACATGTCGCGTTTTATTTGCCTGGCAATGTTAGTACTCCTGGCAGCTGTTGCTGCTGTGTCCGCCAAGCCGCACGAGGATTTCGACAAGGAGCACGCCGCTAAGATGGCCCAGGAGTGCAAGACAGAAGCGGGTGCCACAGATCGTAAGTTGTAGCACACAAGTACAAATAATCATTAATATATCAATGCATTACAGAGGATGTGGAGCATATGATGAAGCATGTGCCGGCTGAGACGCACGAGGGCAAATGCCTGCTTGCCTGCATGATGAAGAAGTTTGACATTGTAAGTGGAATAATAATATTATTTTTGTAAAGAATAATAATAGCCTCGTAAACCTCTTACGCTAGATGGATGACGCTGGCAAAATGAGCAAGGAGCATGCCTTACATCTGGTGAAAATAATGAGCAAGGATGATGCCGACAAGGAAGCAGCTGGTACCAAAATTGTTGACGCGTGCGAGGCCGTTGAAGTGCCCGAGGATCAGTTAGTGGAGAAAAAACAATGAAGCTTATTCTCAGTAATACTTTGTAATTCTCGTTTTAGCTGCGATGCGGCTGTTGTCTACCAGAGCTGCATTGTGGAGCACATGCGCGAGCATGGCCTAGCGCTTAAGGAGGACTAACCAAAACCCAACCAAGGACCCTACAACCGTACAAGCCTTTCTCCATCTACCAAGCGCCACATGATCAAGTCGACCTAATTTTTTTTCTTAAATAAATATATACTACGTTAAGTTGCTAAGTGAAATGTGAATAAATTGCGCAAGCTGCAAAACTACAACAAAAACAGTAACTACCAGGTAATGGGAATTGGAGGATAAATCCACCTGTAAAAAGACTAGAAATAAGGAAAAAAAAAATGTATGTAGTACTAGCTTAAAAAGTTTTATATATATACATATATATATATATATAAATACATATGTATATTTCTTTTAATATCTGCGTTAACGTAAGTGTGGATTGCACACGTTGTTAGTTAGATTCTTTTTTTTTTGTAAATGACAACTGCTTATTAGCTACACGTAATTAGTTATTACAATGCACGTTCTGTTGATGTTGATCGCATTTATTGTTATTATTGCTATTAAGAATTCGGATGATTTGAATTTTGATTTGTTCTGCGCTAAAATTGAGAAACTGAGAAAAAGTTACTTACAAACTAAATGTGATTTGTTGTTGTTGTTGTTAATGTTGGTGAACTAAAGATGGTCCATGCTGCCCCAGTATATACTCTCCCCCTTTTCCGCCCATCATTATTTTTTTTTTTTTGTAATGGAATTATTGGGGTTCTAGATCTAATAGTTATCAGCTTATAAGTTACTTTTTTGCAGACGACCACAGGACATCAGGCAAACAGTACAGGGGACAACATACACTTGGACAACGAGATGGACAAACGACAAATTGCGCTTGGGAAGATGTTGTACGTATGTGTGTGTATGGGTTGTGGTCGTGGTGCTTGCGTGCTCAATGTCACTGTGGCCTTATATGTTTAAATTGTATATAGTAATTGATTAATCATTCTTTGCTTGAGGCAGGCAGGCAGTTGTTATCAATGTTGCAGCTCCGTTTTGGAACATCTATCCGATGTTTGAGAGCTTATAATTATTGTTGTTGTTCTTTGTTTTCACCTACAGAAAATAGTCGGCTTGTGGCTTTTTCGATGGTATGCCACGACTCTCTTGCGGAGCCGCCTCAAAGATGACAAAGTCGCGGTGCAGGTACTCGTTCAATTCTAATATGGCAGCCACATTGCCGCAACTAAAAATTAATGATATTAAAATCAAGTTTTGACGTAAAAGGTTTGATGGCATTTTCTTACCGATAGCAATAGTTTGGCGCTGACCAGACAGTGAGCACTGTCTCGTTAAAGTGCCACTTAAATCCCTCCATGACCAGCTGATGAGCGCGACATATCATATCGATATCATTGGTGCGATTGAACTGTGATACGACATCGGAACCAAACAGATAGCCAGCGCCGCGCGGTGATACACCCCAGCCAGTCTGATCCTCGGGATCGCTCCATAGCAAATCGCACATGGGACCGTCATGTGGCACCTCCTGTTTGCGATCAATGCTGCGAATCTGATCCAAATACTGTATTGATGGCGATAAGCCGCCATGAACGCAAAATATCTTGCCGTCAATGATGGCCGACAGGCTGAGATAATCAAAGATTTCGGTGCAGTAGCGCCATACGGCTGTCGAACCATACTTGCGCAAGCATTCATCATAGAACCCATAGACCTGGGTGATCTGGCGCGATTCATGATTGCCGCGAATCAGGGTGATGCGATCCGGATAGCGCACTTTTAGGGCTAGAAGCAGCAGGAATGTCTCAACGCTGTAATAGCCACGATCTACAAAATCGCCCATGAACAAATAGTTCTTTTCGGGAACATCACCGCCGACCTTGAACAGCTCCTTGAGATCGTAGAACTGGCCATGGATGTCACCGCAGACGGTCACCGGCGAATCGACACGCTGCACATTGCCCTCTTCGACAAGGATTTCGCGGGCCTTGGCGCAAAGGCCCTTCACCTCGTTCTCTTTGATTATCTCGCAGCGTTTCAGCTGCTCGATCTGGCGATCCAGATCGCTGTAGTCCGACATGATTTCAGCGACAACAACAATCGTTGTGCCGTTAATGTGACTGCTGGGGATGAAAGCGTCGTTTTCACTCACTATTTGCACAACGTGCTGTGCAAATGTTTGCAAATAAAGAGCGGCCTCTTCAAAAATCTCTGTTTGAAAAGAAAAAACAAGACAACGCTATAATTTTGCGGCGTTAACAATTTACTTGCAAATTGTTTGTGTTTTTTGCATCATCTGCATTTGTGTTTGTGTTAGTAAATTTGTTTGACTGTTGTGTGTCTGTGTGTGTGTGTGTAGCTTGTGGATGGTTATTTGCCGCGCGCGCGACTTTTACATTAATTCTCCGGCTGCTAGTGCGGCGCCGCTGTGCGCAACATATGAAAAAAAAAATACGGTAAGGAACTAAACTTACTACAATTAAGTGTTACAAATTGAATGATCTTTTTTGTGTTTAAAAGGCACTCGCACGCACGCTCACGACAGTATAATGATACGCTTGACGTCTACATCAGATACTGTGGAGGCCCGTCGATACAAATATCGATTTGCGTTTCAATGTGTTTAGTGTTGCCACACAACAAACATATACAAAATCGAGCATTTTGAATGTTTTAATTTAAATTGCAGTTGTCATTACGCAACTAAAAAACTGAGAAGTGCATAATTTATACAGTCGGCAATGACCACTGACACACCACCAACAACTAGCCCGAAAGCCACACAAACGGATAGCCAGGCAACCGCAGAGAAATTGGAGCACAAATATGTGGACATTTATCGAGATACCTTTATTCGCTATATGGGTAAGCTGCATGTGACAGTGAGTGTGTGTGTTTCATCATCAAGTTTTAGAAACTACTTTCGTTTCCTTTGTTGTGCAGGCTATAGCAACGAAGTTGGCGAAGCCTTTCGCCCACTAATCCCGAAATCTATTGTGGCTGCTACCTATGGCATGGCCATTGGATATGTCTGTACGGATACGTTTGACAAATCGCTGCGTCAGCGAATGGCTGGCGCTACCGACCGTGAAGTGGCGTTAGTGGGCGCTGATGTGTTCACCTGGCAAATGCTCGCCTCGGTCATTATTCCAGGCTTGACCATTAATCGGTACAATTGATTTCGATAAACTCTTGCCAGGACTTTCAAATCTACTTCTCTGTTTATTCTTTTTTCTTACTAACAGAATCACAGCGGCCAGCCGAGCACTGCTAAGCAAGTCACCAACATTTGTGTTGAAAACAATGCCAACGATTATTGGATTGGCAAGCATACCGTTAATTGTTCATCCCATCGACAGTCTCGTGGATCGCTTAATGGACGAAACCTATCGCAAGGTAGTGCGATAATCATCACGCGTAACATATGCAATGTGGAGCAATCCTCACATGGTGCTAATCATTTCTTTTGTACTCATTTAATAACAATTGGCGCAAGCATTCCAAGCATATGTATTTATGCGTGTATTCCACAATCTTAGTCTTGGATTATTTTTTTAAATAATTGTTAAAGGCTTTAATATCCTTCAACCATTTGGTTAAGGATACACATTGACAAATTTCTATTAAAAAAAAACAATTTGGATATTGTCTTGATTTTATATTTTGAGGTACTTAGGATTTGTTATAAATAGCTGGATGCTTTAAATCTAATTACATTTAATAAATAGAAAAGTTCTGGGCTCAAATATTTTTTAAAAAGAAATTTCTTAAGTTCAGTTTTTATCAAAACAAATATATTTGTTTACTTTTCTTTATTATTTCGGTCGTCTAAAATTGTATAACTAGATGCTGGAGATTTAGTACTGATAGCCATCCGGTTGATAGGGACGTGAGAATGGCGTCGGCGCAAAGGGACCAGGCGGCGGACGCCAATTCGTTGGCGGGGGACGTGGTGGCGGCACGGGCATACCAGGTGGTGCCCATGCGTTCGGGGGCTGGATCATGCGTGGCGGCGGTGGAATACCCATCGCTGGAGGCAGTGGCGGCTGTCCACCACCCATTGGAGGGAGCGGAGGCGGTGGTATTGTAGCTGGAAATGGTGTGGGCTGCGGCACCGGCGGTGGTGGTACTATCATGCTCATGTTGTTTGATGTGACAGGCACCACGGGTGGTGGCGGTGCCATCATTGGTGGTGGCATCATCTGGCCACCCATGACAGGCATCATGCTCTGTACGGGTGCATCGGCGAACAACTGATGTGGTCGATCCGCATGCGCAGATGGGTTTTGTGCAGCCAGCAGGCGTTCAGCAGCGGAGCCATGCCGTTCGCCTTTGTGATCCTTTTTGAAGGCATACGAAACAGAGATTGGGCGATTGCAGAGATATTGGCCATTCATTGCGTCCATGGCGGCATCACTAGCCTCGAAGCTGGCAAAGTTAATGAACGCGAATCCCTTTGATTTGCCCGTCTCTGGGTCGCGCATGATCTTTGGCGTTTGCAGGATGACACCGAAGGCAGAGAATGTGTCGTAAAGCAGTTTCTCGTCCACCTCGACGTCCAGATTACCAATAAATATATTGGCGCCAACGTCTAGATTCTTTTGATGCGCCGACGCTTTGTTGACGCGTATGGGCTTGCCATAAAGCTTGATCATGTTCATTATCTTAATGGCATAATCGGCGTCTTCCTCGCTGAGGAACTCCACAAATCCATAGCCCTGGTGCATTTGAGTCACACGATCCTTTGGCATGTGCACATTGACTAAACAGAGATAAAGCATATGAAACAGATCAATAAGCAAATTAAGAGGATCGGTTATTAAGTTCACTGCTTACCGACTGGGCCAGCTTGCACGAATAGCTCCCATAGTAGCGTCTCCGATACCTTATCGTCCAGACCGCCGGCGTAAATGGTGGCGTCTTGAAGGAAAACATTAAAAAAATTTTGGTTTTGTATGAAAACCTATAAATTTTTGTGGCTTACCTTGGTTTCGTTCGGCAATTGGACCTGCGGCCATTTTGCTATTGGATTATACGCCAAACTTTCACAAAATAAACGGCTGCAAATGAACAATTACAATTCTCCATACAAGAAGTCAAACCATACACGGCGTTTCGGTTGTCAGGGCTGTAGCACGGCGCAGGGATGCAATTGGCAAATGCCATGGGTACGATAGATCGAAACATTTTTCGATATATTTTAAGAACTTTTACAGTTTCTGGCAATCGATGACTAGGCATTAATGAACGCAGAGTTGCGCATGCGATAGCGTTATTGTTAACGTTGTTACACACTGCATATATACTCAGTTCGATATCACTAGTCGATAGCGTCCATCACTATTTGGCCTACATTTTTATGTAATGTCACTCATCACTTTGTTGTCGTTTTACAAAGAAAAAATCGTGCTAGTAACCAAACCAAAGAAACAAGAATATTACTTTGTGCGCTGTGATGTGATAACCAATTGTAAGAAATAATGAACTGTCATCAAATATTGAGCGGTGCCTGCAATGCAGGTGACCGGTGCTTCGCAATTGGCTCCGTGGAAGGCATACCATTTACAGTAAGAATACGAGCGATTACGATTACTATATGCCAAGTTTTTTGTGTTTTTTTTTTTGTTGGTTTACGTTTTTATCACTCATCTATCATATTGTTCAACCTGCACACACACAAATCCGTTCGCATGACAGTCTTACATGCTTCTACGTATGTACGTTGCTGGTGTATCTACATGTATTTTTATATAGATACGCCTGGTACTTAAGGGTACGGACTTGTAGTACATAGCCGTACATAGTAGTACATACTTGAATACGTACCTACACATTTTCCAACACATTTGCCATTTTGCCAATTCCAACTGGAATATCCAATTCCGATCAGCCATGGGATTTTTTAATGTTTTTATTTACATATTCATACTTGTGCGTATGCATGTGCGAGCACATACTAATAAATGTGATGCTTGGCTGTCACTCTCTGTCTGTTTGTGTGGTAGATTAAATCAGTAGCAAATGATGAGCCAGAATACAATTTATGTCAATCCAATAACAACAACTAACCACTGCTGCTAACTGCTTCAGCAGTATTTTTTGTTGTTGTTTTTGCTTCTCTCTATTGTTGTTGTCTGCAAACAAATAATTTAAATATATAGGGAAAGGAGGAGGGAGTCGTGCTGCTTCGTTTTAAAATCAATGTATTATTAACATGTTTTGTGGCTTTTAATTACATTTAAAGGTCAAGTGCTGTGGCTGTAAACAAGCCTCTCACGCACTCTCTCACACACACACACACACACACACACACAAAAGCACTCGCTACATGCATACATATAACATTCGATTGGTCAAATGGCCTTTGATGCCCTAAATTCGTTAAACATACATACATGTTTGGACGACACACGTTCATTGTATGTACGTAAGTATGTACATAAGTATGTACATATGTATGTAAATACATTGTTCGCTTGCATATTAGAACACTTCGATCGCAGAGTAAATTAAAAATCACGAGGAAATCTTATGTTACCTGGGACTTCTTGTTTAAACAAAATATGATATTCATAGTTTTCTGTCTAGACATTTAATGATATTCTTCAGACGTTCATTCGCCAATTTGCACTGCGAATCGAAATCTCAATCCTCTAAATATACAACAACAATAGCAGCAAATAATTTGAGACGAACAAACGTCAATACCAAATAAATTATACATGGGCCATAAAAATGCTGCAAAACTTTTTTTGTCGTGAGCACGCATTTATATTTTTGATAAATGAGGGGGGAGTAGCTACGGGGGTAGTGTGGGGTAGAAACTGTCTCTGGTGGAGTTGATTATTTTATTTTATGTTTATTTTTAAAAGCTTATACGTGTGTGCGTGTGTCTTGACGTACTATATATTTTTATATATATATATATATCAAATATTAATTACTAACGACAATTCAAGACACCCACACCCATTGTCACTGTTTGTGCAGTGTTTGCGTTTATTTGCTTAACGCTAATGCCTGAGGTCTGTTTTTTTTTTTTTTTTTTTGTCTATTTGTTTTCTATGTATGTAATATATCCAGACTCGCAAGCATAATTAACTGTGCACATTCAATATCCAAAGAATAAATAATAATAATAATAAGTGTGCATGGTAACACTGCCCAGCTCCTCCCCCACCTTCGCTGTTGGCAAAATATCATTATGACCAACAACAACCGCAACAGCTGCAGATGTGTGTGTACATATCTGCATTATATTCTGTAATGAGCTGCTAGCTGCTGTTGACATTGCCACCCGTTCATTTAACTAAATGCCATCATTTCAATTGTTTTATAAGACTGAGTGTTCATTTATAATATTTGTAAACACGAACATATGTATGTCTGTGTGTATGTACAAACTATGTAAATTGTGTAGCAAGAAATAGGCACGGGCGTAGATGAACTTGAAAATTTACACACACCAACTTATACAAAGTGGCGCCATCTGGCCATGGCCAAGTGGCGAGTGTCATAGCATTTAGCCTTGCATTCAGCAAGAAAATAACCGCAGCCATATCTCGGGCTCCCACTTAAGATAATAAGCACATAATACATACAAATATGTATGTACGTACATACATATAAATAAATATATATACTATATACATATTTGTGCATATCTGTGACAAGAAACAGCCCCTCGTGCAGGCCCATTTTACCAGCTAAAACTAACCAAACTAAAAAAACAATTAGCCAAGATAACGCAACGAAAGAGCGCGAGAACGATAGAGAGTGAGAGGGATGACTTTTCCAAGGGCAAAAAGAAAAAGTTAGTTAATTTTTGGACACATATGTATCTCAAGAACAAAACCATTCCTGTACAATCCGGAATCAATCTAAAATGGACTTAATTAGATTTTGTGGCACGCGTTCAAAATTTAAATTTTCCGCCCACTCGAAACTTGCTGGTGCTACAATTTGCATGCAGATGACTAACAGTCTATAATGTTTGACATTAACATTTATCTGCTCTCGAAATTTGGATACGCCATGCCATTAATCAATCCATTTATCGACTGTCAATTTGCACAGATATTTCGTTTTATTAGATCACAAGTGTGTGTGTGTGTGTGTGTGTGTGTGTGTTCTTGCTTCACTTAACGTGGGGCCCCCCTTTCGCGCTGTGTCTCATAAGATTCATTGTTTTTTCAGTTTGGCCTTGTTCTAGTAAGGGTTACACCACGCTTAGTCATACTCGTTTAGCTGTGATTACACTTAGTACCTAATCGATTATTATCTTTATGCTATATTTATTTTACTCATATAGATATAATTAAAAACATATTGATTTATTAACTGTTTGGTGTTAGCCAGCTTTGTCTAGGCACAAATGGTTCTTATAAATTAGTAAGTGTATCATGTGACAAGAAATTCCATTTGTATTCCACTTCCACCCATGAAACTAGTAGAAAGGGTATAACAGACAGAAGAGAGCATCTCTGACTGTAAAAACAAGGAGCTTCTCCCGTTTTTAACATAGAAATGTATCGTCGATTGAAGTTTAGTCATCATATCAGGACCGTATGCAAAAGGTCAAGTGTTTAGGGTATCTTCTAGTCGAGCTTTCTCAACTAGAGCCTTCTTATTAATAATATGTTATCAATATTCTGTTTTGATATCAAATCAAACGAAGAAAAACACTTATAAAATCAACCGTATTCCATCCGATTGAGTGGATTTAAACACCTTTCAAATGAATAAATGTTTGTTTTATCTGTTTCCAGGCATATGCTGCTGGTTGCAATGTTGTGATATTGGCAAGCACATTCGAGCGTGTCCAGATCATACCGGGTGCCAATCATGGCTATGTGAAGATATCGGCACTAGACTGCAGCACCGATACCGGCAAAATAGCTGCCGCTTATGAAAACAAAATATGCATTTTTGAGCCAACGCCAGTGATTGAGTCCAGCAAGCATAATACCCATTTTCTCGACTACAGGTGAGTCAGATAATACCTAAGATTGTTTTTGCATGCACATTTCTAATGTGTAAATGGTATTTATTTGCAGATGGGTGCAGACAGGCTCGTTTACCAGCCACTCGAATGTGGTGACATTGTCTTGGAACTTGGAGGGCACACGTCTGCTAACTGGTGGCACCAATATTCAGCTCTGGAAGAGCAAATCGCCCACACACCAAGAGGAGGAGCACACAGGTACGTGAAAGAGAAGTAACACAACTCGGATTGCTAATAAATGTTTATTTTATTTGTTTTTATTATTTGAAGGCGTCAAATTCGAGATTGGCGAGAGCAAGGAGTCGAAACAGAGCGCACAGAATGGTCAATCGGATGATGTATCGACGTGGGAAAACATTTGGTCATGCCAGACAGCAATACCCATTTATCATATGGCATTTAGTCCCGATGGCACACTGTTTGCCACCTGCGGCCGCAATGATCGTCTAGTCAAGATCTGGTACGAGAACAAGCAGGTGCTATTCCCAGCCAAATCGAGCAACAGCAGCGGAGGCGGTGGCGGTGGCGGTGCACCACATGATGCAGCTACCGGATCGGGATCGACTGGATCGGCGATTGTCGGTGATTTAAATTTCACTTACGTTTATATTGCGCATCCGCGTGCCGTCTCCAATATTGTGTGGCGCAAAACGAGCAAGTATATGCCAAAGGGCTCGGTGGCCAATATGCTGGTGACCTCGTGCTTGGACAACATCTGTCGCATTTGGATTGAGACGGTGCTGCCCGATGATGGCATGGTCAATATGACACAATTTGATCCGCACGCCTCGCAGAATCCCAAGTTTCGCACCCATCGGCACAAGCATCGATTCATGCAGCGTTTAAAGCACATGAAGACCTGCTTTCATCTGCGTCGCCACATGAAGGCGGGCGCTCATGGTCATGCAGTAACGGCAGCCGGCTCGGGACCCGGTGGATTGGGCATTGGTGCGGGAGTCGGTGCTGGCTCTAGCGGTGCCACTATGGGACTAGGCAGCTCACCGGCAAGCTTCACCAATTACCAGGGTCCGATACCGTCGTTGCCATCGTCGTGCAGCGTTCACGACTTTCATTCGTATGGGTTCCAGGGATCGGGTGTTACGCCTGGCATGCATTTCCATTTGGCGGCATCGATAAATGCCGAAACAGACATACCTCTAGTGCCGTCGATGCAAACCTCCGATCCGGCCAATCAAAATGTTTTCATTCTGCACTGGCTGAATAACAAGGAAATGCATTTTACGCTCCAAGCGGAGGCCATACTCCAGGAACTAACCAAAAAGGTCATCGACGAAGAGAATGGCATTCATACAGCCGCCCATCACAGTTCGGCGCATACGGGTCAAGCTGGTGTCGATTTGCCCGACGATGCCCATGCGCCGCCGCACAAGAAATTTATGCGTAACTCCAAATCCGTATCGGTCGATGATAGTGGCGAGGAGTACAGCAAGTATTCACAGCACACGGCTGCAACTGGAGCCGGACTGCATTTGAATTCCATGTCGAATACGACATCGCAGAATTCGCTGAACAATGACCAGCACAATCCCATAACACAGTTAACGGACTCACTTGACAATAAGATTGAGTGCCTGCTGCGCGATTGGCATCAGAGTCCGGATCTGCTATTTGCCATACATCCCGTCGATGGCAGCTATTTGATTTGGGTGATTGAGTGGCTGGATGACTATTATCCGGGTTCATATAGGCAGGCGCAGGTGTCGTTCTCGACACGCATACCATCGGCCTTTCCACTGGGCGATGCCATGTCCATGTCGACTACGGTCAGTCTATTCAATACGGGCACACATCCGTTGGCTTTTCGTGACATTGCCAACAATGTGCGCAGCAAGGATGAGTTCCACAAGGGTGGCAGTGATCAGAATTCATTGCGCAGCGATCATAACCTTGATAAGCATGACGAACAGGAGGAGGAAGATGAACAGGACCAACAGCAGCAGCAGCAGCACCACCTTGATTCGGATCAACAAAACAATGATGAGCAGCAAGATGATGCTGGGGATCGTAGCGCTGGTGGTGTTGGTGGTGCCGCAAGCAGCAGCTCACAGGATTCAGCGGGTGCCGCCGTCGGCTCCGCACTACCATTGAATGTATCACCATCCGTATCGATGGTGACGAAGCACTCGAACGGCACCCTCAATCTGTGGCAGCTGACATTTGCGTTCAAGACAAAGTTCACCCAAGTATTAAGCATCGGTCACGTTAGCCGAGCCTCGGGTCATCGTTTCCGTGTGAACGACATCACCTGTCATCCGGTGTTGCCGCTTCTCGTCTCCACCTCGCATCACAATCTACCCGACAGTGCCGAGGCCAAATCACCCATGTCGCCCTTTGAGCAACCACTTGCCGGCAACTCAGCTGCAGCAGCTGGCTTGGGCGGAGTTGGTGGCTCTAATCCTAACAATGGGAGCCTTGGTGGTGGTAGCGGTTCACCCACTTCCGTCAATGGCGATAAGGACATCTTTACACCGACGGGTTTCTGCTCGGAGCTGATATTGTGGCGCGTTGACTCCGTGGGACCACTTTGTCATTCGGGTGGCGTTAGTGAGCTGGCCCGGATCAACTCACCAGAAATATCTGCCTTTAGCAATGTCGCCTGGATACCCACACTGCTGCCAAGCACCACCCTGGGCAGCTACAGCAATTCGCCATCGGCTTGCTTTGTGGCCAGTGATGGTGAGAATTTGCGCGTGTATCAGGCGGTCATAGATGCACGCACACTGCTTGCAGAGATCTCCTGTTCAGAGAATCTAAATACGTTGCACAAATCGCATTCGCTATCCTCGATGATCTCGAATGCCTCCTCGACCATGAAGGCCCAACGTTCGGCGCTCCACGACAAGCTCAAAGTCGTCTCGCAGCAGTCAACGGCACGACCAGGCTGCATCCTGCAGCTGGATGCCATCTCGGATGCCAAACACGACTGGCAAAACACACAGTTTCTGCACGTCTTCCAGGCACAGTTGATAACGGGTGGACAGCGTGCTGCCGTACCCGATTTAAATGACTTAGATGAGCCGAAGATGAACGCGCTGCTCGAGTCCGATATGGATGCCATTGTGGATCTGCAGCGGAATGTGGACTTTGAGGAGCCATTCTATATTGTGAACATTGAGAAAACGCTGCGCGGCAGTACCATACACATGTGGCGTATTGTCATTAGCTCCAAGCAGCAGAACTCGTTTCTCTCCGAGACGGCTATGTATGTGCCGGACTCAAATTTGACCCAGGAAGCAGATGATCAGGATCAGCCGCGTCGTATGTCACAGGGCGCTGAAACTCTAACGGGCGCTGAGCAATTTGGGCCGCATGTAGAGGCACCACACATCTCGATAACCACCAAAAAGGTGTGCACCCAAGAGTTGCCGCTGCCAGAAGGCGTCGATGTCATCCATGCCTCACCAGCTGCCGGCCATCTGAGCAGCTCGAGTATTTATCCAGCCTGCTTTGCGCCCTATATCATTGTGACGGCCTGCTCCGATTCCATTTCACGTTTCTGGAAATGTGAGCCAGCTGGCAGCGATGAATACCATTGGTCCGAATGGAAGATGTTCAGTCGCGTTCAGCACTCGGCCATTGAGATACCCGGTCAGCCGCTTAACATCAGTGCCGCCTACTCCGGCCGCATTGCCTGTGCCTACAAGTACGGCAAGAGTTTCACCCGTCCCAATCGTGGTGATCCCGATTCGCGTTATGTCAACCTCTGCGTCGCGATCTACGAGTGCGAAAGCTCGGGCGGCAGCGAATGGGTCCTCGAAGATACCATTCATTTAAAGAATGTCCATTTGCCGCGCATCAATATTGGCCATGGCATCGATCTGAGCTATCTGCACGACAGCCGTTTACTGGCCAAGAAGCAGCGCCTCAACCAGGTGCTTCACAACTTTGCCCACGACCCAGAGAGCCGTTCCCCACGCAGCGGTGAAACCACACCCGAACTGGCCGGAACTGGCGGCAAACAGAGCTCAGCTGCTGTCTCCGGCTTGTTGACGGTGCCCAGCTTCAGTACGCTCCAGTCGCTGCGAAAGAGCATTGCGGAGAATGGCAACACTTGTCCACTGACACAGAAGCATCTGGTGCAACTGGACTGGGTGTCCAAAGAGGATGGCTCACACATTCTAACCGTGGCGGTGGGCAGCAAAATTCTACTCTATACGCCTGTCAGCTCTGACATTGCCCAGGCGAACATCAAGGCCATGAAGGAATCGCGGTCGGTAAATCGTCCGATCCTGCGCAAGGCCAGCTCCTTGGCACAACCCAATTTTGTGGACGAGATACGTTGGATGAAGTTGCGCCAGATTGATTTGCAGACGGCCGATGGTCTGCCGCCTTTGCCCATGCAAATCTCTTGGGTGCGTGATGGCATCCTGGTGGTGGCCATGGATTCTGAGATGCACGTCTACTCGCAGTGGAAGCCACATTATGGTTCACTCTATATGTCACCGGCAGCAGCTGCTGCCCTAGCCGAAGATGTGCCCGATACGCGCAACTTACGCGACGAAGATTTACGTTCCCTGGCAAATGAGTCCACCCAGCTGCGTCTGAAGAATGTCGCCTCCATGCCACTGATTAGTAAAGTGAGCACAGCTAATCTGCAATTGCTGTCGCAGCGTCGTCTGGCAGCCAACAGCAGCATGGCCAATATGAATGGTGGTAGTGGTGGGGGTGGTCATGCTGGAGGTGGAGTTTCAACCCAGGATGCGGGTGGTTTTTCTGGTGATGCGCATCCCAATGATGATTATTTGACGGATTTCGGCCTATTTCAGGCATCACGCATTGCCTGCCCCGTTCTGCCACAGTATCATCCCAAGCAACTTATGGAGCTTCTCAATTGTGGCAAGATTCGCTGGGTGAAGGCCATCCTGGCCCATCTGGTGCGTTGCATGAGCGGCAATGGCAGTGGTAGTGCTTCCAGTGGTCAGCCACACGACGATGATGGCAGCACGGGTGGTGGCGGTACTGGTGGTGGCCCAGGCGGAGCACGTCAGCGCAGCTGGTCAAGGTCACGCACGCTGAGCATCAGCTATACGGCAGACACGAGCAACATACAAGCAGAGCATCGCGGCAGCACCACCCAGATACCGGAAGAACTCATGCTCGACTATGCTGAGATCAATTCGATACCGCCGCTGCCATTGTGGGTGCTGCTCAATGCGGATCGGGAGCAGCCGGGTAAGGGTTCGAATGCCGCTGAGAGTGACAAGGATTATGACGAGCTCTTCGTCATGCACAACTCTGATGATAACCTGGATGAGCTGCTCAGTGATGGCGAACAGAAGCGCCAGGAGCGTCGCCTCTCCCTGCCCGATAAGCAATCCATTTCACACTTTGGTCCACGTCAGGGTCAACTATTGTCCCGTCTACTAACGCACACACATCTGCCGGGTCTCTCCTCGCTAGATCAGATGCATCTTCTCGCCCTGGCCGACACGGTGGCCACCTGCAACACCGACTTTTCGGACAAGTTTGCCGCCGCCGATCTAAGCAAGAATCAGGCACAGGGTGGCCTTGGAGGCGGGGGTGGCGGCAGCGCCGCTGGCATGTCCGGCAAAGACCAGCAGCCTGGCACCGAATCACTAGACGATTGTGGCCTGCGCTTCCTGCTCGCCATGAAGCACTTCACCTATCTGCTGCGCTGCCTGCCGCTCCAGCAGCGTGCACAGTTCCAGCGCCAAGGCGTCGGTACTGCCAACATCGTGTGGGCCTATCATTCGGAGGGCGAGGAAGAGCTACTCAATCTGATACCCAGCTACACCAAGGGTGATCTCCGTTGGGCAACACTGCGCGATCTGGGCGTTGGCTACTGGCTTAAAAACATCAATACCTTGAGGCGTTGCGTCGAAAAGCTGGCCAAATGCGCCTATCAGCTCAAGCAGGATCCCCTTGACGCTGCCATCTATTACCTGGCCATGAAGAAAAAGTCTTTGGTGTGGGGTCTCTTTCGTTCAAAACGGGACGAGAAAATGACCACGTTCTTTGGCAATAATTTTGCCGAGAACCGTTGGCGCAAGGCGGCGCTTAAGAATGCGTTTGTGCTGCTGGGCAAGCAGAGGTTCGAGCATGCTGTCGCCTTCTTTCTGCTAGCCAATTCCCTCAACGATGCCATCGAGGTGTGCATGAACAAGCTAGAAGATTTTCAGCTGGCCCTGGTCATTGCCCGTTTGTACGAAGGCGATGGCGAGGGCTCGTACTATTATCGGCTGTTGCATGAGCATGTGCTGGGCACGGATGCGGAGACGGGTCGCTGTGACTTGACCCGTGCACATCCGGATCCCTTTTTGCGTTCGATGACCTACTGGAACATCAAGAAGTATCAGGAGAGTCTCAATACACTGCTACTTAACGGTGTCGGCAGTCTGCATGCCAGCTATCGCGAGGAGGATCTGCTGCGTCCCGAGATGCCGCATGCAACCAATCCCAATGTCTTCAATTTCTACATCTATTTGCGTACGCATCCATTGCTGATACGCCAGAACATTGCCATTTCGGCGCAGGAGAAACGCATCGCCCATGTGGTGCTTTCAGGTTTCAGTTATGCAGGCGAGTCGCGACCCCTTGCCAGTGACAAGCAGCTGCAGCTGGAGGATTCCATAACGCCCATCGAGCGACAGCTGTACTTTACTACAGCGCATGGACACTTTAAGTCTGGCTGTCCGGCTTTGGCGCTTGAGGTGCTCAACAAGCTGCCCATGAAGATAAGCGATAGCGATGGTGCCGCCTCCACCAGCAGCATGGCCGGCAGCCAGGCACAGGATAACGACACCAACCTTATTAATTCGGGTGTCATGGATCAGTGGGATGCAAATCCAAATCCAAATCCGACGCCGCAAGCCGCCTCAGCAGATATGTTTGATTGGGGTGCTCCAGCTGCTGGCAGCTCCACGGAGGCCAAGTTTGAGATTAAATGGGATGACGACGAAGACGACGCCGACGGCGATGATGAGGATAAGGCAGACAGAGACAACGATGATCCAGAGATGGCAACACCACAGCCCGGTAGTGCTGGTAAATCCTCGACAAACACAGGCGAATACAAAATGGATATTATGGCACAACAATTGAAATTTGTTGCCTGCCTCAAGATCCTCATGGAGGAGCTGTCAACACTAGCCACCGGCTTCGAGGTGGATGGCGGTCAACTGCGCTACCAGCTTTACATGTGGCTGGAGCGTGAAGTGGAGGCACTGAAGCAGCTCTGCAACTATTGCAGCTCCGACCAGACCAACGATGCCGGCGACGCAGATGCCGGTGATGGCAAGGACAAGGATATGAACGCTAGCATCTATCCGAGCACTGAGAGGCCCACTCTCCACGAGATACTCATGCAAGACAAACAGGACTTTGAGGCCAAGGTGATGCGCGCCGCCAAACGCAAACGTTGGCTAAAAGGTAAGCAACATCTGATAAGGTTCGCTTTATCTATATTATAAAGTAACCCGAAAAAGTTATTAACTGATTAATATGCTAAAATTTTTTCGATCTATCTTTTTAGCCAACGAGACGCTGTTGCGAACATTGCTTAGCTATTGTTCGTTGCATGGCGCCAGCGGCGGTGGATTGGCATCGGTGCGTATGGAGCTAGTATTATTGCTGCAGGAGCTGCAGCAGGAGAAGACCCAACAGCAGTTGCTCAGCCCATTGCCGTTCCCCACAACGCTGCCATTGCTAAGTGCCTGTGTGGCCGGCAACAAGACTGTGATTGCCGATCCCATCAAGTACTTGCAATCGCAGACGGTGGACATGCTGCAGAGCATTATAAAGCTGTTGCCCTTCCCGGGCATTGAGTCGAGCGGTCTGAGCGAGATATTTGTGCTGCGTGATCTTGCTGTGGCCTTATCTTCGTGCATCTATCAATCGCTGTGCGATTCGGAGAGCTTTGTGGTAAACAACGCCACGTTGAATGGCTATCCGAGTCCGGGCATTGAGAACATTGCCAAAATCAATTCGTCCTTTGAGTGCAGCTATTTGGTTGGCAGTCGCAATGCCTTCACTCGACGCCGGAAGTATTCCACGGATGAGCCGGCGGGTATTTGCACCACGCCCTCCAAATGGCCGGGTGTGACCAATTTGCGTGCGCTGCTCGCACGCGAGAAGGATGAGGATGTGCCGAAGCTAAATGTGCTGCTGCTTGAGTCCTTTGTGTCCACCTATATGGCACTGTTTATCTACTCGCTGTCCACCTGTGACAGTCGGCTGCTCTATCGTTTGAGTGGCCAGAACTTTACCAATGAAACATGGTCCACACTCTTTGGTGGTGGCATGAAAAAACTGCTCATTAAGCCCGCATCACAGCCACATGCAGTACAAACGCAAGCGCAGGCTCAGAGCCAGGGACAGGCACAGCTGGCTGATGATGATGAGAATAGCGTTTGGAATACGGTCACATCGATAACAAAGCAACGCATGAAGCTCAACATGAAGATATTGGGCAGTTTTAGCCAGAACAGCACCTCGAGTAACATGAAAGAGGACAAGCCGACGTACAGGGAACAATTTATGCCACCTGAGACATCAATGCTCTCGTACTTCCTGGCCAAGCCAACCAACATAGGTACCTACCTAACATACATTTATGTTTCTATTGTAACTGTTTTGTATTTTCTTGTAGATTGCGACGATTATGACACAGATGATTCGCACGAATCGGATGGCGAGGAGGAGGAAGATGACGATGATGATGTCAATGTGAGTCGCTCACAATTAAAGCCCAAAGACAATACGGAGCACACCAATCCCATGTCCTATTCATGGAGCATTCTCCGTTTGGCTCTTATCAAGTTTAGCACCTTTAAAATACAAGAATTTGTTAAAGTCGCGGGCATCGAGTTGCAAGGTAAGTCTTTAGTCTATAGCGTCAAAGTTGTTTATTATTTTTTGTGTTTATATTTTGGGCTTTTGTTTGTAGATCTACCGGTGATTAGTCCGCTGTCGCATGAGGTGTTGCGCACTCTGAATCGCTGGCAGGAATTCGCTCTAAACGATTTGATCAGCCGTGGTCCACCTACGCGGCATTATATACCCGGTTGCTCGGCAGAGAGCGGCATCAGTGGCCTGGCCATACATAAGTATCGATCGCTACTCAACAAGGATAATACGCCATTCATTTCGGGCTCAGCTGCGGGCCCCATACGCCGTCTATGGAACTATCTGGTACGCCAGGAGCCAACCCAGGAGGTCTTCATCAAGAGCATATTTGGCAAAAGCACAGAGCATGGAGCCATTACTCGTAGCTCACATCACAATCATCATCAGCATCACGATAACGACACCGATGAAGGTGTGTATTCCGTTCCAAAATGTTGTTATTATAGTTGTTGTTGTTGCCAATTCCTTTAAGTTCGTTTACTCAACAAAAGTATTTGCATATACATATGTATATACACATATATAGTATATGATTGCAACGTGGATATATTTTTCCATTAGTTTATGCTTTATTGCTATATTGATTACAAACAATTCTCAATTTTTTTTTTTTGCTGTTGCATTACTGTTGAGAATCATTTTATTACCTTTATATTTTGAGAAAATGATTCAACTGTAATACTGAATTTGAGATTTGTTTTTGTTATTGTTTTGGTTTTAAAACAGTTAATTCAGGTGGCAGATGTTACTTAATTTTAGGCATGAATTAGTATTTAAAATACATTTTTGTACGCACTTTTGTGAAAGTGATTTGACTTGTTGTTGTCGCTCTTTACTTGTTTTTTTTTTTTTTGTCAAAATGTTTTTCTAAACACTTCTCACAAAATGTGTCGATTTGTTGTTTGATTTCGTATTATTATTGACTATTTACTACAATGGGATTAAACCAGTGAAATGTATTAAAAATTATACTATATATTTTGTTTTTGATTATATTATTGTTGTTTTTAAAAACCAACTTTGTTTTTACTACTATCACTTCACATTTTGAAGTGTCAATTAAAGCAGAGATTAATTGTTATTATTTGTATGTGTATGCGTGTGTGTGTGTGTGTGAGTGTGTGAGAGCAGGTGTTAATCGAAAACATTGAACTGATTTGCTTGGCTTTGTTAATAGACAACTGTTTGCCCGTTGGGTTGGGGAGGGGGGAAGGGCATTGATAAACAATTTTTTTACAATTTGTGATAAGATATCGCGTATTGAAGAGATGAAGCTGCAACTTTTTAGTGATTAGCACTATGGTGTCAAATAAAAAAAAAAAAAACTAACTTACAGTGATCACTCGAACTTAACAAAATTTCAAAAACTGTTTAAAATTATAATGTTAGGGTTTTTGTTTGAAGCATTAGTATCATGTTTTCCATTTCCTATCGATTTGACATTAACATTTAACAACCATCACAAAACATACTAATACTATATGTACTCTTTTCCCCTCTCTCTCACTTTCTCTATCTATCAATCGCTCCTTCTTGCATTCTGTTTCATTGCTCTCTCATAAACACTCTTCCACTCTCTCTCGTACGCTCTCCCGATAGGTCAATCACACTCGACAAACGAGAACTCGGATCACATACGCATCATACACAAGGATCACGAATCGATTCTTACATTCTGCTTGAAGAACAACAGCTCATCAATGATAGCGTTCGCTAATCCTCGAGAAATACAGGAGTTCGATATATCGCTACTTTTGGAATCACCCAATTGGTATGAGGACGAGTGCGACTATGACATGATGAACCTGTACAAAGATGCGGACACCAACAGTTCGGCCTTCCTTATTATCCAATCGCAGGAGCAGTAAGTTGACATCTTTAACATTTGAATGCAAATCAAGTTAAATTATTTCTTCAATTAGGGCTCAATTCGGCACTGGAAATACGTTCAATGAATCCAACGTAACACCACAGAGCGCCTCACAATCGGGACGCGGCACATCAATGGTACGGTCCATGAGTTCCATAAGTAATTTTTATATTTGATTAATGTGTTTTCGTTCTTTTAAACAGGTGTTGCGCCACAAGGTGGATAACGTAAAGCGGATGAGTGCACATCCGTTGATGCCGCTCTATTTGACTGGCGGACAGGATGGATCTGTGCAGATTTGGGAGTGGGGCCATCTGCAGCCAGTCTGCTGTCCACGCACCTCTGGCACCTTTGCCAAGGTCACACGTTGTCGCTTCTCCGAGCAGGGCAACAAATTCGGCATCGGCGATGGTGATGGCAACCTAAGTCTATGGCAAGCGGGCATCGCCTCCCAGAACAATCGCTCCTTCATAGTGAGTAATAGTAGCGCGAAACTTTCTCATTCAGCATTTCTATATCCTTTTTGTCATACTTAGACCTATCAGTGCCACAATAAAGCGCTCTCCGATTTCGTGTTCCTTGGCTCATGCAGCTTGTTAGCCAGCGGTAAGTGAACAACGAATCTCTCTTTCTCTCACTCTCTCTCTCGGTCTATCTCTCTCTAATTCGATTTTTACTATTTTACATCCCAACAGCTGGACAAAGTTCCGAGAACAAGAACATCAACATTTGGGACACACTTCTGCCACATAAGAAGTCCTGTGTTTCGGGTAAGTAATTCTATTAAACTTCCCCCAATTATGAGTGTAAATAAGCTTGTTCGTTGTAGCATTCACTTGTCATGACCAGGGCTCATCTTGTTTGGTCTTTGCGCCGCAACACCAGGTGCTCATCTCGTGTGGCAAGCGCGGTGATGTCTGCGTCTTTGATGTGCGTCAACGAACACTGCGGCATCGCTTTCAGGTAAGTGAATCAATCCAACCATAATCTTCGATACTTGTTTTTTAATAAAATTTTTATTTATGTCTTGGCAGGCACACGATAGCACCATTAAGTGCATTTCGCTAGACCCGCACGAGGAGTTCTTTGTCACTGGCTCCATCGAAGGCGATATTAAGGTGCGTACTTTATATTATTATACCTATCTTTTTTATAACCGAATTGTTACCGATTACAGATATGGGACATGAATCAGTTCATGCTTATCAATACGTTCCCCCATGAGCATGCCAAGAATGGTTTCTTCAAGCACACCGGTCAGGGTGTTAGCCAGGTGTATGTGGATCCATTTGGTCGTCTCTTCTCTTGCGGCTCTGATGGGTGCATGAAGGTTCGACTTCTTGTCGAAAAGGATAATATTGTTCACACCGTGTATTAAACAAAAACCGCAACACCAACAACAACAATAACAACCATAATTTTCATGCTTATCATGTGTTAGTCTTCACATTGTATTTCTCGTCATCGTTTTCGCCCTGTTCCGCGACTGTGTTTGGTTTATTTTTATTTTCTTAAAATATTTACCGATAATCCATCCAATGTACATTTGTTAGCATGTGCTTTTTTCTCTGTATGTGTGTGCGCGCGCGCTTGTCTGTGTGTGTGTGTGTGTGTGTGCGAACGTATATATGTATGTGTACGTATTTTATTAACCTTTTTTTTTTGTTTGTTAAACGATGATTATTATATATCTTTGTTACATACATAAATATGTACCATACATACAAACTTACACACGATGATGAACACACATTTGTTGAGACTCTTTTTTCCAACAATAACAACAATCACAACAACAGCAAGCAAAACAACAACAACAACAACACCAACTAATTGACGAACTCACAATTGATTCGTTTATATTCTGAGTATTTCCTAAACAGACTATATACTACTTATATTATATATATATATATATACTACATACTATATATATAGATACAGATATGTGTATATATATATATATATATGCATACTACTTATATGCTTTAAATCAATTATTACTTATTATATATATATATACAAGACATTCTGCAGTATGATAAAATTTATATGCTTATGAAAATATTTATATGTATATTCTATATACGACATACACACACGCACACCAACACACACAGGCATATATATATATTTATATATATATATATATATATATAGATATATATATATATATTTATGTATATATATATCAATATATGTGTGAGTGTGTTTGTGCGTTAATATGTCTTTGTGTTATACTTTGTGCAACAAATTTGTCTGTTAAATCAATCAACAATCTATTATGTATACCTAAATCAATTACCTAAATAAAGTGCAAAAATAAAAAAAATAAAAAAAAAAACGAAAAGTATTAAACCAATTAACGACACTTTCAATTTCTTCTTTTGCTGACTTAAATCAAAGACATCATTTCGAAGTCATACAAACTATTAGAGATATTTCATGTTAGAAGATATCATACACAACAGGTAATTATTCAAATATACATACGTTCCATGTGCACTATAAATTATTTATAGTATGTATATACTTAAGTATTTGCATAAATGGCGCAAGGACACGTTTATCATGTTCCAATTTAAAACATCACCCGGATCACCCGCTTGCCACAATTTCCTTGTGTCAAGCAGTTTGTTTTGCAACAGGCCAGATTTGACGTGGATAAAGCTCATTTGACACCGCTGAAAACACACTTGTCGGAAATGATATAAAATACCAGGCGAACAGAATCAGCAGTAGCATGATGTGTTAAAACATTCAGCTTATGTAAGATAGCAAGATGAGTGAGAATAGCAACCTTTTTTTAGTATACTGGTGCGTGCGCGTGCTATCTATCAACAAAAACAACCCTTTTTAGAACCTGACGTTTTAAATTGTCACATGATAAACGCCACCTATGCACATACTTTAGTACTATATAAATAGCTTATATAGTACTTAAGTTATTGCATAGGTGGCGCAAAAGTAAAAATAAGGTTACGGTACTCGCTAATTTTGCTAACTGACATAAGCTGACGGTTATAGCAAAACAATCATGCTACTAGCAATTCTGTTTCATTTTATTTCCAATAAGTTTATTATTTTTTTCAGTGATGTCAAATTGGCTTTTTCCATGTAAAATCTAGCTTTTTTTTACAAAACGAATTGCTTAAAATAAAAAGAGCTTGCGGTAAGTTGGTGATCTGACTTTTCTAATTTCCATTTTAACGCCTCTATGTCAATTTCATCTTCAGTGAATTTAATCTCTCACACCATGACATCATTGGGAATACATACAAACCATTAAGGATTTTGCATGCTGTGACATATCTTTCACAATCATTCACAACAGAAAATTATTTAAATACGCATTCGTTCCAAACTATTCATATGCACAATAATAGTTTATAGTTCTTAAGAAGTTGCATAGGTGGTGCAAGAACACTTTGAGCAAGTTGCAATTAAAAGCGCCACTTTCCAAAAACGGTAACTTTTGTTTATATATCTAGTTTATTCACTCACCTGCAAAATAAATAAGGTTGGTGCACAAATAAACTATTCATAGTACTTCAGTTATTGCAAAGGTGGCGCCAAAGTAAAACAAATAAGGTTACTGTACTCGCTATTTTGCTAACTGACATAAGCTGACGGTTATACCAAAACAATCATGCTACTACCGATTCTGTTCGCCTGGTATTTCGTTGCATTTCCAGAAGTTTCTGTTTTTCAGTGAAGTCAAATTGGCTTTTTCTGCGTCAAATCTAGCTCTTTTTGATAAACGAAGTGTTTGGCCAACTTGCTGTATCTTTTTGAATTTGCGCTATTATAAAGCTGCTTGATATAATCGTTATGCATACCAAATCGAAGCTATAATTTTATAAACAGGATGCTGCATTGGTTAAATGTTTTTACAGATAATAAAATTCTTACTTGCCCTACTCAAGAAAAACGAAACTTCCAGATAGAATACATATATGCATAACATAAATAAAATTTGATTTTAAGAGTTATAGCAGTACAAAGTAGTATAAAAATATTTTACAAGTTACGATAGAGAGCGAATACATAAATACATTTATGGTAGTACAAGACGACTTTAAAATTGAATTAGTTTTCATTTCCGTTTGCCATTCAAAAGAGTTTTTCATTTTATTTATTTATTTTTTTTTTGTTATTAGAAAATCGAAACAAATTAGACGCTATGCCATTTATGGGCGTTTAATAATAAAACTAGGCAAAAAAAAAAAAAAATTGAAACGCACATAAAAGAGAAAAAAGAGCTGATGAGAAGAAGAGAGAAAAAAGTTCAGTTTGTTTATGTTTTAAGCCAAAAGTGGAATTATTATATATGTATATATAGTTGTTGTTGCCAGCGGAAACGTTGCTTAGCATCCGTTGGTTTTGTTCATGGATTGGCTGATTTCGAGACCGAAGCGAAAAACCGCGCTGGCGTCTGGCTGTTTATTTAGCCGGAACATGTGGGGTCATCATTGTCATCATCATCATCATCGTCGTCGTTGTTGTTGTTGTTGTTGCTTATGACCTCGGCGGTTTAATTAGCTTGCTTGTGGGCGGCGGCAGCTTGCAGAAGCCAGCTGCATCAAATACGGGCAAAAGTTCGCGCACACGCCCCGGTATTGATCCATCTAGCATTCTTTAGACAAAGAGACAAAGAAAGAGAGAGAAAGAGAGACAGTGAAAGAGATACTTACTGTAACTGTAGAGAGTCTATTATAAATTAAGGTCTTACCGACGCTTGTAATCGATTTTGGCACCTTTTAGCGATATATTCGCATCCGTGGGAAAAAATGTGGCATCGTAAAAGTTGAGGCCATTCTGCAACAAGATGTTGTACTCGTCCATTGAGGCCAATGTTATCCTTATGACAGCTGGCGGCAATTCTCTACGCTCTGGACGCTCAGCCTTCTCAATCGCATCGCCCACAATGCCACCAACGGTGCTCTTGGCGATGCTGCTGCCTGCAAACAAAAAAAATCGAGATATGTAACACTTCTGAACAAGATGTGTGTGGGCTAAACTGTTGTGTGTGTTGGGAGGGATCAATTACTTCTAACGGTAGCGCGTCGCAGTGTCTGCATCTGGGTCTGGCCCGGGCTCAGGCTCGTGCTCAGGCTCGTGCTTGGGGATTGTTGGATGTTGTGCATCAGCTGCTCACCTTCAACGCTCTTGTCGATGCCACCGCTGCCGCCACTGCCGCCGCCACTCAGATTGGGGCTCGAGTAGATGTGAAGGCGTACCACCTCAACAACCGAATCGAACTTGTACATTGCATGGCGAATGTCCTCCACGGGCAAATCCTCCGGCACATCGAGCACATATAGCGTAAACGTTTTCCTTGGCCGACATGGTATGGCAATCTATCAAGGAATCATCAACAAAAGCAAATCGGAACACAGCAAAGCAGAAACACACACAGATTATGGAGTATCTTAGATTAGTATATACATATATACCGTATAATATGAAAAGATGAGTTTTGTTATTTTGTTTTTGGTATAGTATAAGGTTTAATGTTATGCATGAAGGATAGTTTGTTGCCAATGTGCCGCCAAATACTCACACTGCGCGAGAATGTTTGCTGGAAAAATGTTAAAATATTCATATTTCAAAAGATTTCAATGTCAATTCGATGATGCGAAGGGAATTGCATAGGAGTTACAGATAGAGAGAAACAGTTTGCTAATAGAGATGGGATCGAGATAGTTAACTTTAAGGATCCCATTCCCAATCCTATCATGAATGTTAATATTTACTATAAAAAATACTAGAGACCATATATATATATAAAGATAGAAAGATAGATAGTTCTTCGACTTACTTTTCGATAGAAACGTGCACCGGTCACTTTGTGGAAGCCCTTCTTGAAGACCGCCTGATAATCATCTGGATGTGAGAATTTAAATAGAATTCCTGTAGCAGTTTTCGTCAAGCTGAAACATCCCTTGAAACTCATTTTTTCGCAAATTAATGCAGCACGTTCCATAGATAGTTCATACGAGGGTGTCAGTAGGAATGCGCCTGTAAGTTGGTATGAAGGTTTTTAATTTTTTACCTTAAGTTAGTATACGATGATAAATGACTTTTTTTATAAAGAATAACTTTTCTACATGAAGCCCATTCAAATGTTAGTAATGGTTGGTCTTTGTACAACCTTAAGGTTAAATTTCACTTTGAAAAGTCCTTTGCATGCAAGTTTTAGGGAAAAACGAAACACTTTGAAAAAAAAAAACATGAAGTTCACTCTTTAAACATGCAAAATATAATGTGATAAAAGTAAACTGAAGGCAGCACCTTTGGTCAGGAAATTATCGGGCGAGGAGACCTCCGAATCCGAATCATCTTCACGCTTATCTTGCCACTTTGGCTCCGATGATAGCTTATGGGCGGCCATTTTGGTAACAATGCCAGTAGGACGCTGCCTTGGGTACTCATTCTTTTCACATTCCAAATCCGAGGCGTTGCCAATGTAAGACATTTTTTTTTTTTATTTGTTTTTATTGTTGTCAGTTTTAGTCAATTGGTCGGTTCGAAACCAGCTCAAAAATATGAAAAAAATTAGAATAGCTTGAAGAGTGCACGAAATTTTGAAAGCAACTGAAACATATAAGCGTCTTTCCATCGCTTTTATATGCTTGGCTGAGTCGCACTTTGTTCTAGCATCTGTGTATAGCTCGATCCGAGCAAAATAAAAAAAAAATATGAAAGTCAATCGCACACACACACACACACAAGCACATACATATACAGAATGCGATTTTGGTGTGGCTAGCAAAATGTCGGTCTGTTTTTGCTTAAATTGGAAGTTCTTACAATTGGCATTAGATGTTTTTTTTCACATTGAAATCTCTCCCTCTATCTTCGCGTGGGTGAAACAGTAGATATCCAAACGTTTAGTAAAAAGGGGGTGTGGGGATTATATATATGTATATATATATATATATATATATATATAATGATGCAGGTTGACACCATCATCATCATCATCATCATCATCGTCGTTGTCGTCAAGATCATACGCGTCAAAAGAAGCGCCAAATGTTGCGTAAATTTCAAGAACACATCTTTATAAGGGCAACCAACAACGTGGAAAAATCGCATATGGTACAAATATTTCCCAAAACATATGTATTGAAAATTAATTAAAACATTGAACTAACGATTGTCATCTGCAACAGACAATTAAATAAAGTACACAATACACATTGGATTTATGTCATTTCATAATATGTGGTTTATTAATAAATTATTTTTTATTTTAAATTAATATTTCAGTTTTTTGAATATTTATAATATTTTTTTGTTTGTTGTTTTTTTTTTCCATTTTTTTGCATTTTGTTGTCGTTTTGTTTCTCAATAATATTTTTTTTCTTAAACAAAATCTGTGTATTTTTACACTAAATAATATTATAATAATAATAATAATTTTAATAATAATAATAATAATAATGAACTACTAAAGTGTTTTACATGGCAACTATAATTTCATTTCATATAATTTTTTGTCATTTTCAATTTCTTGTTATTGATATTTGTATACGTGTTTTGCAGTATTTTTGGATTTTCGTTTTTTTCTGTTTTGTTGTAATTTTAACTATTTTTGTTTTTTATCGAATAGAATAAAATATACACATTAAGGGGAGAGAGGAGTGAAGCACACACAAAAATATTTATTATAATTTCAACTATTTTGAGAGTTACAAACAATCGGAAGGATCAGCAACATTTAAAAAACCAACACAAAAACGCAGAGATAAAAAGGCAAGCGATGCTTCTTCTTATTGGGAGTGTCTGTGGCCAGCCAGAGGAGATGGGTTCTTTGGCGGGGGCAAGGGTGTAAGTAAGTATTGTAAAAGCATTATGTGTTAGATATATATATATATGTTGTATATATTTTTATATCGTTGTTTTATATATATATATTTTTAAGCATTGTGGTGATATATTTTTTTTTGGTTGGGGGGAGGGAGGGGTGTTTTTTAATTGAATATATATATGGTATTTATGCGTGAGTATATATATAAATATATATGTAGATGTGTTGGATGGAGGAAAATTTTTGAAAGGAGTTTTATTTGCTTGCAATTCAAAAAAAAATAAAAAACACAATCAAATCATATTCAACGCTTGCTTTTCATGAATGAAACACATGCGCAATCGATTAATCGAATTATCGATTATATACACTTACACATACAGACACAACAACTACGTAATAACTGATACAATGTTAACAATTATGCGGCGGTGGCTTTTTTTCAATTTTATTTCATCAACTTTCTCTCTATTTTTAGTATTTAATTTTTAATATATATATTTATTTTTTTTTTGCTTTTTTTTTTTTAAATTTTTGGTGTTTTAGTTTTAGGCGTCGAGTGCATAAATTAGCAGTGAAAGGGTGGTTGTGCGGGGAGCAAAAGCGGGATGGCCAGGCAGGTGGGACATTCATTCATAACTTACATAACGAATAATGATCGATAAATATCGATTAATCGATAAATAGATAAAGTAAGTAAGTGCGTGAGTGGGACAAAGAGGACTGTGTTTTTCTTTTACTAATACTTAGATTGTAATGGTTTTTTTTTGGTGTGCCAAGCGAATTTTCTTACGATATATATATATATATGAATATATATATATACGTGTGGGGGTGTGTGTGTGTATAACCTATACATGTAAACACACTTAATATATATATATATATATATTTGGTTGTTTTTTTTTTTCGTTACATACATATACAAATATTATTTGCATTCAAGAGTTTGTTGCTTAAACAATTTGCATTTATGTTCGCATTGTTGTTGTTATAAATTTTTAGTTTATATAGTTGTATTACGAGATATCTGGTTGCTGAGCCTTTCATATTATTTGTTGGCTTTTTGTTCTTATATGCTTTTATATATAAATATTTCTTTCATTATATTTATGATGTAGCTTTAAAAAAAAACCAAAAAAATCTTTTAAACAGAAAATACAATCGTTTTATCGAATCTTGGTATGCACTCTGTTTAGTTTTTCAATCGATATTTTTATTCGTAATATTAATTTTTAGACAATACATTCATATATAGTATATGTATATAGTAGCTAAGCCTTAGAATTGTGTGTGTGTGTATTTTCTTTTTGAGCCTGATAAAAGCATGGCAAAAATAGTTGGATTCGATTGCAACTTGTGTGTATATAATAAAAATGTATATATGATGTATTTGTTGTTGATAGGTGTATGTGTATGTTTGTATGTGTGTGTGTTATGTGTGACGTTACAAAACGATTTGAACTGACTAGAAATTCAAAATGACATGTCTAATCTCATAAACATACATCTTGTGATGTACAACACGACTTTATACAAAACAATCATGATGTAAAACTTGTAAAATTGATATAATAACTAAATAATTCAATATGCATAAAATATAAGTATATATTTCTAAACATAATAAAAATATAAAGTCTTTGCATTGGAATCGATACACGTACACATTATTCAAACGGTACACCTTTATCAATTCTTACATCCAGGTGTACAACTTTTTTGTGTGTGTATGTGTGTGTGTGTGGGTGTGTGCTTGTGTGTATGATAAAATTGGCTAAGTTTTGTTAGAATCATATGAAAACGATTTGTGTTTAAATTTTTGGCTTTTATCATCAATCAACTTCAATCAGTCAGTCACAGTCAGTCAATCTGCCGTTGCATTCGGAGTGATTCGAAATTTGTGATTCTATATTGTAATTCTACGCATTCTAGTGTATAGTACTTTGTTGGAGGGAGAGAGAACAAGCGTTTCGTTAATGCTTGTGTTAAGCTCTAGGCATGCCCCTAATTGGTGATTGATGATTGACCTACCGCTTAAATGGTTGATTGAAATTTATTTATGGCACTACAACTAGCACTAGGACTCTGCGTGTGTGTCTGTGTCTATGTATATGTATATTTGTGTGTGTGTAAGATATGGCAATCTGTGTAATTAAACAACAGAAATATATAGTTATAATTATTATTATTATTATAGGTTTCATTACTCTGTAGTTCTTACGCAATTAAATAAATTTAATAAAAAAATAAAATACTCATAGCAAAAAGAGCATAAATGAAAAGCAAAAAAAAGTTCAAATTGATATTTACAATATAATATAAAGGACATATAGAGTATGTTTTAAGCAAGAATTTTGTTTTCGGAACTACAGAGCTAGTATAACATAAGAATAATTATACGATATACATATGTATGTATGCATGATAAAAATGATATAGTATGCAGGAGCATATGGTTTTAGTTTTTTTAATATGGCTGCTGAGAGTTAAGTATAATGTTGTATACAAAAAAAACGTTAATTGCATCACTTACTTAATTTGTTGTTAATTTAAGCTTAACGCGCTTATTTAATTTATTACATTTACTTGTTGTTTTTTTTTTGTTTTTTGGTTTTTTTTTGTTTTGTTTTTTGGACGGAACAATTTACAACATATGATTATGAAACAATGATTTAATGATCTAACAAAATGTAATACTTAATAAATGCCTTATGAAAAAGACACTTAAAAAACGAAAACAAACACAAATAAAAGCAAAAAATAATAATAAAAAAAAAAAAATAATTATAAAATTTTGCTAATGGAATGAATTAGCTTGGGGTGCTATGTATTGGTAGACATAAATATATTATAAGTACGAAAAAAAAAAGATAAAAAACAGAGCTTAGTTATTAGCTTGTTACGACAGATACACACAGATACATATAAGGTTGCAATTTGTTGTATATATATATATATATATATAGATATATATATATATAAAGAGAGAGAGAGAGCGCATGAGTTTTACAAATAATATATATACATATATATATATATCTATACTGTATACTTTTATGCTGTTATAGCGAAATTGTCGTATCATCCTGTTAATTTTTTTTAATTTGTTTCCTTTTTCTTCATAATTTTCTGCGTTTATAAAAACTGTCGCTTCATAAATATTTATAATCAGTTATCGATAATCGATAATCAGAAGACAATAATAATTGTAATTATAATAATAAATATTCGCATTTCTTTTTCTATAAATATTATGTTAATATTATGGTGTAAAGCTTTATCGCTTAAGTAATATCATAGAATATTTTTTGGTTACACATTTTCTATACTTTATTTGCTGTCTGTTTGTCGTTTGAATGCATTCCGATCAAATAAAGCTCATAAGCGTCTATATACTTTTCGTGTTCATCTGACATCTGCTGTTTATCTGTTTATCTCTTTATGTGGTTATTAGTTCTTAGGGATTATAATAATAATATGTATTATGATTGCGATATTAAAAGGCATTCGCGCTAGCCACAACTAATGCATTTATAAAGCGATGTTGTTGTTGTTATTGTTGCTTTTTGTTGTTGTTTTGTTTTTAATACGTTTTTAGTATGCGTTTTTATTAATATATATATATATATATATATATATATATATCGGTAGCAATTTATATATATATAAATTGTGTCGGCTCTCACTCTGCCATCAACTCTCGAGATATAATATTGCTCTTAGTCTAGGTTATTTCGATTTTAAACAGCACAAGTAGGTCAGCAGCGGCAGGAGCAGAAGGTCAAGATTGGATCAAAAGGTTGAAGATTACAAAACAATTATGAAACACGAGAGTTACAATAACAAATGCAAAAATTCAGCATGAATGTTGGTTTGTTTTTTTTTTCTTTTTTTTTTTAGTATTTTTTGTTGTTTTTGTTCTTTATAGTAGATCTAATAAGAGAGATATGCATATGAAGCCGAGATCTCGTACAAAATATGTGTTGTTGTTGTTTTGTTCATTCAAATTGTTAACAAACAAACAAACATACACACACACACAAGCGCGCAATTGTTGCTACTAGATTAAGTTCATTTCATTTAGTTTTAAATATATATGTATGTATATATTGATTTAGCTTTTTGTGGTGATTGCAAGCGCCTAAGCAGAAGAATTGGGAAGCAATTTGAACAAGCTATGCTTTGATGCTGTCATGTTTATATATATATATATATCCGTATATATATATTCTTAAGTCTAGATGTATTCAATTAACAATTTTGTGTTTCCACCTGCTTTTTTTTTTTTTGACCACTTGTGCTAGTTGTTGTTGTTATTTTTTTAGACAAAGTAGAGAGAATGTTGCAGTTGGTTGGCGACACATTTATACATATACCATACATATATTTATATATTTGCATTAAACAAATATTTCATATCGTATATAGTATGTGGGTTTATATATTTATATATGTATGTATGATCTTAGCCTAAGCAATAAATATTTTGTGTTTGCATTTTGTTTTGCTTTTGTTTTTTTCATATATTTAATTTTTTTGTTTTTTTTTTTTTTTGTTCTCTTTTATGACTTGAGACTCGATTTTAACTTTGCATTTTTAACCCGGGGGAATCGTTTTGTGTTTTTTTTTTTTTTTGAGTATTCTTTAAGTTTTGGATTGCTAGAATTGCGGTTATATGTTGTTTGTGTTGTGTTTGTGTGTGTGTGTGTTTTTTGTGTAATAATTACCCTTTTAGTTGCATTTGTTTGAAAGTTGAAATTGTTGTTGCTGCTGCTGCTTATTTTCAGTTTCGATTTCAATACCGACGACTCCAGCACCAAATTCAAATCCATTCTCGACACCAACTTCGATAAGCTCGTCAAACATTTGGATTTGGTTGCGTGTGGGCGTATTTAAGGGCGTTACGACATTCTGATATCGTTGATGAAATGTTGACAATATCTCGCGAATTTTAGCAATGATCTCTTGTACTCAGGCATTTGACTCCTGCAAAGCAATTCAAAGGTTAATCACAAATGAAAATACTTATTCATTTATATATAAATATATATATTGTCAACTGCACCTTTAGATTATCGAAATAGTGCATGATCTGTTCGTAGTCCATGTCCAGATCATCGAGACCCAGACGCTCGCCGGGAGCCGCATCGTCCACGGTAGCCGAGAACATTGGATTGCCAACAACTGTGGCACGCTTGATGCGCGATGACTTTGTTGTCGGCTCGCTGCTAATGGTGGTGGTGGTGTTGTTGCTGTTCTTGGTATTAGTTATGGTGCTGTTTGCAGCATGGCCCGGCGGGGACGGCAGACGAACAATCTCATCTGTGGCATTCGAATTGGCTGCATCTGCAACAATGCTCAATATGCTATGGTTATGATTCTCTGAAATATTAAAAACAACCATGTAAAGAGTTTTTGACAACAATTTGCATTTTGTTTTCATTGCGCGCCTACCTTTTATTTGTGTTATGGCCGGCGATGGTGCAACTGCTGTTGCGGCCACAGCTGCTGCTGCTGCTGCTTTGGTAACTCTCTTTGGTGTTAGCGAATCGAATTGGAATGCATTCTTCTGATGCGGATTTGTGTACTCCACGAGCTTCTCAGCATTGTGCAGCTCTTCGTGCTGCTGCTGCTGCTGCTGTTTTTGCTGTTGTTGTTGTTGTAGTTGTTGTTGCTGCTGTTGCATTAGCTGCTGCTGCTGCAATTGCTTAAGCTTCAAATGTGCCGATCTCAACGCCGGCTCTTGAATCAAATTGTGGCTATGACTGTGACTGCGCTGATGCTGACGTTCTGGCTGTGGGTGTTGTTGTTGCTGCGCCAAGTTGTTGTTGTCACCGCTGTGAAGGTGCTGATCACGTTTGTAGTTTTGACTGTGACGCTTGGTTATCATATCCTTATCCTGTCGAAAACGAACAAGTTTTGTAAAGAAAAATGCGTTTGAATGGGCTTTATAGAGCTACTGCTTACCTTAACTGGAGCTGTCTGTGGCAGCTGTGGCGGCAACATGGCGCGTATGCCAACATTGCGATGTGGCGGTACTGGCGGCTTATAGTCCAGAGCTTGATTAGTTTCCTTGCGTTCATTGGCCAGATAGCTGTGTGTAAGAGAAACGATAGTTAAGCATTTGTTTAAGCAATTATGCGCTTGAGTACGCTTACTGATCGGCATGAAGCTTGTTCAGATTGGAGGCGGGCACAATGTGTGTTTGTAGTTTAGGCTGCTGCTGATCGAAAGAGCTGACGCGTCGCCCATTGTCGTAGTTAATTATGGGATTGTTGGTGATGCGCATACGGGAATCTAAAACATATACAAATTAAATGTTATAATAGTACAGTTGTTGTTGGTGGTAGCCTGCAAAAGCTTACCGCGCGCATTAACATGCTGTGGCTGTTGCGGTTGCTGAGGAGCGTTTATTGAATCATTGACAGCAACCGATTGCCTGTCAATTGTGGAACGACCGAGCCAAACCCAATCATGAGCATTTGTTGTCGACTCCTTGAGGCGCACATCACGAAAACCACCAACGCCACCGCCACCACCATTTCCATTACCCTTGCCAGCGCCAGTTAGGGGATCAAGACCAGATTCGATCATGGCCGGTCGAAACTTGGAGGCATACACCACACACGATATGACAAACACAATGATGGCAAAGCAGAAGGCTGTGAGGAGCACATACATGCCCAACTCCATGGACGACATGTTGCCGGTGCCAATGCCGCTAGCCCGATTGCCATAGTGTGACTTGTGCACCGCCTGAATGCTTGCACGATGCTGTCTGGCCTGCACAGTTGGCTCGTACTGTTGACTCGAGTCTCGCAATGGTATTCCAACTACAGATACAACAAACAAATACGGATCAGAATCACTAAACGAAATTGTATGAACGCTGCTTGAACTTACCTATTATGTCGGCCAAGTCGCCGCTATTGCGATAATTTTTGCGATCACGTCCCACGGTGCCATCGTTTTGGATTGACTCCTGCTTGCTGACAATGTCCACATTGTTAAAGTCTACTTCAATGGAGGCGAGAGCACTAGCAAGCGGCGCTGCATTCGGTTTGTTCTGCTTGCCATTGGAGGATGATGATGATGTTGAGGAGCCAGAGCCTGGACCGCGTCGCATTCGGCATTCATCGGACAGAAGCAAGGTGACACGCAACAGATTGCCATTGCCTTCACCAACGGCAATAACACGCGGATGATGCGAGGCAAGCATTGGGGCAAAGGCCACCACCTCTGTGTCCAGGCTTTCTACCAACAAAACATAATCCTCCACAGCAATGTCACTGTAAGCGAATAAATCATGACATGATAGTAAAATGGCATACAGATAATGAAATGTTTGTGTGTTTGCTTACCGCAACGGTGTTTTGGAGCCGTCGTTAAACTCTAGGTCGATGTCTAGCAAACCCTCCTGATACTGTGCCGTCAGCTTGTGTGTTACAGATGTCTCGGCCAAGTAGCCATTCTCAATAGCATTTTCCGGTGTTATGGTCAACTGCAGCCCAGATATAACGCGCACAATTAGCTTGGACAACATGACTTTGTCGCTGCCGACGCGTATCTCTTTAGTTCCAATGACTCGTCCCGTTATCGGTGACAGCACCTGGACATCAGTACGTCCCATTGACTTGCCCTGCAGTATGCGTCCCTTGAGCGAAGCTATTTTGGGATCTGCAACGCGCAGCAGTGGCTGCACCAGATCCGTAACACGCAATCCAGTGCGCCGTGAAATGAAGTAACTAATGCGTCCAGAGTTCTGCAAACGAAAGATAAACAATCAAAATTTAATCAATTAGCTAGCTACTTCGTTATTATTTGCATTTCGAACTAACCTGATCAATGGCCAAAAACTTGGCATACACTTCAACGGGACTTTGCTGATAGCGTGCACGACAAATGCTCTTATCGGCGCCAACATTGTTATAATAGCTGGTTCCATGCTGGCTCCAAATATACGAACGCTTCTTGCGACGACGCGACTGTTTATTGTTTCTGTGTAATTGGAGAGTGGTGGGATTGCATTTGATTTATTAATTCATACTAATAGCAATTAGATGTACAAATGTTTGTTGGTTTTCTTAGTACTCATAAATCAGATTTGTTACTTGGTAAATTTAACTTGATCTGTCTTTACATTTTACGTGGAACTCGTTGATATTTGATAATTTTAAACTTGCCTATTTTTTAGCCTCATATATATATTATAGCGTTATCAACTTACATATAATGATTGTCATCGTTGACTTTCCAGCCTTTGATCTGTGATAGACGAAAATCGGATATGTATACCTCAAGCGGGAATTCGGGCATCCATACAATAAACTTGGCCACGCCCACATAGGTACCATACTTGACAATAACCGATGCATTTGATGAGCCACGCTGCTCCGAACCATCCACATAAACAGAGCTGCACGATGACGATACCTGCAACAGACACACATACACACACAGACACACAAAAGGTTAGTTCATATTTCATAATTGAATCTCTTTCTTTTTCTCTTTTTTACTATCTTTTTTTCTTTACCTTGATGACACTTTCATCCTCGGCATGGCAGGAGCTTTGCAGGGTGACATCGGCTACTTTGCCTGCTTGCGAAACAATGAATACCTTCATAGCTTGGGCAACTTGACGGCCAGTTAGGACCGCTGTGTTCATCACCTCCCAAATCTTGGCCATGGGCAGCACTGCTTGTATGTCGTCCTTGTTGATCTCTAGTTTGGCAATTAAACGCTTTTTCGAATCATCTGAGGCCATTAGCTCAGATGAGTCCTTGTCCTTGGGTGCTTCATAGATGTGAGTAACAGACCATACAATCTTGCCACCATCCATAATATCATTGCTATCGTCGGCAACCTCAAGCAGCCACGAGAAGATTTCAGTCACTTCATTTGTTAAGGGGGTGTTGCTGCTGCTGTTGTTTGATCTTGACTCCACGCTGGATGCACCGGCTGAAGAGGAGGCGGCGGTGTCGGCAGACTCCTTGCGAAAAGCGGTCACACGGGCTGTTGTATGTTTGGGATTCTCCTTCTCAATGCTAATACTCCACTGATCGCTTGATGCACTTGCGCCAATGATACGTAGACCAGCCTTGACACGGGCTCGCACTGTCAATGCAGCGATACGTTGCTCTTGATCCGCGTACTGATGCAGAAAGACGGGCACATGCAGCTTGGACATGGGATACAGGGGATGCTGGGGCAGAAGGAATGTCACCGAATCATCGGCGCGCAGCTCCTTGAATGCCGTCTTCGGCGCCATGAGGGGCACCTGTGCGAATGTTGTCAACGGTTGGATTTGTACCTTGGGCTCACATTGTTCCGGATTGCGTAGCGGCGGCTCGAAAACGCTGTACGAGACCTGGGCATATCGCTGCGGCACTTTTGGTGGCAATGAAGCACCAACACCGACGACGCCGCCACCAAGGCCACCAGCACCGCCACTGCTGCTGCTCTCCCTGATAAGGTAGGGTGCTGGCAGCGCTGGCCACCAGCTGAGTGGTAATACTACTTCGGCAACGCAGACACCATCCTCGCCTTCGGGCATGCAGCGTCCCTTAAGCGGCTGCTCGTTGCCCATGGCCACGTGTAGCAGGACACACACCTTCTGGCGTTGCAGATGGCCACCCGGATCGGCGCCAGCATGGAAGAGCACGCGCAGCACAGGTGAATCCTGCGAAACGGTGCCTCGCACCAAATGAGCCGATATATCCAAATGCATATTGGGCTGTTGCAGTTCTAGCAGTGTGGCCGTCGAGTTCTGGAATATAAAGGAATGAATAAAAGTTTTAATTTTTATTGCTTGCAATGGGTTTGGCTTTGACTTACATTCACATAGTCATTTGACTGTCCATTGTTGTTGTTGTTGTTGTTGTCCATTGTGTCCGGCACAATGTAGCGTGCGGGCACAGTTTGTTTGGTAGAGAACGGACCATAGCTGGCACGTATGGAGACGGGTTGTGTTGTCTCCACGACCGTAAAGCGATCCAGCGAGAGTACCGAGTCATACGAGGAGCGCGACTTAACTGGCGGCACCGATGATGATGACGACGACGAGGACAACGAAGGCTGCACATTGGCTATCTCGGGCGTCACAGGTGGTTGCCTCGCGTGCTTGAGAAAGAAACCACTATCGGGCGCCTCAAAGTGCACCTCGACAGTGGCGATGTGCTCTGCAAAACAAAAAATAAAATCGGTAATCGATAATGTAATAAAGTCAATCACAACTTTTCGTGTGGATTTTGTAGAGGTCGTTTAAATGGAAAGATAGAGACAGAGAAAGAGCGAGAGAGCATACACCACCCACTAAACACCCACCTCGCCTCCCATGCTCGTTGCGTTAAATTAGTTTTAAAACTTACGTGCAATTGACAGCAACATCAGCGTCGTAATTATTACGCAGCACTTCATTGTGTGAATTGATTGACGCCTGCGCTTGTTTGTTTACTGATTGATTGAACGACTGGCGCTATTCTTTTTAAAAATATGTGCGTGTTGATTGAAATGCGTTTAGGATTTTTTTTTATTTTTTTAGCAGGCCTGTTTTTTTTTATTTAGCTTTTAATGTGTGTGTGATAAAAATAATGTTTAATGGAAGTTTTGGATAGTGTGCAGTAAATTTTCACTTGATTTGTGTACACTTTACTGTTGCAGTTTTTTTTCTCCTTTTTTTTTCTTTTATACAGGTAAAGTTCACAAATTGTTTTGCACACAAGCACGCATATTACAGTTATAAAATTTGCACACCGATTACCGTTATGATTTCAGCAGAAACTTATACCAAATGTTTACACATACATGTGTGTATGCAAATTGTTAGCTGCAATTGCAAATTTTGTTGGTTTTGTTGCTTTTCGCTGCTGCTTTTGCTTCTGCTGCTGTTTCAGCTGCAAAAACCTACAGCACATCCTTTATTGATTCTTTCAGTGTGCACACACACACAAGGGCAGGCGAATACGCATACGCATACACATACTAACACACACACTTGCACATGCACAGTTAGCTGGTGTGCCTTGGTCGCCTTCGCCTACATATACACACAAAGTTTCATTCATTTAGGCCGTAGTATAGACACATCTTCGGAGAGTCTCTTTTCTTTCTTTGGTTTTGATACAGAAGTTGTGATGCCAATGCACTTGATAAGACTGAGCACTCTTTTAAATTGTTATTGCCACTCTTTTAGCACTAACAAACTAGTTCTTTAATACATTGTTCTTCATTTAATTTTACAATGTTTAAGCAAATATCGAACATTTCCAAACACCCCAATAGTTCCTTGGACTAGGGATGGTGAAAACTATCGATGTATGTTGCTAATCGTACTTTCAAATTACGATATATCGCATGCGCAACGATACTGACAAAATTTTCTTTATTTGAAAATTGGTCGATGACAACTCGCCAACTGCCAGTTGGTGGCTTACGACTTCAGCGTGTAGGTGGCGCCACTTGTTAAGTGGAGCCGCTCGGCGCGTAATTCAAATGCATAGTTTTTAAATGCAAATGAGAGCAAAACCGTCAGAGGTGCGTAAGCTATAAAAGAGCAAGAGTTTTCGTGTTTCATAACTTAAATAAATTCCCGTTGGTCTTATCTTATAAAACCAATAACGGTGTGCAGCTGCAGCCTGCCGATTTGACTGCAAGACACCAGAATAATCAGATAAATTTAATGTAACGCGCTGAGCATGTTAATGCTGAAGAAATTACACATTGCATTGCAATTTCAAAATATATCCCAACAACTGTAATTTCAGCAACAGGCTTCCAGCCAAAAAAAAATTTACAACAAACTTGAAATGTACATGCATTGTGCATAGCCGCCATTTTATAGCGCGATGCACTGTGTGCGAGTGGGAGAGCAAGCAACTGCATTTCCAGCATCCCAATGCATCTGTGTGTGTGTGTGTGTTTAGTTGTTGCCTTCTGATTGGATGTGCCATACTAATCAGACGATCGAAGCTCACCTTTTGTTTGTTTTTTTTGGTAAATTTCCGTTTTTTATGTGCTCAGTTATGGTTGCCATACCTTTGCGTAGCGCAACAACACAAATCATGCATATATTTTTGAAAAGAAACTTTGGCAGCAACAGCAGCAACAACTTATTGATTTGTGAGTAAGTAAAAAATGCACACACACACATACACAAAACTTGATCGCATGAATTAATTAAAAATTCCGTTGGTGACCAGCTATGCGAAAGTGGTTAGCATAAGCAAGCGCTGATTATGCAGCAGCAACAACAACAACAACAACAACAACGATATAACACAGATATTCAAGTAAAGTCCATCGTTTTGATATCGCCCTTTGGCTCTGTTTCATTTGTGACAAAAATTAGTAAAAGTTCTTAGCATATGGTTTCTTATTTTTCAACTCTGAATAGTTATCGTCATCGATGTTCCGATCAATCAATCGAAAGTAGACCAAAAAAATAGCGAGTGATCGGAAAGGCAATTAATTCATACATTTAAAATGCGTATTTGGTTGAAGTTTCACTCCGCCTCCACTTAGCTCCACCAATTTCCAACAAGCACAAATTGTTTTCATATTTAAGAAACGTCTTCAAATCGAATGAACTAAGCAAAAGCTACTGTACCCTTTAAAGTGGTTTATTGCCGCCTTACCGGTTCGAGTTAATGTAAACCTAACCTCAAAACAAATCCTATTTCACTTTGAGTATACCTAATGTACGAATGTTTTCCACCATTCCCGCTTTGCCCTTCGCACTTCTACTACTTACATTCACATTAACCAGATACAATCGTCAGAAATTGACGAGAAAAGTTGCTATGCTGCTGTTGTTGGTTATTTGTTGCATGTCTGCACGCGCAACGCACTTGAATGTTGCCACCGTTTGTTGCTGCCTGCCTGCCTGCCTGCCTGCCTGGATTGTGGGGGCCATTCTTGAATGACGACCACAGCGACACCTTCTCCATACCAAATATCTTGATAGTGGCGACTCCGAATAGAGGCTGCTGCTGCCGTTTGTTGTTGTTATTGCTACTGCTGCTTGAAAGATGTGCTGTAATTTAATGGCCTCTTTATTTTTCTTACATTATTATTATTCACAAGTGTTCGCGCAGCCGCCAACAGCCAACATTTCTCTCTGTCAATTGATCTTTTGTTAACTTTTCTTGATAATATTCGCTAGCTCTTTCCCCCTTTTCTCTCTCTCACTCTCTCTCTCTCTCTCCCTCTCTCTCTAGCTTTCTCTGTCTCGCTTGCACCAAGGGTCGTGGCTGCTGTTGCTACAGCCACAACTCTGGGCTTGTCCACTACTATTACTTTCTTGATGCAGTGAGAGAATTTATTTATATTTCACAACAACAACAAAATAAGAAACTCATATTGGCAAAAATCTTAGGTGATGCCTCAAATTAAAACCTTTAACACATAATCGAAAGGAATACATCAAAATATATCAAAAATTATTAGCTTTATTCACTTTAAATGAATGGCTTTTAATTATGATTTTTCGTTTTGAGACTTCTCACATAAAATACCTTCAATTTTGTGTACAAAATTTTCACTTAAATTGAAAAATTTTTTTTTGAAATTAACTATCAAAGGATTTTAATAAACCCACCTAAATTATATATTTTCTATTGAATTGTGAAAAGAAAAAGTGGTACTGTTAGTTTTTTCTAAGAGAAATTTATAAGATTTTCATTATTAAGCTTAAAAACTTCTTTTCTACATTTGAATTCATTTGCTTTAGAAATTATTTTCTCATTTTCACAGATAGATATTTTTTTTAAGATAGATATCTTTTCTTTGAGTGTATTTGAATAAAGGCTTCTTTGGCTGCAAGAAAATTTATGATGTATCATTAGCATGCAAAAAGAGTGGACACCGAATGGCCACGACTAAACGAGACTTGTATGTATGTACACACACACTCACACACACATTAACATATACAATACATACAATTTTACATGAATGTTTGTAAGCCTGCAACTTGGCGGCGGAGTGAGAGAGAGAGAGGGAGAGAGGCGTCGCAGCAACCGGGGTCAAATTGAGCGGTCTTTTGTTGTTGTCTGTTTTGTATAAACTTAACAAAAACTATAAAAGTTGCAAATATTTTTAAAGAAAAAAAAAACATTAGTTAAATACAAATGTGTATATTTAAACGTTTTATTTTTTTTGAATAAATTGATTGTTGTATCGTGCCATAAAAATCTTCAATATTTTAATTAAATTTCTGTCATTAGTTAAATTCGCTTTCTTTCTTTTCTTTGAAGAACAAAAGGAGGGAAATGTTTTTTTTATTTTATTTTTATTATAAATTTGTATTATGAGACACACCTAATAGTATGTAAAAGCGAAATGTGAAAAGATTATTAATTAATTTCTATCGGTTTATGCATCAAATTATCCCAAATATCAAAATTCCTTAACGAAAGGAAATATCGAAGGAAAACTTAAAACTTAAAAATAATTCAAATGCTTTTACTTTCCCTTAAAACATTGATTTAATAATTAAATTACTTAAGTTTTTTTAATTTTAATTCGCAATCGGAACTTATTGTTGTTGTTGTTTTTGTTGTCTTGGATCCTAATCCATTATAAACTTTCGATGGTAGTATAAGCAAAATTATTTCCTATCGGTGCTTCTTTTATGCTGATTTTTTTGACCCTTTGATCAAAAACTTTCTTCTACCTTATTTGGCAAACAGTCTGTAGTTCTTTTTGCTTTTGTAGTTAGTTATATGTTTTTTTTCGGGGTTATTAGTTGACCATTGACCCCATTAATCGATGGTTCGACCGATCCGACAGGCCGAAAGTTTGGCAAAAACAAGTTCTTGGGAATCGAGCCGCAGTAAGAAAGCTAATTATGAATAGCCAACTGGGCGAGTTGTATACACAATAATATACACTGAGAGAAACAAACGAGCGTTTTGTGTTGTGCCGAAAAATGTTTTTCTTTTTCAATTCATTGTTGAGATCAGCATAAATTTTAGTGTTTAAATACAACTTAATTTTTTGAATATATTTGACAGCCTTGTGGTTGAATTTTTTTCTATTCTTGTTAAGATATGAAGCTTAAATAACGTAGAACTAGATTTCTTATAGCATTTTATTAATTATTGGTAATTTATTTAAAAAAAATAATTTTATTTTTATTTAAAGATATTTCGATAATAATAATAATAATGATAACCAACTTTTTTCTCCATATTTGTGTTGGTATTTTTCTAAGTGTAGTGTTTAGTGTGTGTTGTGTTAGATTTTGGCCAGGTCAAAAATAGAAAAGAAAAGAAAAGAAAAGAATAAAGCTGAGCTGATGAATAATTCAGAGCAATTAGGTGTGGGTCAATAGGTCTGCGGCAAGCTTATATAAGCCGCATCCGACAGTTTGACCAGCTCAGTTAAGTCGCGAGATTCGTAGAGATAGATCGAAGAGTCCCAGAATTAGAGGTTGCATGCAAGATGGGGAAAAGCTGCTTCTTGCCGCTAACTATTGTTGGTATTGCCATCTGCTGGCTTACAATCGTCTCGAGCGTTGCCGGCGAGACGAGGATCGAGGTGGACGAGCATGGAGATGAGTATGAATTGAAGCGTTTCTACATCCAGGGACGTCAGCTCAATGGTCAGGGCAGCAAATCGCAATGTGTGGTCACTCGACGCAAGCGTGCCAGTCGAGCACTTGCCGCTCCTGCTCCCGTGCCGTCCAGCGTCACTGTTAGCTCGCAGCAATTGAGCCTGAGTCCCGCTGTCGAGGGCGTTGCTCTGCCAGTGAATGTGGAAGCTGGCCCGATGAACAGTGGCAAGCGGCGCTATGTGGCTCTGGCAGCTGTTCAGCTGCACAACGAAGAGGACGATGATGACGACGATTTGGAGGAGGAGGAAGATGACGATGATAATGTGGATGATGCTGATGACGAACAGCAGCAAGAGCAGGAGCAGGAGCAGGAACAGAAGCAAGAGCAGCAATATATTGTTGGTTCACAGAAGGGTCACAACAGTGCACAATTGCCACAGGGTGTCAGTGTGTTGGCGAGTGCTGCCACAGCAGCCAATATTGGCGGTGAGGCAGGCATTGTCGTTGTGGAATCACAGCAGCCGCCCAAAGTGAATCCCAGCACACATGCCGTCTTCGAGCTGAAGCCATTGTCGCCACAGCAGCAGCATCAGCAGCGGGAGCAACAAGTGCCTAGCTTTGCCTTTTGGCCAGCTGAGAGTGCGGATCTGGATGAGAATGAGATGGATGCGGATGATGATGTATTCTATTATGGTGATAATCGCTATCAGCCTGTCGAACTCTTTGATGAACATGAACACTTCATATCGGAGGATAGTCCGGTGAGCACTTCGGCAATTTGGAGCACTGGCGGCGATGAGGATGACATTCATCCAATTATCAATCAAGCCAATCAGCGCCCCATTGACAACAACAAAAACAAAAAGAAGAAGCAGCAGCAGCAGCTAAATCGTCGCAAGCAAAACAAGAAGCGAAAGCAACAGCAGCAGCAGCAGCAGCAACAGAAAAAGAAGAAGCGTCGTCCTGTACAGGTTGCTCAGCCGGAGCAGGAGGATCAAAGCGTGGCCAACAAGGACAAGCTACCAGAGTCAGGATCGGTATTGGTATCGGGATCAGAGCCAGCAGCAGTTGCCTCTTCACCCAACAACAAGCAGCAAAAGAAGAAGAACCAAAAGAAGAAAAAGAAGAACTCCAGCAGCGTTAACAAACGTCGCCGACCCAGCGCCAGCGCCAGCTCTAGTTCCAGCTACAGCTCTTCAGCCGATCGTCCCATGGGCGGCTATCGACGTCGCCGTCCACAGCTGACCGATGCTCAGTGGGAGCGACAGCAGCAGCAGCGACGTCGCCGTCTCAAGCAGCAGCAGAAGCGTCGCCGTCAGGAGCAACAGAGACGTCGCCGTCGCCGCAACAAGAATCGCCAGCAGCAGCAGCAGGGCAATCGTATGGACTATTTTGGCGATGAGCCCATCATCAATTGCATCTACATTAACAAGGATCCAGTGACAACAACAACGACGACCACAGTGCGTCCCTTCTGGAACATACTGGGACGCGGTGGCAGCTCGGTGAGAGACAATAATGAAGGCAATGCCAAGAGTGCACAGCATCCGGCCAGTCGCGACACCGAAACGGAGAAGGCATTACTTCAGGCCATACGACGTAATGGAGATTTTGGGCATCGCAAACGCACCAATCTTCAATTTGTTGCCTAATTTGAATTAATCTTCAAAACATGCGATTTATATATATATTGTAAATGATTTTTTTTTCTTTGGATTAGCTTTGTATTTATTTATTTATTAGAAAATTTAAATTTTTTTTTTTATATACTATTTGCCAATTACATTTTATATAAAAATATACTGAATATGAAAATTTGAAAACATAGAGATGTGAAAGCAAAAAAGCTGGAATACTTAAGATTCGAAAGAAAGTTTAACAAGGAGATACCATGAGTCAAAGTATTACCTAGTACTGAAAGTGACTGGGTGCTTTGAAATACATATATGTATGTATGTGAAAACAATAATTGCCGTGCAAAGTATCTCGATCTTTATAATTGTCTTATTTATCGTTATCGATTGTTGTTGTCATTGCATTGTGGCTTTTATGTTTTCGGTAGTCGGCTTATCGATAAATTTAATAATAACATGAACTTCACATTTGATAATCTCTGGCTTTATAGGTATTTTCGATCAAATGGATATCGCTTTATCGATAAGTTTGTTGGTGCTGATTAAGCGACTGTGAACAATACACTAAAAGTACTTTTTCGGAAGATATATAAAGGTACTCGTACTCCTAAAGCAGGTAAGGTTAACTGAGACAGTACGCTTTTTTTGTTTCAAAATATATCGATGACTTGACTATCGATAGCATAAAGACGCATAATGAAAGCAAGATATTTTTTGCCTTTTATCTTTCGACACAAAGTTCGCATAAAAATTAAATGGTTATCCTATCCTTATCAATCTTGCTTTAATATTATTTATTAATATTGTTTTTGCATCGATTAAATTTGTAATTTGTTTGGGCCACGTTGACAATTGCAAGGGAGAGAAAACTGCAAGCGAGTTTTTGGCGGGGAAAAGAAAGTTGAGGGCGGCTTAACGCATGTCAATTTTATTGATTTTTTGGTTTTTGTCGCCAAAACTTATCTAAATTGTGCGACACAAGCGCCTCCATTTTACATCCTGCCTAACCTAACTGTGCCTCCTTTCACCGAATTCCACCCCAACCCAAAACTAAATCCACATGTGTGCAGGTGTGTGTAACACGAGTCCTTTCCACGTCTCTCGAGCCGAGAGCCTGACGTGGCCGAACCAAGCTAACCCTGAGCAAAGAATACCTGTATGGTGGAAGTTGGGATGGGTGGTCAGGCGCAGGATATATGCATGAGTGCGCCTCATTCGAAGCGAGAGAGAGAGAGAGAGAGAGAGGTGATGTAGTGGACGTGAGTGTAGTGTATGTGCGCTCTTGTTTATGATTTCCGCCGTTGGATGGCGCCAGCAATCGGAATTTGAAATGTCAACGGATTGGAACAATCGCTGCTTGACGCTGCGGCATTTCCTGTGTCGACTGTGTTTGAGTGTGTGTGAGTGTGTGTGTGCTTCAACAGTGGCTTAGAAAAAAATTTGCAACATGCTGATACTGCAAATTGGATTCAATCTACATAAATTAATTATACTATAGACATAGACATATTAAATTTTTGTTTACTGTCGAAGATGGTTTGAAAAGAATTTAAATTAAGTTTATGTTTAATTTTTTTTTTTGTAAAATCGAGCTATTTATTTTTAAAAAGATAATAAAGTACGAAGATTATATCAAAGTTACAATAGCAAGCTGTAAGTTTGATAAGTTTGGAGTCTTTAGCTTCGAAATGATCTTAGAAAACAGAAAATAAAATCCGCTATTTCCCTGTTTCAAATCAAAACAGTTTTGCGAACAACTCTTGCAGTGAGTATTTAGTTTTATCCGTGACTGTTCCTTTACACATATACACATACACATATACATATAGAACATATAAGTAAACTTTTTTTTATGCCCATGTTGTAGGTGTAAAGTTTGAGTCGATCGATATTTGGTGTCCAGCAGAAGCAGCAGCAGATTCCTGATAGCCTGGCAGCTGCTGTACACATTACGTGCAGGTTGTGGACAGAAAAACAACAACAACAACAACAAATGTATCTACAAGATACACACATATAGTAAACACTAGCGCAATGCCAGGCGCATTTAGTTTGGCTTCCACCCATTTCAGCATAATGTTGTTTGTCGTTTTAGTTGTTGTTTTAGTTCTGTTTGTTTGTTTGTTTGCTGTATAAATAATTAAAAGCGTGCGCGCACAGGACACAAAAGGGCAAAAAGCCAGTAGAGAGAAAAAGAGAGAGAAAGAAAGAGAGATAGAGAGAAAGGGAGAGAGACGGTTGGCGTTGGGATAGACGAAAAAGAAAGGAAATTGTTCTGAACGAAGCTAAAAAAGTATAGGACTTGGACTTCAATGGAATTGGAATCTAGTTTAAAAAAGGCTTTGAGAAAAATCAAAGATTTATTGGCTACTGGAATTAGAAAGAATTGATTTGGGGAAGTTGAAGAAGAGGAGAAAGGCGAGAAAATTAAAGTTCAGTTCATGAAATTTAATAATTTACTTATTTGGTTTAACACAAACTACTTTTTAATTCAAAATTATTTATACAATCCAATGTAATTTTCCATCTTAACTTTATCCGAGTTTTCCACGTAATCTAAACTTGAAAAACCAGCTATTTCAAAATATAACAGATTGTCTTAGACTAAGCAAACATTTTTACTTCAAACCATATTAGTCGACTTCTGATGTTTTTTGTTTATTAAGAATTTAATATAAGTGTCGATGCATGCATTGAGTTTGTATACATTTTTATTTCATATGCTAAAGATTTTTTGTTGCTGTTGGAAATCGGATACCGAAAACTGTCGATTTACTTTGCCTTTCTCACGCTCAACTTTCTGTTGTATCTGTGCAGGGGATGTAACTAGACCTTGGGGGTTTCCTTTAAAGGGGGAGTTTGTTGTTTATATCATTGATATCGTGCGATGATGACTCGCTACTTTTACTATTGAAACGCTTTTTATTATTGTTAAGTTTGTTTTCATTCGAGTAAATATTTACGCTACTTCGAGCTCATTTTTTGCAGAATTTTGAGGGCGAACATTTTGAGTCTCTTAATGCTATGTTTGTTGTATTGGTAATTATTACACTTTGCTTGTTAACTCAACTCTTCTACAAGCTCTACTCGATGTAATTAATAACTGAAAACAATGAGAAAAGAGGTCCTTGCGCCTTAGTACGACCCGGTTCTGTTCTGTTTCGTTCCGTTTCGTCCGTAGCATCGCAGCTGGTTTTATATTTTTATTATTATTATTCGCAAACCAGGTCATTGGCATGTGTGTGAAGAAGAAACGGGTCCTCATTTGGTCTTTGCGGTTGCCCCACATTGCCAAAATAAAAAAATAAAAACGAGCACGAGCCAAAAGTCAACACAAAAGGATCAAGGAGCAACACGAACAACAACAAACGACAAAGGGAATCGAGGGCAGAGTTACTTTCGGCACAGTCTGTTAGTTTCTACTGATTTATGGTGAACGTATTGATTAAGCATCGGAGTCGTCTCATTTAAGTACACCTCTCTCTCTCTCTTTCTCTCTCTCTCTTTCTTTCTCTCACAACTCCCTCCTAGATACCGTCTTCTCAAGGTGTGAGACCCTCGCCGCGTTGCCGTTGCCGTTGATGTTGTTGGTTTTGTTTTTCGCTTAACGCCAGTTGCTGTCGACAGATTGCCGAAGGGTTTCTCGTGTGTGTGTGTGTCTGGGGCATGAGATGTGCGTTTCTAAAGAGGCAGATGGTTTTTAAAACGTGCTGCTCCTTTTTATTTTCCCCCACTCTCCTCTACTCTCTCTCTCGCTCTCTCTCACTCGTCTAGTTACGCAATGATTTGCTCTGCCCCGGTTTTTTTTCGGTTCAGCTCGGTTCTGGGTTCGGAGTTAGAGGGTGTGGGCGTGTGCTCTCGCCAGGTTTACAGACCACAGAAAGGAAAAAAAGGTGCGTCTATTTAGTCATAATTGGATGCGTAATTGGCCAACTGATGATGATGCAGATGTACACAAGAGAGAAAGACGGAGAATAGGAGAGAGCTAGAGATTAAGATTGTTTATGTGGTTCATCAGGCGTTTTACGAGCTCTCAACTTGATTTGGAAATTAACGCGTATCAAAAGGTGTGAATAACTATTAACGATAGCTACTTAAGACCTTATAGCATGTGCTCTTATGAACAGTATTGAAAACTGTATGGATGCATGAACTTCATTTTTATTATTTGTATTGATCTATAAGAAAATTTTAAAACCCATAAGTAAGAACAAAAACGCTTGTTTCTATATTTTCAAACGATTTGACAATAGGTTCTGTGTATCCCGGTACTATATCAAAAGGTGTTAGATAGTTATCTCAATGTAACCTCTATGTAGGGACGAACTATCGAACTTTTATAAACAAACTTTCGTTTGTCGAAATGTTACTTATAATGAATTAGTTCCCAGAACACCGGCATTTAGTTCAATCAAAAAGTATATATTCATAATTATATTATATAACGTTAGTTGATATATAGATGCAAATGGATGGAAATGGGGATAGAATTCGAATGAAATAAACTTGAAGCTCTGGCAGAAAGAATAGATATGTCTATATACTTCCCAATCAGCAATAAACATGTCTTTATTTTATCAATATCTTGATGGAAATCCTTTATTGATATAGAACCTTAGATATTTGCTTCTTCTTGTTTCATTTCAATTAATTTGCGGTTTTTGGTTTGGAATCAACTGTTAAACTGAAAAGACAGCTGCTGTTGGATGCTGCAAGCACAAGACAAAAAAGTAAAAGAAGAAGCTGCACAACAAACCGATCATCAAGTTAATTATAAAGCGGCAAAAAACACACAAACACACTCACACATACACACACTGGCTGTCCTTGGTCGCATTTAGCTGATCCTGCCACGCGCTTAATTGAAGCTCCCGAATCCCCAACTGAAAGGTAGAGAGGGGAGATTTGAAATGCAGCTTGCTTGAGTGCAGCTTGCTGCTGCTGCTGCTGCAAATGGAACGGAACGGAACAGTTAACTGGTAACAGGTAAACTGGCAGCAAACAGCCAGCCAGCCGCCAACAGGTAATAGGATGAGAGATGATGCCTCCTGCAACAGAACACATGATGTTGCAGTTTCAAGATCATCACACAAAGACAGACACAGACACATACAGACGAAATAAAAAAGGGAAAACCGGGACAGCGAGCAAAAGGTGGGAGGGGGAGCGCATAAGAATGAGGGGCACGTGCCACAACACAGTTGCCGCGCTCTTGATCAGTGGCTTCTTTTTCTTTTCTTTTTTATTTACGATGCGAGGCGTCGTTTATTGTTGTTGCTTTGTTCTGTGTTGCAAGGATGCAAAAGGACTGCAACATCCGAGCGCGCAAGCGATCGAGGGTCGCGTCAACTGTGCCGCACAATGCACCTGTTAGGCCGATTAAAGAGGGCCAAAAGACCAGCACACACACACACACACAGATACACAAGCGGTCAGGTCAGAGTCTGTTCATCGATTAGGTTCATTGCACTGAGACGAGTTGGAGAAAGAAAAGAGCATCTGTTGTTCGGCTAGACCACGTTCAGAGCGAGATAGAGATAGAAATAATGGGAGTTTAGCTAAGGAAATTAGCTAACAATCTTAGAATAAGTTTGACTATAAAAAGTTTCCTTTAAACCAAATCGAACTCCCTTCATTCATAAAAACCAACTATAGATATTTGTGTGTGAATCGAATCTTTTGGGGCGCTGGGTTATCTTCTAAAATGTCCATATGCTGTAAATTGTATATCAAACCATTTCATCACTTTAATACTATTAAATTCTGTTATCCCGCTGTCATTAAAATACAGTAGGAACCTCAGAAAATTAATCAATCGAATAGCAACAACAGGAACAACAACAAAGTGTCTAAGAACCCTTTAGGCTAAAAAGAACAACCTTCTACTGGGTACGTAGTAATGGGTTTTACTGCACTCGGCTGTTGTTGTTGCTTCTGATGTTGGCCTGCTGTTGCCTTGTTGGCCCAAAGTGTCCCCATTGAATGCAACTCGAGACATGTGCATGACTGCTTAATCTAATTTAGCTGCAGTGTCCCGGGTAAGTTTTAATAGGAAAAAAAGTAAAAAATAAAGAAGAAACAACGATGAAACCCCATTGTAATAAAGAAAACAAACAGCGAAACGGCGATGCCGCAAGAAAATAAGGAAAAAAAAACCTACGGGAACAAAACGACCGAACAGGATTGTCGAATGAGGAGAGTATATTTTGTGTGTGTGTGTGTGTGTTTGTAGAGCAATTAAAGAAAACGAAGTTAAGAACAACGACAACAACACCAAGAAAATACTACGGTGATGATGATGAAGTCTGCCGAGTCAGATGAGAGCGAAAAAGGGAGAGGAAGACAGTGAACCGCAGCGCCGGAAGTGCAGGCGTTGGCTAAGGAGACGAAGTTGGTAGTAGGAGGAGGAAAAAAGGTATGCATTTACTTATACATTGTACTTAATACCATTGAATGATGCAAGGTTAGAGATGTGCAAGTATTGAAATTCACGAGCTGGGTCGGTAGAACAATAAGAGATAGAAATTTCCTTCGAAGGCATTTACCTATAGGTCTTTTCAGGTACTTAAGTTTTCTATGAAGTCGAGACAACAAATTTAATTTTCCGATATTGATCGAATTAACTAGCCTATTTTTTAAGGGTCCGTCTAGTTGCACTAAGAATTCGTGTCACGACGAGCGAAAGAAGATCTCCTTAAGTTTGCCCGATATGCCAAAATACAGGCACCAACAAAAAAAACAGAAAACCAGTAGGCCCATCGTTCTGTTGAGGCATCTCAGTCATTTGGCTAGTCATTCGTTTCGTAGCTGCATTTCTCGCTTGAGAGGGCACGTGCCCTGCCCCTTGGCCCGTGATCATCATCATCGTCGTCGATGAACCCACATGACATTTTTTTTGCTGTTCTTCCGTTGTCCCTTAAACTAAAGAAGTAGCAACAACTCTCACACACACACACAGATGTTGACTTTGGCTTCTTTTTAGTACTTTCTGCCTTAACTTTTGATGTGATGCAGTTTTGGTACTGCTGCTGCTGCTGTTGCTGTTACTGTGCGGGGGTTCTCTTGTAAACTCCTGAGTGGCCCCTGATCAAGATCAAGATCTAGATCAAGATGGTGGTGTTGGTGGTGATGGTGGTGGTGGTAGTTGTTTTAGTGCTGTGGTGCGCGACTGAGGTCAGGTGTGTTTTCACTAGGGTTGGAATTGGGTAGGAGACATCATTACACTACTACTAAGCAGCTTAGAGAGCTGCCACCGATTATTACAAGAGTTGAAAACCCACATAAGACACATACCTCTTTATAAATAGGGTTGGGCAACCCATATGCAATGTTGATGTTTTATTATCAAGATGACAAAAAATGTCGCCTTACCAGAAATGAGTTCAAGTCGCAAGGAGCGACTTACTTGCAGCTGGTCAATTCAACAGCTTTAAGGGTCATTTGTGGTGCTTCTTCGTTGACTGAGGTGGTGGGGGGAGGAGGAACGCTTGAGTGATCCAGTTGATTTGTCAGAGCATGCTTCTCTAATCTGGCATTGTGGAACGAGCCATAGCGTCAGCTGGAAGAGTTCTATTTTGTTCCTTCTGTTGTGTTGAGTAGCTAAAAGTTGCTCCGTTTAATAAGCCACAGGCGCACAAACCCAATCGAGCCGTTACACAAGGTGGTACACTACAGGTCTTATCAACAAAACGAACAGACAGACCTAGTGACAGGCAGTCTGAATGCAAGAGAGGGCTGACAAACTGGCAAGCAGCTACATAATACATATCTTGGCAGTTGTCTTCGCTTCGTTGCACAAATGGCGGGAAAAATCCAAAACAAGACAGAGAAAAGGAAAGCGATAGAGAAAGAGGGAACGAAAACGAGGCTAAGAAAGGCGCTTCTTATCAGTCCGTATGGTTGGTTGTATGCGTACCTAGACTGGTAAATCGCTTATGCGGGTGTAAAAAGCTTCAAATGATAAGTTTTTTTTTTCGGTGCCACAGCTATGCGGTGCGTGGGAAAACCAGATGGCCAAAAATGTGGGAAAATCCCTAAAGGTCGTAAAAAAAATCTTTTACATAGGGCCAATGCTACTAAGTGAAAAAGATCTTGGTTCCTGAACTTAAGACTAAAAATCAAAAAGCCACACATCCTCCTCAGTAAGTGCAAATGAATGTTAATATGAGAATCCAGCCTTACATTTGGGATCAAAGGGTTGTAGGAAGCTTATAAGTAAAAATAAAATGCAATCCTAGTAATATCGGAACAAAAAGTTCTCTCAATTTCAAAGTCTAAATTCATCTTCATTCTTTACTCTATTGACATGTGTTTTCTCATGTCACAAGTCGAAGGTAAATATTATAGCTGAGGGTTATATCAAGTCCATAAATACACACCATATCCCTAGTCTCTCTACCTTATAAAGCTTCATCTTGATCTAACTCCAGAAAATTTGTATATTAACATATAGTATTAAGCTCTGTTCAACAAAGTTCGTTTCCGTTATTCGTAGTTTTTCAATGGATCACTTAACTTGATCTTTTGAATTGGTTTAGTCGCGTTACAGACAAACAGATAAAATCAGAGTTGCTTTTGGTTTGGTTTGGTTTGGTTTGGTAATTTGCTTACTTATTACGAACACCTTTTACTTTTCATTTTGTTTTTTTTTTTTTACCACTTACATTTACTATCTCCTGCTGCTCTCTCCCCTAAGTTACTTATTGCATCTCCTCTCCTACCTCTACAATACTCTTTCCGCTCTTGTTGTGCACCAGTTTCATGGCTTGCACGTGATAATTGCCGACTGCTTGCATTTATTTAATGTGATTTTCGTTGTTTGTTTGTGTGTTCCTCCTTTAACTGCTGCGTTTTATCTCGTTTTCATTTTCATTATTTTGTATGTACATATATATATTTTAGCTTTAAGATATATAGAAATGAACTGTAGCGTAAAAAATGTGAGCTGCAAAAATGTGAAGCAAAAACAAAAAATAACAAGAGAAGAAACCGTTTCCTGGTCGACTTGTTGGTTTATCGGCTGAACGAAAGATCCACTTCCCCATCATGCAGTTTGTCTGGCACATCCCCGTGTTTAGAATGGGAGGCTCTAGTCTTTAAGATGGAGTGCAAGAGATATTATGTATGTTTGTTGGTTCAAAAAAATAAAAAAAATAAAGAGCTCAGCTGCCGTGCTAAATGCAATTACCACAAATGCAAAGTCTGCATTTTTAAATGCCAGCACCTCGGGGATTTTTTTTATTTTTGTTTGGTATGTAGCTGACGAGACAGACAAACCCATACCCAAACCCAAACCTAAACCAAAGCCCGGACTCAATACACTCAGTTAGTTTGTTAAGTAGTTGGTTATTTAGTTGCCGGCAGATGCTTTTTTGTGTTTGTGCCACACCCTGACCGGGCACCCTTATGCCAGCAAACATTTACTTTTCCACCTTTTACCCCTTGGCGCGAGCGTTAAAAGTCACGATTAAGCATAATATAACGCATCCATTCAGACCCCTCTCCCACTTCCACCCCCTCGTAAAAGATGCACATCCCACAAGCTTCGATCCCAGCCCAGACGAAGTTTCAGTTTCATTTTCAGTTTATTGACTTCTTTGTCCAAGAGGGTGTTTTGTTTTGTCATTGGGTTGGGCTTGACTTCCTTTTTTTGTTTTTTGGAACATCAACTGCGTGAAATGAAGCAATTAACTTTGTGTGTGCGGATAAAGTTCAGGTCACATCATGTGGCGAAGAGTCATCAAAATTTGATAAATACCTTCTGATTTATCAAAAAAAAAAAAAAGAAGAAAACTAAAGGTATCCTAATGATGCACATATTTCCTGAAGCTGGTAACATAAATGAAACTTAAAAATAGTCAAACATTTCGTAGCCTTCAAAAGTTTTAAACAGTTTCTCTTCATTATTTTCTGAGAAATGTGTAAAAAATGTTGAGTACAAAATAAAATGCATCTGTTTTTTGAGGAATTATAATTGTATTAAATTGCATTAAATTTAATTGTGTTATGTATTTAAATTAAAAAGCTTTTTAGCTCTAGTTCGTTGATGTAAATTTTTACTGCTTTGAACTTTCATAGTAGGTCTCTTAAGTTCTACCTAAATAGAGCATAAAGCGGATATAGAAAATCGAATCTAATTTGGCGCCAAAAATTAATCTAGGCATATAATTAGTGCATGGGCAAACATAGAAAAAGGGAAGCAGAACCTTTCGAGTACAGCTGTGACTCTTGATTGCCGCGAAATACGATGTCTTATTATTATGTTTATTGGTTGATAGTCAAAACGAGTTCACTTCTGTTCACAGTGTACGCAGTGTCCGGCAGTGTCCGTAACAGTGTCCGCTCCAGTGTCCTGTCCAACATGACATATGAAAACAAAAGGCGGCGCCCAAACAATGCGCACTTGAGCCACATAAGAATGAATCTAAGAATATCTAGCTCAAAGCGAAAGAGATAGAGATAGAGATGAATAGAACAACTGACCAACGATCTAGGCATAAAAAAAAAACGGTTCCCATCGCTATATTGTAAATAATAATAATAAATAAATAGACGAAGGCGCTCAAATGCAAATGAACCTCGAACTCGAACTTTTGCTTCTCGACTGCCACTAAGTAGCTGTCCAGCAAGATAGAGAGAGAGAGAGAGAGAGCGAGAGAGGTAGGGTCGATCGGTTCGGGATCTTTCAATGACCACTGACCACTGTCCAGCAGAAGGCAGCTTCATCTTCTTAGGGTTTCGTTTAGGGTGGGTTGGGTTAGCTGGCGGCAGCTATCCGTCTTTGGGTCAATGCAATTTTCTTGTTGCGTGTGTTGAATTATACCATTTTAGACCCTCTGCACCCTTTGCACTACTTGCACCCTCTTTTGCAATCTAGCGTAGCGATTTGAAGGTCCTGTGCCCTCTGCCGTTTGCTCCCATTGTAATGAGTTGCGCTTGTTTTGTGGAACCCTTTCCCTTTCCCCCTCTTTTTGTTGTTGTTGTTGGTGTTTTTTTTTTTGGGCCAGTTGCATTCACTGGTCAGTTTTATGTTGCCTGTTAATTTACGGCTGCCGGCTTCTGGAACTGATCCGGTCCGGTCCGCATACTGACCTCATTTGAATATTAGTTGGGTTGGTCAATGATCATCTTGATTTGCTGCTGTGAAATTGCCGACGTCTTCTATACTAAGGAACTGGTATGCCTAGTATTCTCACATCCTTTGGCATTACACGCTTGACCAAGCCCTTTCCTCCACCATAACCCTAGCCCCAGCAAGCCCCGAACCCTTCTCCTTCACCTATTTGCTTGTGTCCTGAACTCATATTTCATGGCAAATGTCCAGTTTGAATGCGCTGCGTTTGGTCAACATGCGTATTACAATTTGATCCCAAGTGAATCTTTACTTGATTAAAATTTGTTTTATGACTGCGTAATTTTTTTTTTTTGCTTATATGCATGTGTGCGTGTGTGTGTAGCCGTTAAAAAATCTAATTTATGGATCGGTCAGAGCGAGTATGTTGATGATGATGATGGGCTTTTACCTTTAGTTTTGCCTCTGCCTCATCCTTACCTTTTGGGTTAATGAGTGTTTGAACCTTGGTTTAATTTTAGCTTTGGTTTATCGCATCTCAATTCCGCTTGATTAGCCAGAGTTGAGAATCGGGGTCAGTAGAGAAAAATGGTAATGCTAATAGAAATCAGTTTGAATAATATCTCTGCATATCTGATCCAAGTCTTAGTCTTAGGTATTATTTACAAAATTCTTTACCTCAAATGCTCCGAAACAAATTTTTGTCAAAGCAACATCAAAGTTTGAAAAACAAAACTCTTTTTAATTATAACTAAGTCTTTTCAGCTGAAGTTGATTTAAAATTATGTTTTAACCTCGTTTTAAGATCAATTAAATCTGTCCAATTTTAAGCACTTATTCGAATAAAGTATTTGGGATTCTTAAAATACTTTAATCAAGTAAAAAAAAGAGAACATAATCTAGAATCGATGGAAGCTCTACTTAAATTAAGATCGAAATTCTCAGATTAGTTAACATTACCCTTAGAAGTGAAATTTAGTTAAAAATATCAGGTTAAAAGTACGAATCTATTGATTTATTTGAATGTTTCACCATTCTCTAAGGACTTATTTAAAACAATATTTTTGAACTCAAATTGTGGTCAATAAAATTAAACCTTAAATTGCTTAAATAAGCCAACAAAGTTATTTTTTATTTAGGTTATTTGAACTGGAATAAATGGAATTTTAAAAAGGTTTTTCTCATTGTTTTGTTACTAAAATATGAATACTTTGTGCATAAGTGCCAAGTTGGTTCTTTACACTAGTTCCTTAAACAATTATCACTTTCAAATATTTGTTCTTACTTCCTTTTTCGTCCTCTTGCACGTAAGCAAGGGATCCATTTAAGCGTTTTTTTTTTAGTTGCAGCACAAAGTTCTCTTGGCTTCGATCGAAATAAGGTCAGTGACTGGGCGACTGAGCAGTGCAAAGAACAAGAAGAAGAAGAAGCCGGGAAAGAAGAAGAGGCACAGAATAGACAGGACATTCAAGCTGGCAGGACAGTCAAGCAAGCAGGCAGGCAGGCTGGCAGGCTGGCAGGCAAGCAAGTAAGTAGAATAACAAGGGCAAGGGCAGTTAGTTCCTCCCTGGGGCATTGTGTGAAGAAGTAACGGTTTTCTCTCTCCACATTCCCAAAAACGAGACGTGTCCAATGAAAGAAACAAAAATTAGATCAAGACCGTCCAAGGCAAGGACAGGTTTTTACATTGGGATTAACACAAAAAAATATCTAACGGTCAGTTCAAAGTAACCAAAACAAAACTTAATAAAAGACCAAGAAACAATCGTTTTAGCTCACGAAAGATAGTTTAAGTGGTCATTGCTCACAAATTAAGGGATACATCGCCATTTTTGTACATCCGGCAATCGCATTGGTCCAGAATCCGAAGTACAATCTATGAATAAATGCACAAGGGGCAAATGGTAAATGGTTTAAAAATTGACATTTTCTAACCCAAAATGTGCCATGTTTAAGTGTGTTGTTTTTTTTTTTGGATTTGGTAGGGGCAGCAAACATCCCCTGAAGGTTACAAAAGTTCACAGGGATGTGACCGATGGACATTTTTAATGAAATGCTCTTGAAGATCAAGATTCTAGATCAAGAGTTCAAAAGCAACATATTCAATTAATTTCTAGCTAGAAAGTTCATCTTTTCGCCTCGACATTGGTCAACGTCAGTCCAGCGTGACGAAAAACAACAAAACGAAGAGGATGGGAACTGTCCAACAACCCTTGATGCTAAAAGTCGTCAAACGACGCAAGGAAGGAAGGAAGGTATAGTAAGGTAAGGTAGGATTAAGCCGCTAAACTGGTTATGTGTTCTGTTTTTTTTTCTCTTTTTTTAGTTTATTGTTGATTTATGAGTTCGCAACCCTTTGACTCGGAGACACACGGAGCACTCAAGGAATGAAGGATGAAGAAAGTGATGCAATCCTTTGGCCCCTGCCGTGAATGTAGATCAAGATGCTGGAGTACAAAATGTTTGTTGCTTTGGCCACAAGATGCTGCGTGTCAAAATGTCTTGTTTGAGGTGATGGCTTAGCTGTGGATTTCCATGCGATTAATTGGGTTACATAATGCCCTCCTACCGTTTGAAAGGTCAGCTACAGTAGAACAGCTGTCACCCAATTAGTCAACTCTTCTTTCACAAATCTCTTTCTCTATGTATCTGTTAAGCTTAAACAAAATTTCAACATACACATATCCAACTCCCATAACCCCCAAAAATGAAACAAGTTTTTGGGGCGCAAAAGTTTCAGCATCTTCAGACTTGCGAGTTCTTTCTCAGCACCTTTTGACCCTACCGGGTGTGTGTTTGTGTGTGTCGTTTCGTTTAAACTGCGCCCCACACTCCAAAAACACACACGCACACACACTTTTAATAGCCATTAAAATTAAAGAGATACTCATAATGTTCATAGTGTAGATGAAAGCTAGCCGAGCTGACCCTAAACTGAGAAAACCAGCTAACAGCTACCGAAATTGAGAAAACTGGCCAACTACCAACTACAGGGCGGTCGTTTGGTCGCTTGGTCAACAGTTTCCGTTAGTACACTCTCCAACTTGTCCAAGTTTGTAGCTCGTCTCGTTAAGCCATAACTCAAAACAACTAAAAAAAAAAAAACATTTAACAAAGAAACTAAATTATGTGTCAGATGTATTTCTGTCTGTCTGTCCGTTTGTCTTTGTGTGTTTTTTTTTTTTTGTCATTTTCATTTTGTCAGGCACTTGAACTTGCACCAATGCTGGGAACCTTACAGATAACATCTTAACCATCTTTAAATTGAAGGTCACCACAACCAAAAAAAAAAAAAAATTAAAGTGAAAACGTTGCAGTTGGACCCAACCGACAGCGGAATACTCTAATACACCAGTATGAAAACGGGTGCTTCAGATCTCTGAGGGATTTAACTAGCTATATTCTCAACAAATTTGGTGACTTTAGCTTATAAATTGTGGAAGTTGTAAGCACTTCCGTTTCACAATGTCGGGCTAGTGGGCGCGGCATGAAAGGGCGTGGCATCTAATCTTTTGGTGCAGATTTTTGGGGAAAGTAACCAGCTATCTACACACAAAATTTGGTGTAATCTTAAGCTACCATATTTGATTCCTTTAAAGCATCAGATTATTGTTATAAGCTTAACTGATCTTTTTAATATCGGAATTATTAAGCGTTTATTTAAAATCTCTGTGTTCGTTTTGAAAATAACAAAAATACTTAAAGTCCTTAGTTATGGGAACTAAAAAAATATTTATCTTTTACCTTGATTACTAAGGACCACGATTACTGTGTTGGTAATTTTCTTTAGCTGCAGATTGGTGTTATATTACGTTATACACTTCGATTTGAACAAGGAAATTCAAGATTATATCTTGAACGTTATTCAGTTTCACTTAGCTTGGCTTGCTCATTTGCCAGACTCCCCGATGCCGGTAGTTAAATATTTGTTAATATTAAGTGCATATATATATTTTTTTTTTGTTGGTATAAACATGAGCACCTTTCACAGTTTTTTTGTGGTAGTATACTTCCTCTTAAAACGTATGAGTTGCTGCATTTCTGTTTAATTACAATAGCAACAATAAAAGCCAGCAACAGCTAAAAGATGTTGCATTGCATTAACGAAAATCAAACATGCAACACGGACAGACAGACTAACAGAGAGACGGACAGATGGATGAATGGATGGCTGGATGGCAAGTGACGGAGTTGGGCCCCAAAAGAGCAGTCAAAATAGTTGCACCATTTTTCAATTATGAAATTGTTGTTGTTGTTGTTGTTGCTGTTAATTTTGAGCTGGTTTTTTAAGTATGTATTTGTTTTTGTTGTTGGCTGTGCAGTGATTGTTGTGATTATATAAAGCGAAACGAGCGTTAATCATAAAAATACACACACAGACAAACACGAGCGTCAATGCGATGCAATTTTTGTATCTAAAAGATACAAATGCTGGCGCTGACGTTAACGTTGACGCCGGCAGAGTTTTGCAGCGCGTGCCGGCGCCTAGCGCGCCAAATGGCAGTTAAAGGCTGAACGAAAACAACAACAGCAACAACAACAACGACAACAAAAACGAGCAACAATTGTTGGCTCATCGCGACTGTGAAGGCGGCAACAATGTGGCTCAAAATGTGGGAGGCGGGCTGGGGCGGGCCGGGGCGGACTGCTGCCTGTTGTTTTTTTTAATTACACACGGCAGCTGCTGCAGCAGAGAGAAAGATAAAGACAGAAGGGGGTGGGGGGAAAGGGGTTGTTTGGGTGGCAGCAGCTTCGTTGGTTTTTTGTTGGTTGTTGTTGGTTGCGCATGCGCCACAAATTTGTTGCATTTACGCCAAGATTTTTATTATGATTTCGAGTTGAGTTTTCATTTTCACGTTTTTTTCGTTTCGTTTTTGTTTTTGTTTTATTGCGCTGCTTTGTCTTACAGCAACAGCAACAGCAACAACAAATTGTAGCGGATTGCAACAACAATGTTTGATGTTCATTGAGTGATCTAAGCAAATAAGTCAAATGTGTGCCACATTTGTTAAATCTAGAACAAGATCTACAATATTAAAACAAGAATGTGTGTTTTTTTCATTACAATAATAAATAAACTCTTTGTATCCGATTTCAAATTGATAGCTTATACTCAAATCTCCTTGAAGTTCTCCTGAAAGATCTCATCTTGAAATATCTATAGGAAAAGCTTCATTAAAAACTTGATCTTAATGTACAAAAGTTGCCCGAAGGTTATGATAAGTTCTTTGGTAGGATGTCTGGTTGCCAAGGTAAAATATTTTCTTTAAAACAAGTTTGATTTGTTCAAAGTTGAGTTAAACTAGGTTAAAATACTAAAATTTACACTTTTTGCGCAACTTGCGATATTAATTATATCCAAGGCCGAGAAGGTTCCCAGCTCGAATACATGAGAAAGAGCTTTACTTACCAATTGCAGTCTCTTGTGACTGAAACTCTCACTGCTATATCAAACTTCTCACTTTAAAAACTTTTTTCAAATACTAAAAACATACATAATATATATTTCATTATATGTTTGTATATTCTTAAACGACCTTGTCGCTGTGGTAGAGCGTGGTATGGCGATCGCTTTCAATGCCAGAGCCCTCTTTGCGAAGAGTTTCCTTTCGTGTGTGCCTTTTTTTTTTTTTTGGTTTTTTGCAGAGCTTGCATATTTTTTTAACTCAAGAACTCGGATTTCTACACACACACGCTTCGGTAAGCCGATGGTGAGAAATTACGTCAGGAGGCTGCATAGGCTAACATATATACACTTAGAGAATCAGGCAGTTAAATGGGTTATATGTTTTTAAAAAAAAGTTACATAATATTATCAGAAGCTTTCTTAAATGTTTCATTACTTTATATACCCAAGCTTTCTTAAATGTTTCATTACTTTATATACCCAATGGATTAGGAACAGGCTTATAACTATCTTATATCCTTACTAAATTATTATATCGTTAGGAAAGTTGGTCCGTAATTTTTTTATTATCAATTAACTGAAATTTTATATGCGTTCTTATTTTGAAAACTTTAACTGTGTTTAAGTTTTGGTTTAGGGTATTTTTTTTATTTCATTATTCTTGTCTTCTTTAACATTATTTTACGTTAACTTTTTTGTAATCGGATAAGTGGAGCTTAGGTTGCTTGGTGGGAAGTTCTTTGGTTGGGTTTTGGCACGTTTTGATTCATGAGGAGCTCTTTACAACAGTTCAGTATTATGATCGATCTGTCTTATTATATACAATTCAACCCTTTCGAGTTTTCCGATATTTTTTGGGTGAGGATTTCCTGCACTCGAAATTAAAAATCGACTAGCGTTCGACAACAACATCAATGAAAGAACTCTTCAAACAGCAAAGAGTTAATTTTTTAACTGCATTCGAATTGTTTTTTGTTAGCTTTGAGGTTTCGTTGTTTTTGTTGTTGTTGTTGTTGTTAGCGTTTAAACGACTGTCACGTTCCCTACATAAATATCCATAAAAGTAACGCTCACATCCGTCTGGATGAAATGCTCTGTGTGTTCGTGTGCTGTGATCTTTAAAGATTACAAAAAAAAAAGAAAGGGAGAGAGGGCGAGGTAGAGAGGAACCCGAACGGTCTTCAACACCTTCGTTTCTCAAGGCGTCATAAATACAAAATAAAATAATAAAATAAAAAAACCCATATCGACTACGATAAGATAACGAACGGATCATAAAAATAATTCGGTTTTGACATATTCACACAGATCTGAAGTGAAGTTGTACCTGGGATGCCTCAATGCCTCGATGCCTCGATGCCTTGCAGCATGGATACACATAGATAATAATGACAGAGCTCGGAGAGTTAAGTCAAATAAATTCGATTTTGTGTTTGCGGCAATCTCGCACTGCGCGCTGATAAGAGATAACACAACATGCAGGTGTCCCATCCGCAAAGAGAACTTACAGAGGAACAGAGGCCCGATCCGATCCCTGGGACTCAGTTGATTCAATATTTGGCCAGCTTATCGAGCACCCACACACACACACACACATACTGTCGCAACTGGGCCAAAGTGTCAATAAAACGACTGCGATTCAAATCATAGATCAACATTTGTCTAAACGGTTGGGGCGGAGGGAAGGAGAGGAGCGTGCAAAGAGGGAATAGTTAAGCCTTTCAATACGTGTACTGTATACTATGTATGTATGTACTATATGCAGATGTTCAAAATAGGCAGATGCAATGAGAAAAAGATAACATACGATACGTAACAATAACAACCCTAAATAATAATACTCCAAACTTGTTTCCCCAGAATTTTCGGAATTATTCATACTCTGGAACAAAAACTTAGAAATATACAACTTTAAAATCTACTAAGTCTAATACATATATAATACTTATGATATTTTAAGCATTGAAAAACATTTATTGCAATATTTTTTTTTCTTCTTTCGGTCGAGGATAGAATCTTGATCTAATAGCTCCAAGCACACCAAATTAAACTAGCCAGAAGTCGAAGGTTCTTGGTTATTGGTACTCATCGAATTCGAATTCGAGTATGAGCGCCTTGAACGCGTTTCGCATTTGCACATGCAATGCCAAATCGAAGGCAAGACAATTCCAACAAGCTAAGCTAAGCTATGTACATACTACTATGTATATACGACATCCGCCCACCCAATCACCCACTAAGAACCCAAAGAACAAAGAATGAAGACTTCAAAAAGCTCCAGCTGCCAAAGTATCAACACCACAGTAAATCATTGTCGGCGCCTTGGGAAAAACCAGCCAAGCAATCGATGGATGTTTTATTTCAGTTTTTAGCGCTGCTGCTACTGCTGCTGCTCACGCGTCAAGGGCTTACACCCCTTATAACAATGTATACCCTGTATAATAAAGTTCCGGTATATTAGATAGAAAATAGGTTTTGGTTATGATAATTGTGAAATAGTCTAGGAAACTTCAAAGTTGATTTAGAAACCCAAGTTTCTAGTTTCTTTTTAGTTTTTATTTAAAATTATTATGTGTGTTCCACAAATATCCATCAGTATCTTTCAAATAAACCTAGTGGGAATACTTTAATTATCGAAAGCATCCGTACAAAACAAAGCAAGTCTTCTATGATGTCTAAGGAACCATACAATTAAAGGGTATTTATGTTGGCTAGCAAACTCAGCATTTTTTTGCGTTATTTATTTTTAGTTCAATTAAAAGTCTATTCGTGAGAATCAATGTTAAAATTATTAGAGCGCTATGAGTGCAGAAGTAAATCGAAGTCATTGCTAAAAGCTGCTAAACAAGACAATTCAATTAAAACAATTATTAACAATTTATAATAAACATGCTTACTATGTATGTACTATATATATATATATGTATATATGTACATATTTCTTGTCGAAGAGGGGGCCAACAAACCCATTTAACCTACAATACAAACCCAATGTCTTCTTCTGTCTTCTGACTGCGTCCGTTTAATTATGGAAATTGATCGAGGCAAAGAGCATTTCCTGTCGCATTGCCCGAACGCTCCATCTCTCTCTAGCTCGCTTGCACGCAAAGTCCATTTTGAGAGGTAGCAAGTTGTTTGTTGTACCTTCTTTCGCTGCCAGTCCCCCGCCCCCATAACCTCTAACTACCTTCTCCTTCTTTAAAGTACAAGCACACATGTAATTCTTATCTTTTGTCTTTCTTCTGCTATGGCTTCTTATTTTGCTTGGCCTCCGTTTTCGACGTCGTCTTTCACTTTGATAATTTCTCCCGCACTTTGGCGGCAAGCCATTATCCATTATCCGTTAACCATTAAGCATTACCCATAGCCCAATGTCTTTGTTTGGCTTTTCTCTCTCTCCCTCTCTCTTCAGCTGCATTTCTTTCTCTGTGATTTGCTCTTAGAATTTTAAATAGGCTCTTCAGATTAGGCACGGCTTCGATCGGTCTATCGAGTATCTAAGTATTTGTAGCTGGCAGTTTGCCCAACCAAAATCTTAAGTAACAAGAATCTTGCCTTCAATTTTGGAGAGACAAAAACAAACTGAAATTACAAGTTTCTAATTCTACATAAAACTTAGCCAACAGATTTTTAACGGGTTAGGAATTTTCCTTTTGATCCTTTGAAATATTTTCACTTTATATAGATGGAGAGTACCAGCTTGGACCGATAAAGTTTATCTCCAGGATTGATATAAATATAAAATCTTCTTGTATTTTTGAAAAGGAATCAAACCTTAAGATTGTTTTCCTCCTTCTATTTGATTAGGGAATCGAATACAAAAATCATATTTATTTTAGTTTTGCTTACAGTTTTATAGGTTTATTAAAGTTTGTGGCCTATGATAAAATGCATCGAGTGCTAACTAAGTTCCGAGAATTTAAAAGACATACTTTGGGCCAACGAGCGTCAAACGTGTCGAAACATAAAACCTCAGAACGGAGCGTAGAATCCAGTTAAGGCGTGGGCAGAGATAAAATGAAAGATAGACTGAGATGGTGATGGAGATGATCCTCTAAGAGGAAGCGAGAGCAATGCAAGCCATTTCCTTTAAGCCAACTTTGTGCTGCACTTGGCATACTAATTGTGAAGTGTTGGATTCTTCTTAAGACTTGGAGACGTCTCTTGAGTCTGTGCCATTAAATTGGTACTTGATGTGAGGCAAGAGAATATGATGATGAATATCATAATGCTTGTTGTTGCTGTTGTTGTTGTTGCCATTTTTGAGGTCGCTTGGTTGCGTCGTTGTTGTTGTCGTCGTCGTCACAAACAAACAAACAAATTTAATGGCCTGCGAGGCGTTTTGCCTGTGCTGCATACTAATTGTAATTGTATGTGTGTGTATGAGTTGTGGAATGATCATGTGTGTGTGTCTGTGCATCCGATTTCGATCCGATCCGATCCGCACTGATCTGATGCGAGACGATGCTTATGCGTTAGGCAAGCCCAGAGGCCTTACGCGTATGTCTCCTATACTCCCGCCTACGCTCCTCGGTAGCGCGTTCACTCTTAACGTGGGAATCACTTAAAGAGGCAAAACAGCTACCAAAAAACCAAAAACCAACAACAAAAAGCCAACTAAATTTCGGTCGAAAATGTATTTTATGCGTTAAACGTGAGGATGCCTCAAACCTCTTCATTGCTATCTCTCTCCCTCTCTCTCTCTCTCTATATATATCTTTCTCTCTTACTTGAGGGACACGAGTTTTGGAGCTTATTTATATGCCTGCCGGATCATCAATGGCCCTCATAAGTCGCATAATGCCAAACTGACATTCACCGCTCGGATTTCAATTCCAATTTGGATCCAGATTCGGAGTCGGTATTCGGATTCAGCTACGCATTTTTTTCAGTGTGACATAATCAAAAGCAACAAAAGACTTTATTGAATGAAAAGATATCTCTTAGAAATAGTATGTGAACTACCACCTTCAATAGGTTAGAGGGTTCTGGGAAAACTTTCCGGTTATATTCAGACTTATTCGTATAATATGGTATGGTAAAGTTTAAATATTGAATGGGAGAGTTCGATATAAGATATTGGCTTGGCCTTATAAGAGTTAAAGAAAGCCTTTTTGGATATAATTTTATAAGCCCTGGAATTGGAATTCACTCGAATACAGGGTATTTACAAACTCGGCACACCGTAGAGCTATGGGCTCGCACTTGAACCTTGCGAGTACCGTTGCTGCTGCAACAGCAACATTAACAACAACAACAACAACAACATCCTGATAGAGGTCAAGTGATTGCCCAATGCTGCTGCTGGCAGCTCTCATTGCCTTGTTTTTGATTACTTCTGTTGGCTGAAAGGGTTTGTAAGTAGGTAAGTAAGTATCTCATTGTGTTTTCTCATCAGGTGCGTTGTTGTCGCCGTTGTTGAAATATGATACACATTGTGTATGCATGATCGTCGTATGATGATCGTCTGTGTGTTCCCTCTCCAGTGTCCACTGCCCCCTGCCTACTCGATGTTAATCATCTCCATGTCCAAGGCGGTTGTCCGAGCAGCTTGTTGACAAAGACAAAAACAACGGTTCGGTTCGGTTGGGTTCGCTTCAAAATGTTGACTGATCAAGCAACAAGCAACAATAAGTTTAGCTCGGGAGAGTCCAAACATCCCCCGAAACTCATCCGTATCTACTGAAATCCCTGAGCCCCAGCGACGTGCTCAGTTTCATTGAGAGACGTGCTCATCCTGAGGAAGTCAGGTGCCTAATTGTTTCCGTTTATTGTCGCCAGTTTCACAGTTTTTCTCGCCTCTTTTTTTTCATTCTTTCTTTCTTTTGACTTATTGATTTCGGTGTGATTGTGTGTGTGTGTGTGGTTAGTAAGCGACACCCGATCTCAATTGATAAGTTCAGGATTCTTCTCACTTCTTCATCTCTCTCTCTCTCTCTGTCTCTCCATCTCTCGCTCGACTCTTGCACTTTGTGTAACCTTTTGACATGGTATTGCGCTTGGGAATCTGCAAGCATAGGGTTTCACTAGTTTTTCTTCATTTATCAGGTGTGTGGGATCCTTTTAAGAATAACAGAGAAAAAGAAGAGACAGCTTTTGACATGAGACTTTTTGTGTTTATTTCTTCAAGTTCTTCGAGGCGTCAGGGCAGGAGAATCCTTCTTGCACAATGTAAGCTGCTTAGTTAAATAATATTTGCTTTCATGCTGAACCTGGATCTGAGCGAGGCTCTTTAGCCCAAGAAGGGAGTTCCATACACCTCTTAGGTCGCAGTGCATTCATTCCCAAACATAATAATAATACTAATTTTTCGAACATTTGGTTGAAATGTTTTCTTCGTAGACCAAAAAGTTTCCTTTGAACCAAAAGTGATTCAATTAGGCTTTGCTAAAGGATTCTTCCTTTGAGAATAGTTTGCCAGGTTCCATGGATGTTTCTGTTTGTGTGTGCTTATTGTTGTTAATCCAGAGAATGGCTAAGCCACTTGATATTCCACCACGGAGTCATTTTAATTAATGCGTTAAAAGCAATGACAAAAACAAACGTATCTTTAAGCAATTGGAGCAAAACCAACCGACTGACAAGCCGAGGCGATAAGGTACGGCCTCAAACACTCAAACACAAACCCAGACCTACTTGTGCCTATCGCTGCTTTGGCATTAACGTACTAGAAATGGCTGATACGAGCGGCCGTCCGTTTGTCCAAAAGCCAATCGACACGCTGCATTCTAATTGGGGAAAATGGAAAATTGTATGCTATAAAAACAAAAACCGAGCCCAACATTAAAAAAAGACGCTGGGCGCTTTGCCTTATTAGCATAACATTAACTTGTAATCATTGTGCCAATTTTCAAACAACTCAAGAAACCTCTCTTCGGAAACCCTAAACCCCCCCAAAATACAACCAACAACAACAACGAAAAACTCTTAAACACATAAAACTGGAGCAAATGGACGACTGTGCATGTGTATGTGTGTGTGTGTGTAAGTAACCGTGGGAAACGGTAAGATTAATTTTATTTTAATTATTTTATCACAAAACGTTTGCGGCTCTGTGACTTTGTCAGCGTCTGCGGCTGCGGCTGCGGCTTGGCATACACTATCTTTTTGGTTGTTTTTGTAAGGGAGGGGCGAAAAGGGTTTTAAACAGGCAACACCCCATTTATTTATTATGCTGTTTGTAACGCAAAACTATGCAAGCACACAAACACACACAAACGCACACGCACACAATTTATTCAGTTACTCGCGGCTTTAGATAAGCAAATAGTACAAAATCGACTTGTAAGTTTTTGGGATTTTGTTTCATTGTAAAATTGGTTGATTAACTAGCTAAGTTAGAAACAGTTCTTATGTGCAAAATTGGGTTCTTAATTTAGCAGGGAAAAACGGTTTGCTTAAATTCTATGTAGGAAAATTTGTTGTTATAGATGATCATCCGTCGAGCTATGACTAGGTTCATTCATATCAAAAAAGTTGAAGTTGTTTTTTTATGACATTTTTCTAATCAAGACCGTTAGTGTGTCTAACAAGTCGTTGTGCCGCATTGTGCCATTTTGGCTTTGGCATTTTATTACATGAGTTATTTGGCCTGCCGGCGTATTATCAACGCAACACTCAAAGAACACGAGTACGACACAGACGAGATGGGAAAGAGGGGAGGTGGGATATTCGAAGTGGGCCTGTGCTCTGCTTCTTGTCACATAATGTGGCCCAGCAATTAAACGAAACGGCTTCAAATTAAGCCAAGTAGCTGTGACGGACTGCGCACTTTGCATACCAATTTTGTTGCAGCGATTTAATTTTTTTGTTGTTTCTTTTTTTGTATTTTGCCCAGAAAACCCGCCTGAAATTGGGGCGACATCGAAAACGAGAGTGAGAAAGAGAAAGAGAGAGGTGCAAACAATTGATAGGAAGACCACCAACAGAGACGAGTTGATTTTAGAGAGAATAGAGACAAGTCTGTAACAACAAATTCCTAATAACATTAAAAATGTTGCATGAAGAGGTAGCTTAAGAATGGATACCGGGGTAGCTGGTGACATTTGTTCATGTCATATAAGATTTTTTTTTTTGTTTGGTTTTTATGAAGACCTCAAACGCACAGAACATCTACTAGCAAGCGGCTTTACAAAGCAACAACGAGAGCTGGCCTGGCCTAAACGGGTGGCCTAAAATCAGATATAATTGTGCTTGCTGACTGATAAGTATCAGTTGAAAGATCATTTGTCGGGTTTTCGTCGGTTTACTTTGGTCTCTGCTCGCTCAGTGTAAGGGGTTAAAGGGAAGAAACTGTTGCTCTGGTTATCACATCTCTTGTTAGCAAATATTAAACATCTTTCGCTCTGTTCGCTCTTTCTCTTCGTTTTTGTCTGGTGTTTGCCTTTGGCGGCTTTTTGTCATCTTTATCTCTGGCTATGTGTGCACTGTGATGCTCCATATTCATAATCATCATACAATCATAATAATGATCGTAAAGATGTTGCGAGCTTCAATGTTGATCATCATTATGGCCGGAACTTGTCACATGCCATGTGGATTGCGTGTCGATGTTGTCTCATTGTTTTATGGCCTGTTGGTTCCTGTTTACCACACACAAAAGATCACATTTTGCTAATGAAAAATCACCAATGGTCTTGACAAGTGTGAAAAATGTTTTGTGGTCGTAGATTATTAACAAACTTGACTTGGAAACATTTGGGATTTTTTTTTTTTAAGTTGCATTAAAACCTGCTTATCAGATAGATAGTGGTAGGGGTAACTAGAAGTTGATAAAGAAGCTTTTCATTTGTTCCTTATCCAATTATCCCCTTTAACCATACATCCCGTGATCCACAATTCTACAACAGCAGTACTTTATTAAAACCATCCTAGAACAAACTATCAAACACAAAATATGTATATTTTGTCAAGCTTTCTTCAAACTTAATTAGAAAGTTGATTCTTTCATTTATCGACCTAATCTATGGAAGTGATAGTTATCGATTAAACGAAAAGTTATAAATAGCCCTAAAAAGTGAATGGATTTAAAAGTGCACAATTATCTTTTTTAATATTTCATCAAGCATCTTTGATTGATCAACCAACGCATGCACCATGAAAATCAGCAAGTTCTGTGATTGAAGCGACAATTACAAAGGCGAGAATTTATGTCAATTAAACACCAGCAATGATTCTGTTGTCTTGTCTAAACGCACAACGCGTGTCGTTAGCAACAATCCACAACAACAACAACAACAACAGCAACAACAACGAAAACAAAAACAAACATCAAACGATTAATACTGAAATACAGAGACGCATTACACTGCGTATTAATGGCTTTGGGGCTGGCTGACAAAGTTGTTGGGTTAAATTGGGTCAAAATCAGCATAAAAATCCGTATGTGATGGCCGGGTGATTTCAACGGATTCGATCGGTTCGGATTCGGATTGCTTCGGATTTGGATTTATATTTTCGGATTCGTTGGCTGGCTGGGCTGGGCCGGGCTGGGCGCACTGGCAACTTATTGCAATTGTAATGCGTTGAATATTGATGAGACAATACAGAGTGAGAGAGAGAGAGAGAGGTGCTGAGGATGACAGAGACCAAGTCTCAATATCTCGCAGAGGTGTTTGACTAAAGTGCTTTTTAATCTGCATACCATTTCTCGTGCCGCGCTCTTTGCTGTTTTGCTTTTTGGACCTTAGCACTTTTATATGGTACGTAGGCATAAGAAAATCAATCAATGCTAATTTCAATTTGTTAACATGAGATTCTATATTGACGCCTTGGGAGAGAATTAAAGTACATACGCAAAACAATACAGTCAAACTGCCATATAACGAACTTCAAGAATTAGGGATGAGCTTTTAGAAGAACTATGATTTACTTGCTAAAAGCTTGATTAATGTGTAAGATTTCATTGAGTTGATGAAACTAATAATAAATAGCTTAGCCTAATTATGAAACGGATGGAACCCAGGTTTCCGATTCAAAACTTAATTCGAGGCAAAAGTGATTCGAAAAACATCAAAAAGTCCTATTTAAGAAGCCTATAATTCTGTCTTAAGTTGAGAAATTCTCTTGCTTTTTACTAAAACCAAAAATAACTGTCATCTGAGAACTTGAATGGAATTTTAAAAGTAAAGGATCATAAAATTAATTTCCTAATTAATGACTTTCTCATTAATAAAGCTTTGTTATTATACTATTTCATTAACGATCTTTGTCACATCTCATTATTATTAAAAGTTTTTACTTCCCCTATTTTTGTACGTCCATCGATTCCCCCCTCGCTTAACTACATCCAAGGCACCCTAGTTAGTTGTAGTTCGAGTTGGGAAAGGAGGGTCCGGTAGTCGTTTGGTGTTTGAAACGCTTTCGCGTGTTGCTTCTTGCTGATCTCTATGCAAATTAGCAGCGGCGGCGACACTTTGGCCTATGGAGATACGCACTCAATTTGACCACCCCTCGCTAGCCTCTAGCACCCCCCTATCCCCATGAGATTCTTCCGTGTAAGGTTGTATGAACATTTAAAATATGCAAAAACAAAAAACAAAAAACCAAACTGAAACGAGAATGAGAACTTAAACGTAAACGAGAAATAATCTATATACATTCTATATATGCTACTCTATAAAATTGCCAATTGTCTGAAGCTAATCGAATTTCCGTTGAGTTTATCTATCTGTTGAATATGGTTTTTTTAGTTTTTTTTTGTTTTTGGTTTTTGGATTTTATGTCCGCGTTAAGTGCTCGTGCTAGGGAAGTGCTTCCTGTTGTGCATTATTGTCGAAATGTTCGAAATGTTTGAAATGTTCGAAATGTAAATGTGGGCTCCGTGACCTTCGATAAAGATGTCAACCGCAAGGATCAGCGTCAGCATTCGGTTCGTTACCTGAGATTGTCTCATTAGTTTTGGACTTCCGTTTGCCATTTGCCCAGATAGTCTCGCTCTGTCCAGTTGATGAAGGCCTATCTTAATGTTGGCCCAACAACAGCAACAACAACAACAACAGCCATAACATTTTATACATTCAGTGCGGGCAATTAGGTAATGTGCGCGCACTCACAAAGATCTCTAAGCAAACACACACACGCACACAAAACTAAAGATTTTCAAAAGACAACAAAAACAACCGACTGAAAACAGCAAACAGCAACAGTTGCTGCGAGGCTGAGGCATGGCTAAGCATTTTAATATAGAAATTTTCTTATTATTTTAGGCCAACGGCCTACAACGGCCCCAAAAGGCCTCCAAGTCTCTGTCTCTATCTCTATCTCTCTATCTCTCTCTTTCTTGATTCGATGTGCCTCTGCCAACCAACATCCAATTCCAAATTCCGATTACAACTCACAGCCAAAGCCAATCAGACAAAAGCCAAAGCTCAGCTCAGCTCAGCTCAACTCATTTTAGCTCTCAACTCTGCACAGAGCTCTCCAGCCATTGAACAGGCATCGAATACCATCGACGGCCATCGACAGTTGATTGTCCATCCATCCGTCTGTCTGTCCGTATGTCTGTCTGTCCCACTCCCAGCAAAGACGCAGACAGTCCGCCATAGATGGGCTAACCCCTTCCTCTAACTCTTGCCCTTCTGTGCATGAATATTGTTTTAATGTGTGGAATCTTTGACAAGTGGCGACAATTTGGTCAAAAAGAAAGTCGCATTGTCGCTGTACTTATACAAACATAATACGCATACATACATACAAGATATGTACAACATATACCATACACTAAAAACAGTTATACGGTAGGGTATACTATGCATAAGCATATAAAGGAATTTTTTAGAGACCCATTTGGGTATTCTCAAGAGTTTTCGTTCGATATGTTTTTAGGAAGAATTATTTGGTTCATTTCACAATATGATGATGCTGATGATTTGATTCAAGTTGCGGTTCATAAAATAGCTAAGATTCTATTTCATTGGCTCAAGGTTTAATTTGGGGTTCATCGGAGCGGTTTGCAGTTAAAGATTTGAGCAATGCTAGACTTGGTTTTAAATGCTTTAAAGGCAAAGTGCGACTTATTTTGTATTAAATATTTATGTTTAAATTCACCCCAATGTTTTAAATGTTTTCCGGTTTCTAATCCATTTGTTCAATGGGTATCTATGCGTCTAGCCGATAGGGTGTTGTTGTAGTTGTAGTTGGTTTTTGGATTTTGTTTGGCTTTCGTCGCCGACCGTCGATCGCCTCACAGCCCCCATCACTCATTGAAGATTGGCGACGAGGCAGCAGCAGCAGCCAAAGCAGCAGCCAACGAATCAACATCGAGACATCGAGTTTGACGAGGAGACACCAGGGGGAGAGACAAAAAAAAAAAGAAAAAAAAAAGAAGAAGAAGAGGAGTCAAGTGGTTGCAGCAGTTGGAGCTGTTTGGTTAATGGTTGGCTTTGGTTCGCCATCGTTTGGGTTGTCATGGCGAACGTTTGCTTTGAAATGGAAGAAAGAAAGAAAAATAAAACACACATCATGAATCTTTAATGAAGAGAATCACCAAGTATGGTGCAGGACGGGTGGGGGGGGAGTAGGGTAGACGACACCTGGGGCACCCGAGGCACGACCATAAACGTTGCCGCACATTTTCTTTTATTGAGCCGTAAGATTCGAATATTCGATGTTGAAGTTATTGTTGTTGTTGTTGTGTTTTGGTTTTTTGGATGTGATTTCGTATTTGGCGCGGCGTTTGAAGACCGGCGACCAACAGCAGCAGCAGCAGCAACAGCAACAGCAGCCATACTAGCTACTACTATAGCCCATTGTCGATCGTGAGAGAGGTGAAAAAGTGGAAAGGGGAAAACGGGGTGGAGACCGATGACAGACCGACCACAGAGACCCATCATCGTGCACCCATCGCAATGTTAATGTAATTGGAAATCGTGCCCAAAGCGTCTCACATTGAGAAAACCAGAATGGAAAGCTAACAAATTCAAAATAACGAAGCGTGTATGCTCTGTCAATCGATAAATATCGATACGTTAAGATGATAAGAAGAAGACAAAAGTGCCTTTGCTGTTTGTTCTACCGATAACAATCTAGGATACTCTATCGATAGCAATTGAAATCTATAAAAAACTAAGAAGGTTTGGGGTATTTCCCTTACGAGTTGCTTTTGAGAACGATTTCATTAGAAGCCTCTTGAAGGAAAGTTTGGTATCTTAATCTAAATCAGATCCATTGACAAACATGATGATAAAGTTTGAATACTTTAAATTTCTTTTTGTTTTGACAAACGAACGAGTTGTCCCATCATCATAAAAGAAATTTATTGACAAACTATGCATTATTAAAAAAATTATATGTACTTGTGGTGTGTGGCGCGTTGAAGATTTGTTTAATAATAAATTCATTATGCGAGACGAAGGCGGAGAAATTAAGCATGCATAGAGATATGTATGGGTACAACAACGAGTATGAGTATGAGTATGGGTATGGATATTGTCTTCATATGGATATTGGCTATGGAGAGGCCATTGAGGCTATGGTCAACGAACTGGTGGACCGTGAAAGTTGTCTGCACACGATTCTGACCCAAAAATTTAACAACAACAACAACAACAACATGGAGAAGACTAAAAAACATGAACGCTTCAATGTAGTTTCATTATGATAATTATAGAAATTAGCCAACAAATGATTGAGGGTACCTAACGGCGATTCAATCAAAAACAATCTGACATCTAAGACCAGCATTTTGACTGTCCCAGAAGCTTAGCACTCCAGATGACAAAAAATCTAAATCATTGAATCTATGCTGGAAGCTTAAGTTTAAGAAAGAGAGAAAACTTAATTGATATGTTCAAAAGAATGATTTGAAAAACCTTAGGATCCTTTGGGAAAAGTATCGATATAAATAAAAATATATTTAATCTTTAGGTGGACAAAGTTTCTCTTGTTGAAGTCATGTTGAAAATTTGTCTAAGGGAGCAGCTTCAACTTCAGCTTCACCTGGTGTGTGACATGGGATATGTCTGTCGCCTTGTAAAGCTTCCTTTTGTAGCCAGTTTGGCTTTTGAAGGAAGGAAACAGTCCCATCCCGTCCCGTTGTCGGGCATCCAAGTGCAAAGTCCAATCAAGCATTACAAGAACTCCACGTTTCCGACTTCCGATGCAAGGCTCATATTACCGGCCTGGCCGAAATGTGAGCAAATACCAAAAACCAGGGGTATGTATGTTGAAACTGTCGCAATAGCCCCCTTTTTTCCCTCTTTGCTCTCCTGCTGTTACGTGTGTGTGTGTGTCTTTCTGTCTGTCGATCGAAGCGAAGTTTAACTGCCGCCTTCCACTTGATTAAACACTTTTATCCGAAAAACGCTGAACAAGCGAGCGATCGACGACCCTCCTCAATGCGGACTCGGGCGATTCTGTGAAATGTGTCAGGAGCAGGTCCTGCTTGCTTGCTATTGGGGGTAATTTGATGCCAGGCAATGATCCGCTGGACGCTTGATCTTGCTTGCTGGCTTGCTGGCTGGCTGGCTGGCTAGCTGTTCGGGTCTGTTTGTTGGCCACGCCAACGGCTGCTGAGTTGTCCTGCAGCGAGCGACACTGTTACCACAAAATGACAGGTGCAGTTTCCTAATGTTGATGATGATGCCAAGCTCATGCAACATCATAATGATCAAGGATGCACCTTGCTGCAACTGCAGCTCACACTCCCTTACTCTCACTCTCTCTTACTGTTTGTTTGATTAGGGGTTGCTCCCGACTCTTGACAATGATGTGCGCTCAAGTGGAATGCAAAACGTGTGTCGGGCGTCAAGAGGAAAACCGAAACGAAACGAAACGAAACCGACACAGACACAGACACAGAAACAGGTACCAAATGTAAAGGTAAAGAAAGCAAGAAGCTGCTGTTGCTGCTGCTGCTGCTGCTGTTGCCACCTCATCCCTCATCATTGTTACGTTGTGTTGCAGTGCACTGCGTTCATTCAACTGTTGCCAGGACGAAAAAGACGACGAGAAGTGGACATGCCGGCCAGTCTGTCAATAGTCCCGTCTGTTGTCTGCTGTTCCTCAACTCAGTTTATTGAACTATAAAATTATCAAGTTCATAGTCCTCCAGCTGTAGCGAGAAATAAATAACTCGAAACGTTGGTAAATGATGAATATAACTCTTTCGTCTTTCGACAGGTCCTTCTTGTCTAAGACGTGACCATGGAAACCGTTAAGCTGATCTAGAACTGGTTTCCTAATACAATTTTCAAAAACCCTTAATATACCAATCTCAACACGATAACCTTAAAACATGAAGTTCATGGAAGAAGTTTTGCAGTCAACAAGGTTCAAAAGTAGTTCATAGGGATCTTTAAGGTCACAGATCATAGGCGCATATTTTTCGTTCATTTTTCGTTTATTAGCTAATTTTGTACCAAAGCAACAGCAAAACAAAGCAAGATGTTCGGTACGATACGAAAATATAATAAAAGATAATAGCTCATCATCTGAAAGCAAACAAAGGTGCGGATACAAAACGTTAACTCATACGCTCATACGAGTATTGATTACCTGGCCAAGCAGCAAAAGCAACATCGGCAACAAGGTGTGTATTGCTGTTGTTGCTGTTGTTGCTCAACGTCAACAGTCGTCAATCGGCGCTGTGTCAACAATTTAATCAGTTCAAATACAAGATACAACAGCCGGATACAACAGATACTCACAGCTCGCGTTACTATGAATTGCCAAGATTCGGTTACATTTGAATGTTTGTCATCATCAGTTTAGTTCTCAAAACCAGAGACAGACACAACCAACAAGCATCAGCCACAGCCACATCCACATTGGGCTCAGATAACTCTTACTTAACTCTAAATAAACTCGCAAATATATTATACCCTTGCAGCTTTGCAGACCTCATTAACTATAGCGATCATAAGGGATTTATTAAAGAATGCTAGGAAGGATCAATTTAAGTTACCAAAAAGATGTCATCTTGAAAAAAACTTTGTTATAGAAACAGATAAGATGCTTTAACTATGTAAAACTAAAGGGTATATTCATTTTCGACTTATTGAAGCCAAATATTTGTTCTCTGTTATTCCTTTTTCCGAACCGAACCGAACCGAACAACAACAATAGTTTCCACTTCCTCTGCAAGGCAACCGCATTTTGGGATTGGGAATTGAGATCTTGAATCCGACTTTGACTTCAGTTGTATTTTGCGCATGTCACACGCGCTGAGTAAATATTTTGGTTGGCTGATAAAAAAAAGCAGAAGAGAGAACTGTCAAGGGCAGTGGAAAAGCAGGGAAAAGGGAAATGCGAGCGGACGGGTAAAACAAAAAAAAAAAAAAGCGCACGCAGATGCATTTATTTTTATTTTTTTCGTGTTTTTGTCCGTTGTTGCTGATGTGTTTTCTCTGTTATGTCCCTATTTTGCGGGGAGATACATACGTGTTAGTGTGTGTGTGTGTAGATACAGATAAAGATACGGATACACATATATACGATATATATAGGTACATATATTAAAAATGAAAAAAAGAGCAGATAGTTGCCATGACTATTGACAACACACACAACGAAAAAAAAAAAAACACATGAATATTCAATCAGTTGGGTTCGCAATGTGGCGAGGGTGGTTCCCGGTACTTCCATCCATCTATCCATCCGACCGTTAGGACCGTTGTCGAGGCACGGGCCACAAAGCAAACACAAGAAAAAAACAGACAAACACAGGGGCCCTGGAACCCAGGAGCCGGGTCAAATGATTGCCATGGGGGCGCAAAATTGAGCGCAGAACATAAATGAGACTCAGCAAACGAATTATGGGAAAGTTCACTGTGTGAAGAAGGATAAGCAATATTAGAAAGAAGATTGCGACTGGTAAGACAAAATATTTCTAATAGAAAAGAAACAAAAATAAATGTCCAAGGGAAGGAGAAGTTATAATTCGGGGAAAAAAGTTAAGATGGAAGAACGTTTAGGGAAACTGACATTATGGTTAGGATGTGTTTCAGTTAGGGAACATTATAAGAAATGGAGACAATAAAGAGATCATATGAATACGGAAAATGGTTGGATAATGGAAGTTTACAGAGAAGGAAAAGTGGTTTACATATTATTATTGGTTTTAAGGTTTTTTAAGCTTGAAGTAAAACTTAAAAAGAAAGTCAAACGAGTTTTTTAAAGAGATTTTAAGAAGAAAGCTTTCTGGGAGAAAATTAAGCGGAAAAGAAACGCTTTAAAGGAAGGTCTTTACTATTGGGATAATAATCGAGAAGAGAATTTTGGAGGACGGTTAAGTGAAAAGAATCCAGAAAAAGTTATCAAAATAGTTAAATAAATATATATGTATAAACAGCATTAATGATTTAATAAAAAATGATAATTCAATTAAGGTGCCTAAAAATAGAATTCATTAGTTTTGCAAAACGAAGAAATATAGCTTTCGACCTTGGCGATGTGCTTACAAAATTGAATTAACGATTCGATATCAGCCAGATCTACATATAGTATGTGTACTAGTATTTATTTGTACTATATCTATAGAGCATTTTGTTTTGGGTCGCTGTGGCAAAAGCAATAACAAAGTCGAATCGTATCCAAACATCAGGCAATAAGCCAAAGTCGAAGCACACACAAACCAATAAATTTATATGTGTGTACGTTTGGTTGTTTGTGTGTGTGTGTGTGTGTAAGTAGGTAAAATTATCAAGAATAAATAGATAACGACTGAGCCAACGCCTCTTTGCTCTCTCCCTCTCTTAAAGCAATCCCCCCACACATATAAAATACAACAATAATAATAAAAATGTACAGAATTATTAATAAATAAAACCGTAGCTAAAGAATCAAAACAACAACAACAACAAATTCAATACACCTTGGCACCCCTCCTCCCCGCCCCCGTTCGCTTCTCCACACCCCTTGGCACAACCTCAACGATATCAGGCGACGTTTAAAATCATCATTGCCGTTGCCGTCTTTCTTGTCGTTGTTTTGTCGGCTTAAATCTCAAGAGCAAACACACGAAACCCCCTATTGGTACCACGCCCCTGCCCCCCTCATCACTCTAGCCCCACACACTAGAGCACACAGTTAGTTTATTTATTAGATGGTTCCACTTGCCCAATTCTTATCGCTTGGCAAAATCATCGATCATCTCAAATTCACGATCCATCTTCATTAGCGATAAGACCAGACCCAATGGAAATACGCTTGAAGTAACGCCGAACCCCTTTCACCCACCGCCCCCACTCGAGGTCACACCTGGCAGAGATCTTGACAAGACCATAAAAATCAATTTTGATTTTGAACAATGATCTATTTTCGATCGAACTTTAGACTGAAATAGTTTACTTACTACTTCGAAACCCTTAACCAAAATAGAGATGGTATAATGAAGAAGGCATTTCCCATCACATAAAGAACGTAAATTTACGTATCTGAGATTAAATTCATTTTAAGCTATCGATAACTCGTCCCAAATCGATAGCAATAAAGATAAGTCATAGTTTGAATCATGATAAAATGATAAGTATTTCCGCTTTGTACAAGCATTTATCAAATTTAAGTCTAGGGTCCAGTGATCTACCACGCGAGAGCCTTGTTGTACCGTTATTGTATCGTATTCGATTTTTTTTTGATCATGGTTACTTTTCGTTTTCTATCTTTATTGAGTATTGAGAGACGTAATGTCCAATAGAGTTACGTGCTCAATCCGATTATATACAGACCAAGATATATGATCGGCATTGTAAAGAAATAAACAATTTCGAATGCACTATAAATGAATGCGTTTTTCTATCTCTCCTTCAGCTTTGCCAATTTTATGGGGTCTGTACTAGTTTCTAGTTAGACGGACTTTTATGGAGCTACACTGAACGAAACAATTGCTTGAAATAGCCGTGAATTAAGTATAAATAGTTCTTAAAATTCATTCTCGACTTGGGTAAAAATTTAATAAAATACTTTCAAGTACAAATGGTTATAATTGATTTTGAATCAAGTCAAACTCTACTTAAATTAAATGCAAATTGTCTTAATAAACGTAAACAATATATAAAATCGAGTAAAACTTGTCTTAAATTGAATAAAATAAATAATTTATGTTAAAATCAACATTTTTATACCAATTTTGTGCAGTGTACTGAAGGCGATTATCTTTATTTTGTAAGAGGGCAGCTGGCATAAAGCGACAAAAGCGATCTATCGATCTATTGCACTGAGATAAGCGATATTATATACTGACCAAGATAGGAAATACTACATACATATATGCATGTATATAAAAATACTTTTTCAGTATTTCCGAACTATTATATATTGCACACAAACTTATTAACTGTCGCCAAGCATTGAGCCTTTTAAAGCTCAAGAAAAGAACAAAAACAAACAACAACAAAATGTATCTCTTTATGTGTCTATCTATCTGTCTATCTAACTGTTTTACTGTCTATCTTTGGGTACGTTTGTGTGTATGTCTATTTTGTTAAGGTCTGTAGTCTCAATGGGGTTTTAGCACTAAAGACGCTGTAAACGATTTTTAAGCCCCTTCCTCCAACCAAACCGCCTTGGACTGATTGGCGCGTGATCAGAAAAAAACGGTAGAAAAATAATGTTTCAATTCTGTTACTCTTTGTCAATAGATTACATCACACATGATCACAATTGTAACGGTAATCCAATTCAAATTTATGAATACTCTTCCTGTTGCTGCTGGTGACTCAACTTTCAAATGAGTCACAATATTTTTCGAAAGGGGAGTCATATCAGGTGGCAAAAAGATTTTAAACTATGCCATCTAAATTTAGATTGGTTGAGCAGTCCATTGATTAAATGACGCTATCAATAAGTTATGTCTAACTCTTTTCTTGATTCTCGTTTTCTTTTTTTTTGTTATTGTTGCTCGTAAATCGCTTCTTGTTAAACCCATTATGTAATTGAGCACATTGCACGTAATCATCACTCAAATATGTGTGTGTGTGTGTGTGTGTGTGTGTGTGTGTATGTTAGTATCCCTATAACTATTGCATTTTTTATTCGTAGTCCTAGTTCTTGGGTATTTACAGTTCCTTTTTATCCACTTTTTCTTGTTGAGAACAAACCCATTTCCTTTCCAATAATCATCCCGGAATCAATAAGCAGCTAACGCATAATTTATAGGCACAACATGAGGAGACTAACTGACAGTGAAGGCACCACTTACCACTTACCACATAACCCCCACACCCACCCCAAACACACACACACATATACATATGTATTGTCTATCTATTGATTAAGGACTGTGCGAAAAATGTGAGTATTATTTTTGAATTTTAAATGAAAATATTTGCATTTATTCATCCATTTTAAAAAAATATTATTTCTAACAATTATCGATCAGCCAAATCAATCGATAACGATAAATAATAGAACGTTTGATCAGAAGCTATGATCGATAATATCAACTATTAGCGGCTCTATTATCATATTTCTACTTATCTATTGTAAGGAAAGATATGTTATCGATAACAACGCATTGTCGTTACCAATATGAATTGATACTCAAACATATGTTTATCTCAAATCTAGGCTACTGAATATAAAAAACTTTCAGTGTATTATTCCCAGTCTGACCAAAGAGTCAAAAAAATAAAACGGAGATGGGATGGGGAGGTAGGCAAGAGTGGGGAAAGGATAGGGGGGATAACATCGTTGTGTCTGGGGGTTGCTTTTTCAGCTCTCTTTCGCTTATCGTGTGTGTGTGTATCTTGCGGATACAGATACACAATTGTGTTGTGTTGCCAGGTAACCAAAACAAAAAAAAGGCATAAGAATTGTACATAACAAACCAAAACTGTTTGGATGGGCTGCTCACTCAATTGTAGTTTATAGGGGTGAATCAACCATCCCCCAACCACCACCCACTGCTGCATTTGGTGTTGCTGCTGCTACTGCTGCTGCGGGTGCTGCTCCCAATTGTCGTTGAAATTCTAGCTGCTGCTGCCAGTGCTGCTGCTGCTGTTGTCATTGGCCAGTTTTGTTGCCGCCACCCGCATGATTTCATCTGGCAACAACAACAATAACAACCTTGTTTAACCTGCTGCTGGATGCAACAACAACAAGAACAACAATGCCATGTCTAGGCCAAAATCGATAAAATGTATCTGACAATGGGCAAATGGTAAATGTATCTGCAGCTTGTGGCTGCGACTGTTTTGTGGTTCGTTGACTAAATGCGGGCGTGTGTTTTGTGCACACACACAATAACATATACATACATATACACCTATGTATGTACATCTCTATATAAAAACATGAGGCTATGACTAAGCCGCACACTTTTTATGCTGTGTATCTCTGTGGCTGGGCAGAAAAATCAATGCGCAGAAGAAGAAAACAAAGCAACAACAACAACACAACTAAAGAGCAAACGAATCACAAAAACGCAAGTCACGCGGCGCAATACAAGAGATGTGTACACAAATACATACATCTCAATATACACATGTATATAACGCTGTAAATGGTCGGTCCTGCGCAGCAGCAGCAGCTAACTGAGACAGAGATAGCAGCAGCAGCCGAGAGGCTGCTGTGGTTGGTTCAAACACACACACACACACCTGAACACACACACACACAAACAGAGAGACAAGCAAAAGCATAGCATAGCAAGAGAACAAATCTCATCGTTTTCAAAAAAAAAAAAAAAAAAGGAAGTAGAAAAGGCAAACTGAAACGAGAAGGAAACAACAGCAGCCAAAAGCTGTGCACAGACGTGCGCTGTCAGCGTCGACGTCAACGTTTGTGGCGCTGCTGCTGCTTGTTTTGCCCAATTGCCAGGCGGCAATTTATCAGCGTTCCTGCTGCGCAAGATGCGACGTCGCAGCGCTGCCGCTAGCGTCTCTCATGCATTTGCACGCGCTAATGTGCTCTCTTGCGCTAAATTTGTCTCTCTCGCTCGGTCGCTCTTTAGCTGCGCGTGTATCTATGTGACTTATCTGTGTAAGCTTTACTGCGCTCGTGTGTGCGCGCTTGGCGCTGCGCTCTCTCACTCTGCTTGTGCTGCTGACATCGGACAGTTTCTCTGCTGCTGTGACGGCTGGCTCTATGCGCTTTGATTACACCTGAGTTGCTGTGGTTGTTGCTTTTGCTGCTGCTGCTGCTTCTGCTGCTGCTACTGCTGCTGTTTGGTTTTTCTTCTTCGGCAATGTCGTTGAACGCGCGCCCGCGCTTCGTGTGTGTCGTGAGTTTGTCGACGCTGACGCTGACGCTACTTCAATTGAATTGTAATGAGCGTGTGGCGGCTCGCTGTTTTTGTTGTAGTTGCTGCTGGTTTTTTTGTTTTTGTATTTTTTTTGGAAAATTCGTTAAATTTTCGTCGCCAGCGGTTTACGGTTTTTTGCGTTTTGCTTTTTCTTGGCGCTGTTAATGTGTTTTACGAATTATTTTATGTTGTTGCTTTTGTCATCTTTTGTTCTCTTTCATGTTGCTTTTGGTAGCAGCAATTGTTGCTGCTGCTGCTGCTACTGCTTGTTGTACTTGTTGTTTACATATTACTTTTGGGGCTGTCTCTGTGCATGTTTTTGTTTTTGTTTTTTTTTGTGTCTTTGCCTTTTCTATCTTCAACTCTAATTTGTTTAAATTGTTTTTTAATTAACTATCAGTGACATTTTCTTTTTTCATTGTTTTCAGATGATTTTTGTTAGTTTGTTTTACCTCTGAGATGATAATGTTGTTTGAAGCTGCAGGGAAAGTTGATTATAGGGAATAACTTTTTAGATTTTGAAAGTCAAGAAATAGTTAAATGCCTTTTAATTGTTAGGGCGTTGTATTTTTTTCAGGATTCTTATTGTGAATAAATTTTATTTCAAAATAATAGCGATAAATCATCTTTTGCGCAATTCGATTGCAATCGTCGATAACAATAACTCGATAACTATACAAATTATAATTTTTTAACAACAGTAAGACCATCTTTCGGCATAGCCGATAACAATATGTTATCGATAGACAGTGAGTAGAGTTATCGATAATTGAACAGACATAGGTATAATTGCATAAGCGATAAAATCGAAGTAGACTGACTTATCGATTACAGAGTATTTGCGTTACTTTCGGCAATCGATGGATCAATAAATGTTTTTCCCATTTCCATTTTTTCTCTATATTTGAGTTAATGTTTCTCGTCCTTGACCGTGACACCTGGCTAATTGCAGCAACCTTCCCATGTTTGAATGCATTTTTCTTTATTCTTTAACATTTTACCGTTCGCCATTTGCCAGTTTTTTATTTTCCCAACACTTTTTGCTACCAACAACAGTCGCAACCTTACAATCGCTGTGCCTTCTGTCGGCTTCTCAGTCGACGTCGAATAAAGTTTTAAAAATAAAACACGCTAACACGACGCTTACGACCAACCATAAATAGTTAAAAATATAATTTATCTTTACACTATAAGAAATTGAAATAAAGTGCTGAATCAAGGTCAAGGTCAAATAGGGCGTTTTTCCTTAGGCAACTGCTACTGCTACAAACCCATTTACATATCGATAACAACATTAAATCAATAGAAATCGATAAAGTCATACATCACGGAAAATTTACAAATAAATTGCATCAAATCTTCTGGCATGAAGCAATCCTTTTTTTCACTCTCCTCCCCCCACTCCACACCACCCCCTCATGCCACAACAACTTGCACCTGCTTATTTGCTGGTCTTTTGGTCAGTATTTCGCTTGACCTCTTTTTTGTTGCTTATCATCCGCAAATGATTGAACGGCTGCTGTTGCTCTGCTCGGTGTTGTTGTTGTTGGCTGCTCCGCCTTTGATGTGTGGCGCTTATCTAATCAAAACTTTGTCGTCGACAGTCGACAGTCGCAGTTCCATTTCGAAAATACCACCCATCCATCCTACCTGCCCCTCAAGATTAGCGAAGCTGCGCAGCAACTGTTGCTCGTGTTGCTGTTGTTGCTGTTGTTCTTGTTCTTGTTGTTCTACTATAGGCTTCTGGTATTTGATATTTGATATACTATATTTGGTATTTTATTTGTTTATATCTGTTAATGTGTGTGTGTGTGTGTGTGTGTGTGACACCCTGCGATAGGGCACCTACATACATACACACGATTATTTATCATTGAATAGAGTAGCTGAAATTTTGAAGTTAAACAACAACAATTTGATAGAAATGAGAAGAAAATAAAACTTTAAAGCGTATAGCAATGCGACTATTGTATGCCCTTGCAAAACTTAAGGGATAAACAGTCATAACTGGTTATGGTGAACACAAATTATAGCAGTACAATAGAAGACTACATCTGTTCTTTAATACTCTTCGAGGCATATTGTTTAATCGATATACCAATAAAATAGCGATAATGCGAATTGGTCTTGTTAAAACATAGTTTACTATTTTCACGGACAACTGTAAGCTTGGTTTTGTTACAAGGAATTGTACTTTGTTATCGATAGTTGTGTTATCGATAAGTGTTATCGTTATTGGATGTAGCTCGTTGTACCTCTCCCTTTTGCAAGGGCAATCAAAAGAGTTCATATTCCAGTTTCAAAGCTTCATCCGATTGTATTCATATTTGTTTTTGTGTTTTTTGTGTTTGAAATGCCCGAGTCAACTGTACTTTTTTAGCTGGACGCACATCTTGCGCAAGATTCAATAATAAAGCACAAATAATTGTGTGTGTGTGTGTGTGTGTGTGTTATCAATAAAACTGTTTGCTGATAAGGGTTACTGTTAACTCTATCGGGGTGTACGGACGTTTAGAGGCATTAACATCACGCTCTAATCTAGCCAAACGCGACATCTGCACATAAAATGATGAGACAGAATAAGAAAAAGAGAGGATAGAAAGCAACAGAGAGAGAAAAATAGGAAAAGAGAGGTAAAGGGAAAGCTCAAGAGAGTGAAAGTGAAACAAAAGGAAGAAAGGAGCAGGAACAAAGCGAGGATCAGAGGAGGAAAACTAAAAACATAGAAAATGCAAGAGGCAGGTTAAAAAAGAAATGTAATGAGAGAAAAACCGAAATGCATGAGGAAAAATTAAGAAAGTCAGGAAGATTAATGGGGGGAATGAGAGACGGCGACAGAGGCTAAGAACAATTAGATGGAGAAGCACAATCAAAAAAGAAGAGGAACAGGAAATAAGGCGTCCAGGGGAAAAGGAAACAACAAAAAGGGGAGAGGTAAGGAAAAGAAAAGGATAGAGAGAATGGGAGCACAGAAAGGGGAGCCCTGAGACAGCGACGGAGAAGGAAGAAAGAAAGAGCGACGGGCTGAGAAGAATAGAGAGAGAGAGAAGCGTATAGAAGAGAAACAATGGGAGCAGGGAACAAATGCAGGGATAGTGACAGAGTTTGGATAAGATCAGGAAAAAGGGAAAAACGGAGGAAGAATGTCAAGAAGGAAATAAAATCAGGGATATTAAAAGAGATAACTGTAATTAGGGAAAAACAGAAAAATGGAAGAGAAGCGCGAGGGGGAGAAAGAGAGAGAAAGAGGAATATATGGGTTAGTAATACAGATAACTTTGTTACAAACCAAAACTCATAAAAAAAATATTCACAAAAAGCAAATATAAAAAAATTTCCGAACATTCAACTCTAGCATTATTGCAAGCAACTCTATTGTATAGTAATAGTAATATCTGGAACTTGGTTTGGAAGCTCGCCTTTTTTGGCGCATGACAAATTGACAAACTTTTGTTGCGTTACGTAACGCAACGTAACGAAACAAAACGAACGGGACAAACACAGCGAGAGAGAGAGAGAGAGAGAGGAGAGAAAGAAAGACAGACAGACAGAAAATAAAACAGGAAGACGTGTTCAAATTCTATTTTGTCGATTTTGCAATTTTTGTTCGCAATAAAATGCAAGTCAACAAATCGTACTACTGTACCCCGCCTTCCAAACCCCTTTCGGAAAGCCAGGCATGCTGCACACTCTCTGCTTATCGGCACATAAACACACACACACAAACACAAGTAAAGAGTATAAATATTAAATACATATATAAATAACTAGGTATTTGAAGTTGGTAATCCCTGGCTGGTGCCTTGTCTGAGTGCGTTATACCAATGAGATGATAAGCGATTGATTGCCCATAGACTACATTATGTGTGTGTGTATGTTGAAAATGAAACTTCTATAAGTCATAGAATGTAATCAATGGGCCCCCCATTAAATGTGTATCTCATGACACGGAGGGCTCAGTTTTGCTTACGAATACGAAACGTGCATTAAAAATAATGAAAAATAATAAAAAACGAACGAAAAATTAAGAGTTTTTACGACTTTATCCCATATACATGTACATATATGAACCTCAACTCCCCTTACCAACATTATCGCACCTGTCTGCATAAGTCTCCGATTTCGTTACGTTTGCAGCCTCGCCTCATGTGGCGCCAGTTCACCCCGAACAAAGAACCAGACACGTAATTAGTAGAACAACCCACTCAACACTGAATCAATCAACCCAATTCCATTCTGGGTTCGTCTCGTCTCTCTTTCACACAGAAGAGAGTTACCTAATTTTTTACTTGTTCTAGTATCTGCAACTACGTGCCACAACACCAACACAAACATAATGCTGCTGCATAATGACAAACAAAAAAACCTCTGCTTACGCCAATTAATAGGACGGAAAGTAAAAAAAAAACAAAAGAAAACCCAACGACGGACGATCCCCCAATCACTTTTGCATAAATGCAACAACTTACATAATGCTCAAAAAAAATATTGTCATATACTTGAGTAGGGCGTGGACAGCTATAGGATACTCCGTACTTCTTGGGCAAATCCAAACTTTAATAATAAAAATTAAAATATTCCATTCGATTCGATTTTGACAAGTTTTCGGTTCAGTATGAACCTGTTAGTTATCGATAGCTCTTGCCGCTCTTGCCGATAACATAACATTTTTTTAAAAAAAGATTTGACTTAAAGCTTTAAATAAAATATATAAAAAATAATAAATTCTTATTTAAAGCATTTTGATAACTTTTTAGATATATGTTAATCGATTTCCGATAGTAATAAAAGTCACAGTTCGGTTAGGAAACTTAATAAATTTGTTAAGTTAAAAAACAAACGAACTGAAATAATTTTTATTCCCTAAAGGGTATAGGGTATTCTCGATCCATCTCTCCCTCTCCTTGTTTGCCTGAATTTTGTAAAATATTTGACATTAATCATTCAAATTTCAACTTTATCGAAAGTTATCAAGTAAAGACGATCTTTTGATTCGTATATCTTCGTTCACTTTCGATTTTTTAGACAACATTTTTGTCAAGTTTTGTTTGTGGCTCTTTTTGTTTTGTTTTTTTTTTTTTTTGTTTCCTTTGGCCAATTTCCATTAAGAAGTAATTACATTGCTGCTCATTAATTTCATGATCGCATGCCATGTAAAAATGCAGATGAAGAGAAGAGATGAGGCAAGAGGGTAGGGTAAAGGTAGGGGAGTGGTGACAGAGCCTAAGTATTTTTAATAACAATGAGCACGAGTCGAAGAATAAGGGACGCTACTAGCTACTACTAACACAGAGCGAGAGAGATAGAGAGAGAGAGAGGCAACGAGGCAGTTGCAACACCTGCCACAACCACACATTTCTGTAACTGCAACCGTATGCGGCAAGCGGGGGTAACACGAAATGTGGCAGCTGCAGCATTTCTTCTCGTTATTGTTGTTGTTGTTGTTGTTGCTTACAGTTAAGTTCAGGTTCTACTATATAGACTTGCCAGACAGTTATATAGTATATTGCACATACGCCATGTGGCGCGCGCGCACCAAACCAACCCAACCCACCCACCTATTAACCCATCAAACCACACTTAGAGAAATAAACTAAATCTACTTCTTAAACAACTTCAGAACAAATTCTTTTTATGCGAATTTCAAATCACTTTTTTCTACAATAAATTCTTTTAAAATAATCTTAAAGCTCATGGACTTTTTTTTTTTTTAGTGCACTTTAAAATGGTCAATGGAGCCACCCAGCAGGAGTACCGCTAATCGATCATGGAGCACACACACACACACACATGACCACAACTTGCAACATAAATTTGTTGAACTTTTGCGTGGAGCGTTTAACACAGTTTAACACGGTTCAGCAAGTGCCACTTTCCACTTAACCAAAGAAAGTTGCACGCACAAAGAGCGTATGAATGAAGGAGAGAGAGGGGCGAAGAGGAGATAGCAAAAACTTCAAAAACAAATGCCACACGCCATTCGAAAAAGGTATCTTAGTAATAATTTATTAATAGTTTTGTTGTTGTTGCTTCTTTCAAGAAACTTTAGTGATTTAGTATATATTTAATTATTAAAAATAGTTTTTTTAGTTTTTTAACTATATTTTTTCTATAATTTGGTAAGCATTCACAACAATGCAGCAAAAAAAAAAAATAATAACAATAAAAAGGAATGAAAACCGAAGAGAAAGAGAGAAGGAGAAGGAGGAGGAGGTGGAGGAAAACAACCGACTGGAGAGCAGACCTTGAAACAGTTCAAAAACGTAAACGGTTCAGTGATCATTGATGTAAAACAGAAAACGGAGCCAGACTCTAAAAACAGAACTGGGACTGGGAGAAAAAAAACGACAGCCAGAGAAGCGCACGAAACAGAAACAAAAACAAATAACCGACATGAAAAGAGATGGAATTAAATAGTGAATAACAGCGAAGCAGAAGCTGCAGATAATGACTGGCTAATGGGTGGTTGTGGGGGGTGTGGGGAGATAGCAAGCGAGAAAGAGTAGACGAAGACGAAGAAGAAGAAGAAGAACATCCGTCATCTTGTGCCAGAGGATGAGCATGGCATGCCACATAACATCCAACATATATATGTATATATGTATGTACATTTGTTTATATGTATGTACATAGTACAAACAATAATATAGGGGTCTACTTATACAGGCTCTCTCCCTCTTACTCTCTGTGGCGTGCGCGCTGATCTGCCTGACTGCTTGCCAGCCGCCCCGCCAAGAGGTCGACTGCTCTTATTCCTCTCTCTTGCTCTTGCTCTGACTTTAACTTTAGCTTTTGCTTTTGGTCTTGGTCAAAAATCGTTGAGCCGTTGAGAGAAGCAGTCAACAGCAGCCCATTTCCCATTTACCATTTAACCATTCCTCCCTACCTCCCTCCACATCGGCGGCGTCTTCGTTGCAATGCATACCAAGCATACAGAACGCAGTGTTGGTAAACGTCAGTCAGCTGTGCAGCTTTGCTTAGCTACTGCAGTCTTTATTTCTTTTTGACTGTTTTGTTGTTTGTCTTGCTTTTTCGGGATCAGATCGAGACACACACACCGCCATTTAAAACAACAAACAAGAAAATTTAATGCAACAACAAAATGGTCGACTAACAAATGCTCTAGGTTTATAGGAAAAAAGTACTAAAAGATTGAATATTTTATATGAAGCTTTTTTTTAAATTGAGTTTGTAGGTTATAATAACTTGTTTAAAGATAGTATAAGAGTATAAAGGTAATTGTATACTTAGATTAAGTTGATTTTAACTTGATTAAAGTTGATTTTTGCTTATATTCAGTGCGTTTGTGTTTGATTTAAGTAGATTTTTACTTGATGCAAACTAAATTCATCTTAAATTACAAACCATTTATACTTTATTTGCAATTTGTATTAAAAACAAATTCCAAATACTTAATTCCAGTTGATTTAAACTTAATTCAACTTTTACTGTCTTTGAAGAATTTGGCAAAATTAAGATTTGTAAGATGGAACTTAGCTAAATCATTTAAGAATATAAATTTTCTATAAAAATTGGGATTATCGATAAGTTGTTCCCCTTTAAAATGGATTGTGACTTATGGTGAGATCAGCCAGACTTTCATCTCCCACGTTTCTAACAGAGTAAATTATATTTTCCCAACTTTGTGATAAGATGGTTTTTTGTAGACTGACAACAACAACAACTAATAATGGTATGATGGTAGTCATCAGTTTTTGTCTCTTTCTCTCTATCTCTATTTCTTTCTTTTTGGCCACCTGGGTCTGGGTTTTGGTCTTGGTCTTGGTCTGGGTCTCTCTCTCTCTCTCGCTCTCTCTATATATATATATGTGTTTTTGTGCCCTCTGGCAATGCTGACGACGCCTCGTCGTTGTTGTCGTCTTCATGTTGCTGCCGGTAATGATCTTTAACCAAGCGTAACGTTTGCTTTCAGTGCGTCTACATCTGCGTCGTCATCACACATCAACATCAACATTAACATTAACATCAACATCACAACATCGCCACAAAAAAGTTGTTAGCTCTTTCCTCATTCCAATCTTGGCTTGGTTTGGTTTGGTTAAATGGCTGACTTTGCCAAGCTGGCTCCAAGCTTCCCAGTTTGCAGATACAGATACATTTATTTTTTTTATTTTTTTTGAGATACAAATGCAGATACACCGGCTAAGTTTATCGTCTGGCTCTGTGAATGCAACATTAATGATCAACTAGGCAATGATTCTGCTTTGATCTTGATTTTCTTTTTTGCCTTCTTTTGCTTTGCCATCCCAACTGGTGGAAGGGGCGTAGTTGGCACTGTGTGGCAGTTAAATGCAAAATGGGGCATCCAAGAGAGGATATCATAAAGTTGCTGTGCAACAACAACAACAACAGTCGAAGAAAAAAACCAACACGCTGTGGTATTAAGTTTGTTGTCAATCGAGTTGATTGTTCTTCATCATTGTTGTTCATCTTCTTCAAATTCTTAATTTTTATGTTTAATTTTTTGGCAATTTGCTCAAATTATCTGTTAACTTTGCAACACTTTGCAGATAAATGCCGCTCAAAAAGATACACTGGCCTTATACACTTCAAATAAATGCAGAATATGTTGTCCAAAGAATTAGAATTTCATTTAATTTTCTTAAATCTTTTTCTATGTTTTAAGATATATTTTTGATCCAGTAAAAAAAAAATCCTTTAAATTTGTATGTGCAAGTTAAAAAACTCGTTTTAACATTTAACCCCAAATTAGGTTAAATATAAAATCGGTTTTTAAACTTTTCTTAATTTTAAAATATTAGAAAATATTAATTTTCCAACTATTTTTGAAATTTTTGTAATTTCAGAAAACTTTTCTCTTTTTTTTTGTTATTTCAAAAAACTTTTCTCTTGGAAAAGCTATAAAATTGCATAAAAACATATTTTTATGGAAAATATTTTCTTCGCGTGTAGACGAAGCGCGTCGGTTGATGAATGTGGTTTGAAAATCGCTGTCTGGGCATTTTTCACAGAATTTCGCAGGCACACACAATGGCAAATTAAGAGCAAAGATACTCAGACACACCGATACATAGATACATAGGACGGATGCAAATGCGGATACGTTGGAAAAATGCAAATGCAAAAATTAAGATGACCGCCAAGCTGTGGCCAAGGCTGGACATTATTAGTTTGGGAGGCGGGGAGGCAGCGTGTGAAATAAATAAAGAAGAAAAAAATAATCCCGACTTGGATTAAGCTCATCTGCATAGCAACAAAAGCAAAAAGCAAATAGACTTTGTTATATTATTTTTTGGTCAACTTACAGCTCCTCCTTCTCTGAACGCCATTACACAGAGAGAGAGGGAGTGAGAGCGAGAGGGAATGTGCTGCTGCTGCTGCTGCTGCTGTTTGCTATAAATAGCTTTGCTTTGACTTGCCTTGATCTTTGCTCAAGCTGTGTGTGTGTGTGTGTGTGTGTGAGTATCTTTAGCCATTCTCATACGAGCAGCAGCAGATAAAGATACACACACACACACACACTCACACACACAAACATATGTAGGCGTTAAAATCTCAACAGCAACAACAACAACAACTGTTTGTCTGCTTGCCTGCCTGGCTGATGATCAACGCGATCAGCGCCCCAGCCACCAGATACAGATACACATACACACACACAAACACACACACACACATGCACTTGGTTGTGCGCGCGTCTCGTTCACCCATAAGTGCTTCATTAATCTCTGTCAGCGCTGCTGCCTCATACAGCGCCTCCCCCCATCATTCTCCACTGCCAACAGCGATCCACAGCGAATGGCTTTTCGTTTCTTTTGTATTTGTATCTGTAGATGAATGTATCTGTAGCTGTATCTGTATTTGTGTTTGTGGCGTGAGTGTGTGTGGTTAGCTTTGATTTTAATGCTGCTGTTGCTGCCCCTCTGCTGTCGCCAACAATGGGCCCCAACATTGCCACTTCATTGGACTTCATCTTGTATATTGAAATACTCTCGACGGTCTCGTAGCTTGCGTTTGTTTTATTGGATTCCGTCTTTCATCTTCGATGTGATTGGCTTCACACACACACACACACACACACAGACACACACACTTACATCGACTGTAAGTTGCTGTTGTTGTTAAGCTTGAATCATTTCTTGCAGACATTTTAATTATATATGGCATAAATATTTTGTAATTATATGTTATGTTGATATGATATTATATTATGGCATTGAAAAGTATAGAGTTGATTTTATATTTTGGTACAGTTTGTAAAGGTTAGATATGCTGCATTGTATAGCATGGTAAGGTAAAACTCATATGAGACAGTCTACAGTCGAACTACCATATAACGAATATGAAGGGGAATAAGAAAAAGCTTCATCACAGATAAAATTCATAATATAGAATGGGTTTTTGATTAAAAACTTCGTTGTACGGAAGTTTGTTATATGGTTGTTCGACAGTAGTATGATATGGTAGGTTATGGTATGATATCGTAGTATGGCAAGGTATGGTATAGAGCAATATGATGTATGAAATTGATGTATTTATGTATATGTGGTATAGCAAGGGTTTGTATGGGATGATATTGGGTTTTAATGGCCTCAGGAATAGGATAGGTATCTTTCTCAACCGATTACAAGATCCGAGATAGTAAAGTGCATTAATCAAAAGAGGGCCAAGAGAATTAAACACAAGTCTACATAGCTGACTACGTATGTCATCATGTTGCGGAGACGAGTAACAACATTTATCTTAAGCAAAAAAGCGAGGAAGTCTTTCTCCATTCTCCCTTTTCCTGGCCTCTCCCGTTACGTTTCAGTGCACAGAGCTACCAAGCACACAAGACGACGACGACGACGGGAAAAGTCAACAGGGTAGAGAGAGTGTGTATAGTGCCGGGTTGTGGGGGGAAAGACTAGGGCATGCGTGCGTATTTCTTCTTTTTTTTTGTTTTTGATCGCGTGCGACGTCGAAAATCAATAGCCAAAAATAAATAAATTCACTAAGGAACGAGAGCTTTGGCCAAAGCCAGATGCTGCCACTTGGGTGGTGCGGTGTTTGTTGCATGCCACACCCAAAAACCAAACATCAGCGTCCAGGCGAGTGTCAATGACACACCTTCGCAAGTAAGCGATTTCTTTTGTTTTTTCGCTTTTCAAGCTTACGCGACCATGAATAATCCACCAAAAATATAATATGTAGTTGTACTGCTACAACACGGGGTAGTAAAGAAAATTAAAGTCAATGTTAAAGTTGCAAAAGAAGTGCGCAACGTAACGCACATACACAAACAAAAGGTATACCTGGTACTACATAGTGATAGGTCCCTGTCCCTGAACACACAAAACAAAGAACCATAAAAGTAAGCCACGCACATTTGCAACCAGCTTAATTCTCACTCACACACACACACAAACACACTCCTGAGAGCATTAATGCAGCTAACGGAAAGGGCATTAAAAAATAAACTATGTAAGTGTGTGTGTGTGTGTGTAGCTTTTTATGTTCACTTAGCCAAGTTGAACGTACAAGCTAATGAGACCCAGCTCCAGCAGCAAGCAGCTTAGACAAAGTCCCAAACTAGAGAAGCGTCAAACAATTGCACTAAGTTCGCGCAGAGAAAGGATTTAAAATTTATAATAAAATAACTTTAATCTTGATCAAGGAATGCAAGAAGAACATTTGATTAGCCAAGGATAGGTTTAGTCGTATTAAGAAACCTTTAATTTCTCGAAACTTTAGTTTCAGATACAATAAACTCTATTTCTATAATTTGTTTACTCTCTTTAGGAAACTAACTTGATGTAGTTTCCATAATTTTCCGATGTTTCGTGTGCCGATGAAAATGCGTTCAGCCCTATTTCAGAGTTGAACTCTATGAAAGAACAAAGTGCTAGCCAGTCAACGGCTAGTGCCTGGGCGCCGCTGATTGTCCGCCTTATGAACATGGACATGGACAAGCTCATTAGGCAAATCCTTAGAGAGTCCTAGCCAAACACACACAAGCACACCTGCATATACATATGTACATACATACATGGACAATGACAATGACGTACGGTTTATAAATGCTTTATGATGGAACTTTTGGGCCATATGAGTTATGATGATTGTCGCTGCCCTTTATCCTGTTCACAAGCGAAAAAAGGAGACATCGTTCGTCAAGGTTTCTAGACTTGTAACGGTATATACTATAATGATTGCCCATTTCTATGAGTAAGAGAAAAACAGCTTGACGGACATGATTTACGCCCTGCCATTTGCTTGCATTCTGCATTTGGGCTAGATGTCAACAAAACATGACCCCAAAAATGTATCGCATTGCCACGTGTACAGCCCCAACCCCAACCCATGCTCCGGCACCGTCCCTCAGTGGCAGCGCCAACCGCCATACTGCAGCAATGCCACATAAATCCATTAGGCTGACTCAAGCTCTATGTGAATATTTTGTGGTTTTGCCCATCGGTTGCAGCCGTGAAATTTGCATAGCAATGCAGTCAAATCCTTTGCTTCCACACTTTTCCATTTCTTTCTTGTTGCAGCTGCTTCAAGGATCGAAAACCGAGCTCTCTGCCAAGTGCAGTTGACTTTGACATGACTTGAGTTTCGGTTTTCGAACTAAGTCCAGCAACTATTTGGTACTTCCTCGAAACTTAGTTGAAAAAACTCCTTAAGATTATTTCCCAATGTCGCAAGGAATTTTTTATGAAATTTTCCCAACCTGAGCAGGTCATTCAATATCCCAAGAAAAACACTGCTGTAGTAGAGTTTACCGTTACAGCCTTTCCTGTGCTTAATCCTATAGCTACCATCTTGTTGTATACACAGGGACTTATATACATCCATTTACCTGCAGGGATGTTTAGGGCGGAGAGTGGGTGATTGGGTGTTGTTAACTCTCCCCACACCATATCCATCTTAATCTCTTCCTCTCTCCCGCTTGCTCTTCCTCTTTATTGTGGGGTTTGTGTAGGGTGTCTCTATGCGACAATTTCCTGCCGTACAAAAGTTATCCAACGCACACACATATGTATATACATAGTATATTCAAATTGCGGCCCAAGTTACAGCAGCAATAAATTCGAACGAAATGTATCTGACGAATGCAGTCAACCCCCGAACCCTCTTTCGTTCATCTACTTCGGCACCCTATAGCATGCACCCCTTTTTGCCAAGCAGCAACCTGCGGTTGGCGTGCGGCAAAATGTTGCAATGTTCTCGTTGTTGTTGCCGTTGGCTGGCTGCCTTTTTTTGCATACGAAATGCGAGCTGTAAATTGTATCTGTGCGCTACTTAGATACGCCAATGCGAGCACAAAATGGGGGTGGTACGTCGTTTACGTACAACCCTTAACCCCAAACACTACCACCCCACCTTCACCTCCTCCTCTGTCTCATTCTCGCCCCTTATGGCTAGCTGTCTCTCTGGGTTTTTGTGTGTACGCTGCTTTTTCGGTAGTTTCGTTTCGTTTGTCCGCAATTGGTTGCCGGAGCAACGTTGATTTAATAGATTTTTCCGTTTCAGCTCAAAATGTATTTTGCAGATACACGGAGCCGAGTCAAAAGGACAAACGACAGACGTTCCCAATGACGATGACGGTGGACGTTAACTGCAGGTGTGGGGAGATGGAGGTGGAAAAAGAAGGAGTACAGTGTTGGCAACGTCAGTGACGATGACACGTGTTCGTTCGGTCCCTGGTCTGTCTTTCTCTTTTAGGGTTGATCCTCCTACACTTTTTGACTCCTCCACTTAGCATGTGTGTTTGTTTCTGCATCCGCAGCGTACCCCAGCGATGACTTTGCCTTTTTTTGCGTGTCGCATGCCTCCATGTGGCAAGCCGTATGCTCAAACCCACTCAAGGGTTAGCCAAACCCAACCCAATCCAGTCCGGACCACCCTCTTAGCTGTCATTTTAGTTTTTGTGACTGTATGTATGTAATTAATGCTTTTTGCTTTCGGTTTCTTGCGAACATTTCTGCTTTTGTTAAGTTGTTCGCCTCTTTGGTTGGCCAAATCTGAACCCAAATCCATTTACAACCACCCCGACGTACTCTCCCTCATTCTCTCTAACTCTGTGATTTATTGAGTGGGTGTCTTCTTGTTACACTCTTATGGCTTTGCGCTTTTGGGGTTGCATAATCAAAGCACAATTTTTTCATCTCTCCAGAAAATCCAAAATGGCGTACAGCTTTCGTTTGCAGATGAATAGCACTTGGGGATGTTTGAACTAATTTTATAATAGCCAATTGAAATGACTTTTAAGATTTTGCTATGTTTAAACGCTTTAAGCATTACCTTGAATTCTATTCTGTATTGAATGAGACTTATCTAATTTCTTTTCATAAATGGCTCGCAATTGATTCGGCCCAAGGATTCTAGCAAGAAAAATCCCTTAAAGGTAAGTCTATAGATAATTCTCTAATATTTTCGAATAGATTCAAACAGAACATGCTTAACCGAAGCTCGCTAAGTGATAGTATCCTCTGCTACTCTACTGATGACTAACCACCACTTGGAGGGAGAGTCGAGGACGAGTGAGTTCTTAGGATTTCATCCACCTGCCACACGCAATGCAGCAAATCAATGCGCAATAACCTACAAAAAAAAACAGAAAATACTAATGTCCAGCTCGAAAGCATTCACAACCCTCAGACAAGCAACAAACAAGAGGAGCGGGGCTGGGTAGAGGCAGAGGTACGCAGTTCATAGAGAAAGAAAAGAGCAAGAAGCATGGAGCCCGTGGAGGCTACTTCATCAGGCCGCATGTCATTCGAGTTTCGAGCAGCAAAAAGCTGCCCAACAATTTCAGATTCATGGCATTGGTTTTATTTTATTTATTTTTTGTGTATTTCTGTTTACTCATTTCCGCTGCACACACACACACACACGAACAGCACACACAGATACAAGTCTCGAAAAATGCGACGCGCCATCATTTAACGTCTGGCTGCCTGGCGTCGACTTTACCCTCACCTCACCTCACCTCTCCTTTCTCCACAACACTCCACTCCACTCCACACCGGCTTTACTCCAAGGCAGCCACCCTCGGCTGTCATTAATTTACCTGCCAGAAGTAGTTAATACGCTTCTGCCTCCCACTGCAGTACCGCCCTACCTGCTCCAGCCAGTCGACCACCTCTCATCCTCCGCTCACGCAGTCGGCAAAACCTTCAGTCTGGTTCAGTTTAGTTGCCCTGTCAGCTCTCGTCAGTTTCAGTTTCCATCCCCCATCTCTCTCTTTCGTTTTATCTGTCTCTCTCTTTCATTATCTTGCTGTCGCTTTCCCTCTCCCTTATTCTCTCTTGTTCTGTATGTGTGTGTGTGTGTGAACTGACAGGTGAATTATTTTCTTCTGTGCGCATTTCTAATTGGATTTTCCCAAGTTCTAAGAAAAAATCTATGAAATTTTCCGTACCGCGCGCGACCTTCTCTATATGTATATGCTCTCGGCTCGGCTCGCCTCAGTTCGTTTCTCTCTGGTCTCGAACAGAGCAGAGCAAACTACCCCCAAGAAAATGAGGAAACCACCCCCAGCAGCACCCCCAGCAGCACCCCTGTGGATGGCTGCACAGCAGCTCAGCTTGGTATACAGCTCGCTACCCTCTGTATGACCTCTGCTCACACCCTGACAACCACCCACCCATCTCTCTCTCTCTCTATCCACCCGTTGGCCCATGTTCACATCATGAACGACGATGACGTCGTCGGTTTCTGGTTGTTTTTGTTGATGTTTTTTTTTCCTCGTTTCCATGCGCATTGTTGTTGTTGTTGTTGGTGTAAAGTTGCCTTGGCCGATTCCCTGCATATGTACACTATATACATACACACACAAATGTACATACATACATCATGGTCATGTGCAGGCACAGAGCAGAGACCAGAGCTCAAGGGAGCACCTAGGGAAAGAATGGGTAAGGGACAGCAAAGTTCTTCTGAATTTCGGTTCTGATGTTGTTCTGATAAATTCTTTACTGCGCCATTGGAGTGTGCTCTCTATATACAAACATATATATTTACTTGCATACACATACATATTGAGTATGTGTGTCTGTGTGTGTGTGTGTGTGTGTGTGTGTGTGTGTGTAGCCTCTGCTGACAGAGAGTTAAGTTTTCTAGCCAATGCTAAAAGCGTATTTGTTTGCCTCCAGCTTTGCAGCATTTTCTGATGTGGCAGCACGAAAAAAAAAAATCAATACGGATGAACAGAGACTATTATGTACTTATATACATACAAATATAGTTATATATCAAGCTGACTGTATGTAAGGATGAAAGCTAACCAAGGTAAATGATGTTAGATTACATTGAAGTAGTAGGAATTTTGCAATGAGGTTAGATAATGTAAGCTATGTGTATTAATATAAGCTTAACATTTAACAACTTTTTTGAGGATTTTAACGGAACAGATTCCTCTTTCGGTATAATATAATCAACCTATGTATCATAATTATTGATTATAGGGAATTTGCTTGAAAATCCCCGAACAAGGTCTTGCGATTCTGATAGGCAGCCTATCCGGATAGCAACATCAATTGTTTAATTTATATGTTCATAAGGCGGGTAAGTTCTACAAACATGCGGAGACCCTGGGGCCAGAGCGTGAAAGAAGAACTAACGAATGAGTCATAATTTTTGGAGAAGGTGATGGGCCTATTCCCATGAATTGCAGATTGGCTTTTTTATTGTGGGCGCTTTAAATGTAACCATCAATAAAAAAAAAAACAAAAAGAGCACCAACTAATATTTGTACTATCAGCTGTTGTAGAAACAGCAACAGAAACCCACCGATAAGCAACAACATCTGTTAAGTTAGCAGTGAGAACGGACAGATATAGACGGTTGACTAGATCACGTAGGTCCAAAAACACATAAATATATGTACTATAGATCTAACATTCAACAACAATAGAAATATCATGAAATATCTGTATGTCGAAACTGCACGATATCGATATTTTTTACAAAACTATTGCGCTTTCGAATTGTTATGGATGCGAAAATGCATCGTTTTAACGTGGAATTTGTAAAAATTGGAACTGCGACATCACGAAGCTCTTAAGCTCATCCGACTGATTGGCGACATCGATTCGCGAGGCAAGAGTTGGACGTGCTGGTACAGGGCGAGGTGCAGTAGGGTGGGCACAGAAAGAAGGCACACATGTCGATAGCGACGCTGCAATCTGTAGCTAATTGCATTTTGACGCCAAACGACGACAGTTGTAAATAATGCGAGCAAAGATTTAAGTGAAACACACGCAACAGCAACAACAACTTAAAAAGTTAACGACTGAAACAAACATAGTTCAACGTGTAGATACTCTGTTAGGAGTAATAAAAAACCCGATCAGCTTTATGGCTGTACAGAAGATACCCATAAAGAGCACTTAAAAATAATGAAAAGATTGTTTGTAATTTAAACAACTACAAAGATCGATGGCTATGCATATGTTTAAGATCGATAAGTTATCGAAATTATTAATATGTGAACGAAATAATCGACTCGCTATTGAATTTATTGATGATTTATCGATTTTGTCAGGGCGTTATGGAAATTTGATGGACAAAACGAGGGGAAAGTTTCCTTAGTATCATCTCTGGTATGTATACCTCATGAAGCGATTAAGTGCAAGGTATATTGAAACAAAGTGAGACGTGAGTACAGTTCAAGTATCTGCTTGCTATTGGCTGCAATCGTTTCTAATAGAGTGTGCAGATTACGGTCTGCCATAAGGAAGCACTTTGTACGAGTTTATGTAAACATCACAAATTAAACCCGATCGAATGCCAAACAGACGAAGGTCAAAACTCTAAGCTCTGTTACTGTGACTGTATCTTTATTTGTATCTGTTGATCGATAAGCTCTCTCCTGCCTCACCCATTTGTGGCCGTTGCTGTCAAGCTTTTGGGACATCTGTTTGGCACAGATGCTGTACGTTGGCTAATAGGACAGCATATTTGATCATGTTTACCAAAGAGATCAACTCAAAACCACATTCATTATTATCCCACTGACATTTATAATGCTACACTTAGCCACTGGATTTTGTGGTTGCCGCCAAAACGTACAAATTAAATGGGACAACACAAAAACAGGCCTACCAACCACATGGCGCTACATAAAAAAACAAAAACAAAACAATTAAAACCATAAAAACAATCCTTTTCTTGAGAAACTTAAGCATTTAAGAGCAACCTACAGATACAAACTGAGTATTAAATGTGTGGGAATATACACTAAAATCAACAACACTGACAAAACCAAAACTAGCTAAAACATTTTTTAAGGTTCGAAAATAAAATTTTATCTTAAGAAATTTGCTTAACATATTCGTAGAGCAACAGTTTATTTAAGTCGATAACAAGTTAAACGTCTACAGATTATCAAATTGTGAGTGTAAGTGGTTGTTGTTTTTTTTTTAAGCCTTTGTGGTTGACCAACAATTTGCATGGAATATAATAGTAGTATATATATAAGAAATAAATAAATATACAATTTTGTTGTTGAATTTAATTGTAAAGATAAGACCAAAAATTTGCGGTCATCTTGTTAGCATGGGAACTAAAATAAACATGAACATGAATTGGTATTGTGATTTATATTATTATGATAAGAATAGCAGCTGGGTTAAAAAACACACATTTTCGAGACTTATGTTACAAAAAATGTACGTATATCAATTAGAAGAAAGAAACGACAAAATAATCAAATAATAAACGTGTTGAATTATACTTTTGTATGGCAGGCAGGCAGCGGGCGATCATTGATCGAAATACCGAAATATATATATGGTATATATTTGTACATATAAGAAATGCAAAACATCAGCGTAATCAGAGAAACGCTCAACACATGGAAAATTAATAAGACGTAGTTGTATCGGGCATGTAACCGAACTAACTACATATGTATACCAAAAGGTATTTACAGTTGTACAACTTTTGAATATCATCTTAATATGCATAAAATGCTGGAAACTGTAGGTGTCATTCACCTGGTAAACAATGAATGCAAAAAAAAAAAATTATTTGTTTTATCATCAGTGCCAACCCGAAATGACTAAGTTGGCACCAACACCCTCTGACACCCTCTATTATCTACCCTGTCTGGTATTGTTGTTGTTGTTGTTATTGTTTAGTAATATCTGTGTCTGGTACAATAACTGTAAAGAGCTAAGCACGTCTTAATTATGTGGAACGAGAAGTATCTTATTACCAAAGAATACACCCACCGCACACCCCCGTTTCGTCTTTAAACTCTCGCTCTCGAGCTGATCATGCGGCGTTCTATACATATATCTTGAATGATCAGCTATATTAATCATGCGCTCACGAGCACTGGCAATGTTCGGTGCTCATGATATTATTATTATTATGCTTATGCACCTGTTGAATATGCACTCTTCACATATTCATACCCATACCAATATCATCCCTCTACATAGATAGTTGATCAAGCAACGATATGATTTCATTTATAAAAATGCATGCACACAAATACATATAAATATATGTAGATACTATATGTGCATGTTGCAATATTGTGATTCTGATGTCATTGAACACAGACCCAATGAGATTTTCATATTTCAGTTTTAATTTACTTTGGTTTCTTTTATTTCGATTTTTTATTTATTTTTTTTTTTTTTAGCTTTTCCGTTCGTTTTTGGCCTGAATTTTATCTTGCGAATGCAATTTTTGTCTGCCTTGCGTTGCGCAGAAGATACTTTATACATACAAATACATATATACTCTATATAGCCATATCGCTAATATCATATGACAGACTGTTTTGGATGGTTCTCGAGTTGACCAAATACGCTGATTCTGTGCAAATCGAGAGAATGCACATACATTCATACACACAAGTATGTAATTTATTTATGCACAGCATTTATATTTTTGTGGATTCAATTATTGTTATTGCGATTTTGTTGCGTGGATTGACTTTGATTAACTTAGATCGATTAATAAGTGTTGCCTATAAAGTTAAGGATTTGATCAGCATACAAATAGAGTAATGCTACTGTTTTATCCAAAAACATATAAAGCTTGCAATCATTTACTGAAATCTATATAAAAAAAGATCTCGATACAGCTATCAACAAAATCGATAAGTTTAAAATTATCGGTTATTTATTTTACTATGTTTTTTAAAATCATTTTAAGAATTTTAACGCATTTGTTCTTGTTTCAGTTTCCATTTGCAATTATCATTAAGATTGATAAGCAAATATCATTTGCCATAAACACTTTTTGGGTCATATTTTGTTGGTGTCAATTACTTTGGGTATTTGTCATATGAGACCAAAGGCGAGCCAAAAACCAAAAAGATAATATGCTCTAGACAGTTTTTTTTTTTCTCCTACTCAGCTTGTCGATTGGGAGGAGTCAAATTATTTGTTGGCGCCTAGCCACACACAACCCTTTCAGAATTCCTTTACCCCTTGCTCATATCAATTATAATGAGGCACTTGAGCCCGCAAGCAGGCGGGAATACCATTTGACATCGGTTCAATGGCAACGATTGTTCATCAAAGACACAGCAGCGGCCATTATTTTCAAGGCATATTATATAAAAAGACAACATCAGATTTACCACATTTAATAAATGTGGAGCTACACTAGAAATATTTAAAAAGTAAACCAAATCAGATAAGTAGAAGATTTTGCTTTGCTTTGCTTTTCGTTTTGTTGGCTTAATAAACGAACTTAGTAAATTCTTTGGGAATACCTAGTTGGCTGTACCGGTACCGGTATCGGTACGTCGAAGTCTGAACTGATGCAACCTTATTAGAAGAATTTAGGCGTTGTTGTTGAGAGCGGAACTTACTTTAAGTCGAATCTTTAAATGAAATATGATAGGAAAGAACCTTGTTTCAAATATGTACCAAAGCACCTCGACAAAACCGTTTAAAATTTTAAAAAGAGTTAATATATTAAACTCGAAAGAAGTTTTAATTTGATGTTCTGACTTAAATTATTCGACCTAATAAAGGTTATTCTCTCTCTCTCTTTCAGTTTGTAGCAGTTTCTGTAGCATTTATTTGTTGTCATTTGGTCTGAAAATACCGAAAAACGAAAACCTGGTCGCTAACCAAGTTACGCGACGAGCCCGCACGCATGGGGGAGATATTATCTAACGCCTCGACAAATCCCCCATGCTTATAGGGTACCGTGCTCACGTATGCATTTTGTACATAGAATATGTATATATTTGGATACACTCTAAAAAAAAACATAAACACTAAAAAAAGGTGATGTATGTAACTTAAGAACTTTAAGACACAAATATTTTAGAGCTACAAAACTTTATTTTGTAATTTTACTTATAATAAATAATAAATTGAAGGTTATAAAATATTGGACTGCCAAATAACAAACTTAAATGAACAAAATTTGAAAATTTTTTTTTTTTTAAAACTCATAAAAATTATTTCGAGTGTAGGATGGGTGTGCAACTGTGTTAGCTGTATAGAGACATATGACAACAGCACATCATCATTCAAAATATCTTATCAGACATGGCCAGAGAGCGAGCGACAAACAGAGAGAGAGAGAGAGAAAGAGAAAGAGACGAGGCAGGATGACTGATCAGAGGGAGGGGGTGGATGATTGGGTATGGAACAAAGTGCATGGAAAAATCATGGCGAAAATCATGTCTTAATTCGCTTTGCCTACCGTCTATAAGTATCTGTGTGTGTTGAGGTGTGTTTGTGTGTGTGTGTGTGTGTGTGTGTAGGTATGTTTATCTCTATCTCTAGGCACGGTCTGTCCTTCGTCGTCCGGAGTTGGGTATTTTCAAGGGGAATTAGACGAGGGGCCTCATTAATGGGGCTCATTTGGGCTTTCGTTCTGCTTTCAGTGTGTATCTGTGTGTGTGTGTGTGTGTGTGTGTATTTGCCAATAACTTATGACAAGATAGATATTTGAGCGCAAGTTTGTAACTTGCACCGATAATTTGTAATGCGTTTTGCTCTACATTTCTGGTTATTGTTATTGTTATTGTTGCCGGCCATAAAGTGTTTTTTTTTTTTCTGCTTTCAGCTTTCAGCGTCGTCATCGTCGGCTTCGCCCTTAGAAGTAAACAATTTGTTTAACGAAATAACAATAACAGCAACTGATGAGCAAAATAAAATAAAAAAAACAGAAATAACTTTTGGAGAACAAGTCATCGAGTCGAATCGCACTTACCAAGAAATAACGCCACAGACACAAAATTAGGGGAAGATTTCTCGGAGCTTAACGGAACCATATCAATGGCATTTCCACTGAATTTGCGAGGCGCCAGGTGCGTCAACTGATTATGCCACATATAGACAGACATACATAGATGTATATCTAGTATGTACAGTCATTATGTTTGGGTAAACTTAACAAAAAGAAATGATTTCTGAATTTTTGAAATAAATGAAACTTCAGATATCACAGAACCATTTCGGTCTTTTTCCTTTCGATTCTTTGGAGAGTGTCACACATAGACCGCTAAAGGGTCCTCAGTAGGACCGATGGTTGGGACCGACTCGGTGTGTGTGCTTTGGGCAAACTCTAGAAGCTCTTTGGGTTCCTGCTGGTTGATTTCTTCGAGCGAAGCTAGAAAGGAAATTCGGAAAAGGCGTAGTCATTATGCTTCCAGTGTAAAGGAGGTGCTCTACCGTTTCCTTGACACCTAGATCCTTGCATTTATCTTTGTCACATAGCAAATCATGCAAATCTTTTGGCTTAAACACGGACTATCTCGATGGAGATTGATATACCCAAACAGAGAGCCAAGGCAATCGATAAACACAAAAAAAAACCCACCCAAAAGAAAGACAAAGTTAAGAGACATGATGACTATACACCCATAGCTTTATCTGGTAACGAGCTCTGCAGCGATGACACACAATCTGTTGGGCCAACACCTAGTACACCAAAAGTTGTGAAAAACCAAATACCAATACCGCGCGTGCTTAACGCTTAGCAAATACTTTAACCGTACTTACCCCACACAGTCATCCATGCATCCGTCTATCTAGTATCTACAGTATCCATTATCAGCAGCCAGTATTAAACGGCGGCTCCTTTGATATGAAACGGGAACTAATACCAACTGGAGCTGGAACAGTGATACCAACTGGCAAATTTTACGAAATTCACTTCAGGTTCAAAACGAAAAAATAAAGTTTTTTTTTAAGTCCCAAATTGATGATAAACGAGTAAAAGTGTTTTACAATGAAATTGCAATCAAGCTATCGATAGCACCGCTAACATACCATTTTATCGAGATCAAGAATTCTAAACAAATACCAACAATCAACTAATCACAAACATGTTTAGCTATTTAAATAAGTTAATCGATAACACTTATCGATAACAAAAAAGTAACATAATATATGATTTGATTATGCATTTAAATACTTTGAATAAATTTAAATGACAAACTAAACTGGCTGAAAAGATACCCACTATCCAAGCCATTGATAACCCATTCAAATTTCGATAAACACATCGACATCGATAACAAAAATATATAAGAAACAAAATAGTACATAATCTTATTGCATACAAATTTAATGTATGAGAAAAATTGTTCAGGTCAAAAAGAAAATAAGTGAGTAGTATGCGACTAGAAAATACCCTTTGCCCAATTCAGTATCCATCTCATTAATCTTCTAAAAGTCTTTGTTTGCTGAGTTTCCAAATTATTTGCTGAGATCACAATGCAAACATAAAAAGATGCGCAGTTTTCTCGTTCTCCCGATCTTCAACTCGTATTTAAAGCAATCAAATAAAATCATAATGATGATGTTGCGCATATCTATCGTATATGTGTTTACCAATGCATTTGTTTGTGATGAATGGACAAACAACAGAAAGAGAGAGACAGAGAGAGAGAGAGAGAGAGAGGGTAGAAATATGTGTTTGCCATGCTTATTAGCAAATATTCTTATCAGGTCCATAAGGTCGGTCCAATACATCAGGTCTCGTTTCCCTTGGGTCTCCGTGTTGGTTTTGAGAAAACAAATACAGTGAAAAGTGAGGGAAAAAGATATATGCATACATACATATATGTATGTATGTCAGTTGTGTGTCAAAAGATGCAATAATCGATAATAGGAAAGGGAATACTTAAACAATAACAATTAAACAATAACAAAAGTCAAAGAGAAATTCAACGCGTCTAATGAAAACAAAACAAGAAATAACCAAAAGATACGGATACAGCAACAGCTAAAGCTACAGATGCCGATACAGATACAGATACAGACGGCACACAGTTATTTGCTTAAGTGTCGCTCAGTGCGATTGAAATTGAAAACTTCCAGACCGCCCCTCCGTCTACCCCCATCGTCCATCTACTACCAAGTTTGACAGCCTGACTAACTGAAGATATTAAGAGAGGGTGGGTGGGACGAACGGACGAACGGGTGGATGGCGGTAAATGTCGTCGATCAGTTGACAATCAGCGTTCAAACAATGAAAGACGTTTATATTTCTCAGATAAAAAGATACAAATAGAACACGGCAGATACAGCAAACAGTCGAGTCAGCTAAAGATACAGTTGTTGTTGTTGTTGTTGCTGGTTGTTTTTTTTTCATGTTCGATTCGCAATCCGCCAATCCACACACACACACGCATACGCACATTTAGCCCAGATACAGAACAGCTAAAGATACAAGATAAAAGCAAAAGAAAAATACTTAGCTAACAAGCTGTTGCAACAATTGCAGAATCACATATCCTATTATTGATTGACTCAGATACAGATGCGAACAGGTGCTTATCAGTTAAAGTTACTTCTAGATTTTCACAATGGTTAAACTATGCTTCAAGATCGATATAATGTTTAGGTAAAGATACATTTATGAATAATGGAAGCAGCCGTTGGTTAAGAAAAGATACAAAATTTCATCTGAACCGAGCACTTTAAGTATCGTAGAGTACGCTTATTATGGTAAGTACAAATAGTGAGAGAACTTTTGTCTTAGAACGAAACTCGAAAACTCTTCCTCTCAGCTTTAAAAACAAATCAATGTTTAAGTATCTAGCCGTAGGCTGAAGAATCTCTTGCTTAAATCGGATCGTACTTACAGATTCATTTGAATCAAACTTACTCAATGTTAAAAGGAATTCTTAACCATCCCTCCATACTTTTAAGTATCATTAAACCAACAAGCTTAAACTTAGGACAGGTCAATTAAGCTTTGATCTCTCTCTCTCTCACTCTATTTCAATCGAACCGACGCGAACTTCATTCGATTTGTCGATCATGATCAAAACGAATGCCAAAAACAAAAATCAACAATAAAAATCGGTCACGTAGCGCTAGTTTGTTTTTTTTTGGCTATACATGAAGCTGACGACTTGATCGCTGATGATCTGCTCTGAAGTCTCACGAGCTGCGGCGAGGCAACAGAGCGCGCAGCTCGCTCTGAATGAAGGCACAATCATTACCGGAGCATCTGTGTTGTCGCATTTACAATTTGCAATTACACTTGAGTAAATATCAACAACAACATCCACAAACACACACACACACACACACATACATGGGAATGGTGTGAAGATGATGAGAGAGCAGAAAGAGAGTGAAGAGTGAAGAGACTGGAAACTGAACGCGACTGTAAACCGAGTCGCGGGCCTGACAACCGAAAAACCTAATGAGCAATGTTTTTTCTACTATTTTGTTTTTCTTAGCATTTTTTTTTTTTGGCACAGCTTCGAGGGGAAGAAAGTGAGTTTAGATTTTGCCTGTTTTGATTCAAACAGCATTCCCAGACAGACTACGCAAACTCCATCTCTGTCTGCGTCTCCGATTCCGATTCGGATGCCATGTAATAAATCTGGGCAATTGACAAGAAAGACTGCGACGCTAACAGTTTTTTGTTTTTTTTATGGCTGATAATGAGATATGATATGCAGTATCCAGTATAACAAGACCTTCATATAGTGGGGCATGCATAAAAGTTTGTTTGTTTTTGTGGTTGTGGCTGTGCGGTATCTTTATTTGAAGCTGTGTGGGAAAAAACATAAAAGCTCTGATTAACCGACACAAACAAAAAAAAAAAACAACAACAACAAACAAAATATATAAACATTAACCGTGTATGATATCGAATGATCAATGAAACATCTCAAAAGTACTTGCTATAGCAATTCAAAGTTGTAAACATTTAAAATAGGAAAACAAAATTTTAAAGTTTTAGCAGTCAATGAAGAATCCCTAACAAAATATTGATGAGTATTGACTTGACAATAAGATTGATCTTAGAATTATTTTAACCCATAAATAGACTTCACTCACACACCTGCTCATGTAGGATAGCAAAGCGATCATATACAAGTATGTAATGCTAATGTTAATGCTAATGTTAATGTAAGTCTATGCATGCTATGTAAGCATTTTATTTTCATCATCTAAGTGAGAGAGAGCGAAAATGCTCGAGAGAGAGTTTATGTTAGAATGCGACAAACAGTTCGATACCATTTTAGAAATTTCAAGAGATCTGAGATAATGCAAAAGCACAATCGAGTAACGATGATTTCTAACGAAGCCCAAAAGCCAAACATACACAAACGCACACAGGTGCTACGACTATCTGCAATACACACACACACACACACACACACACATACAGCTGTTACTGCTTATCTCTTGTGCGGTGGGCAAGGTGGGGCGCCCGATATTCCTGATGACGATGAATGCCTTCGAACTCGAAACAACGAACACAATGTGTGTACTTGTCGTCGTCTGATTCATACGCAGATAGAGTTTTGAGCTACATATAAATGTATGTATATATATATATATATATTTACTATACACTCAAAAAAAATAATATGCTGTTTAGGGAATTTGTACAACCATATTTTTTTTATGAAAATTTCGTTGAAACTTGAAAGTTGACGAATATATTGGATATATTATAAGTTTTTAAATTAAAATTTTGTTTTTGAAATTCCGAAAATTACTGAAAAACATAATAGCAGTAACAAAAAACAGGTTTTTTTCATTCACTTTAGGTTAGAAAATTTTACTCTTGAAAAAAATATTTTTTCTCTAAGTGTCGAAGTAGCGAAAAAAAAGAAACGAATCGCATTCAGCATGATGATGATGCATAATATCTGAACAAATGGGCGACAACTTAAATATGATGTATGAGGTGGGCACATGATGTCTGATTTGCCAGTCTGATCAGTTGACGAAATTACGATCTTGTTTTATTTTTTATTTTTTGGTGCTATGGGTAACGCCCTCTGCCCCAAAAAATAAAGATGGCAAATACAGCTACAGATTGGAATTGTCGCTTATCGAAATGCAAACGAATCATTTGGAATACAAACACTTTGTTCTTTATCAATTTTCAAATGGAACTCACTTAGAGTCGGACATAACCTTAAACTTGCATCAGACAATGTCATAAAAAAGAAAAGAAAAGAATATAAGACATATAACTACCTGCTCGACTCGTGTCCTAATCATCTTGAGAATCGACAAACAATGCACAAATGATGGCCAGACTCTCAAATATCTCGAACCGAGTCGATTTGACGCGACTCGGGTCGGGCCGCCGACCAGACTGGTGTCGGTTATCCTGTAAAGTCAATTGGTTTGTAATGAGCTTAGCTACCGTATTGACATTGACATAGTAATGAGAATGATCTTGAATGTCTTTTAATAGATATACAAAACAGTGATAGATCTCAAATTTCTATGTTAAATAAGGTGAAAAAAAACTTTATTCCTTTTGAAATAAGATAAATTTTGAGAAATATGATGTGATTAATAAATGATTTTTTTTTTTACTGTTAAACTTTGGGGTTGAGCTTGACTCCCACTTACTGCCAGTGCCCCAATAATGCAAAAGGAACACGCTATTTAATAAGGCTCTCTGTGTTTAGTTGGCCCAATATGTTAGCCATATTTATGTATGTATGTATATGTACTTACCCTGTGTTTAGTATAATACGTGTAATAGTCGGAGGCCCGGCTGTTATTTAACTTGTTGAATGTTAACTCAATGACGTTTCATATTTGCTTGTTGTAGCTCTCTCTCTCTCTCTCTTTCTCCTTCTAGCACTCAAGATATTTCGCCGAAAAGCTGTAAACTGAATCATGCTAACGGTATTTGTACGAAAGTGTTATACATTACGTTTGTTGTTATTGCGGGTGGTGCAAAGTTTAAAGAAAACACACAAAAAAAAATACAAAAATAAACAAGGCGCGCGCATTTTCAATTGTTTTACGATACTAAACACAATAATTGTTGTTTTATCAGCAACAATGACGGACAAACGCGTTCAAATATGACTGTGTATAACGTGTGTGTGTGTTTAGCGCCTATTCACCTTGACATGTCAACGCAGTGAGCCAATTAAATCCATTAACACAACATAACCATAACCATAACAATAACAATTGTTTAGGCACGCAAATTAAAACAATTATTTCTATACATATTTGCTATTTAAAATGGCAAACAAAATGCAAAGCAACAACACACAATACAAATCGAAAGTGAATTTTATGCATTGCATTAAGGGCACTCACTCACTCACTCACTGTACCCAATTGCAAGTGCAAGAGCAAGATGCAATGTAATGCGATGCCTAACTGTTAATGTTTATGTTAATGCTGAATGTGAGCAAACTGCGCTGCTGTCAAAGTTGAAAATGAGCGTGCGTCAAAACGAGAGAGCTACAGATCGCGTGGGAGTGCAGCATAGCGGCACTGTGTGCCGTTCATTGTTGTTGTTGGTGCTGCCATTTGTTTTATGCAAAGTTAAATGCTGACTAAATGCTTGCAATTAAATGTTAATGTCGCACACTCTTGTTACTATGTATTATGATTGTGTTATTGTTTGTTATAGTATGCTTGCTGACTGTTTGTTGTTGACTATTATTCGCTCCTCACCTGCCTCATTATTATTATCACTTTCGGTCTCATTGAATGCCGCGCAGTTGAAAAGCGAAATTGAAACTGTTTCGTTCTCAGCTGTTCGCATACAAAGCAACAACGAAACGAAAACCGTATAAGAAACAAGGATTGCTCAAGTCAAAGAAGCCCGAACATGAAACACCCTGTCAACATGATGACACCTTAATACCAGCTACGAACTGTGCTTTGTACAAACTAACATATAAACAGTTACAGTTACAAGAAAATTATTATTTTTAATCTAATATACATACATACATAGCTTATATTATGTTTCTTCTTTTGACTTCGGCAACATGGATCTGTTAAAATACCTGTATATGCTACTTTCAATATGTACAGTGTATACAGCAATTGCAATGTGCTGTTGTTGTTGCTGCTGTTGCCATTAATGTTTATTTAACACGCATTGCCACACGCGCTGTTACCGTTACTAATGCTACTGTTTGTTGTTGTTACTTAGCGCCTCTGTTCGGAGCACACAGTGTGCTGCGTGCGTGGGCGAAATTGATAGACGAATATTTTGATTGTGCACCACTGTGCAGAAGAAACACACACACAAACACACACTCATTTCAAGTTCATTATAAATAAAACGTAAATATTATTAAATTTATACAAACTGTTTGCTGCCGTATATGTTGTTGTTTCACGTGTATTGTGCTTTCGCTGTCTCTGTTTTGGAGTGCGTGTATGTGTGTGTGGGTGTACGTTAAAGCGCGCGTGTTCCATGCGTGTGTGTGTGTAGCTGAGTGTATTGAACTCTTGCTGCATTTTTTGCACACTATACATATTTATTGCGATTATGCTCGACTTTTTTGCTAGCTACTGCTGCTGCTACTGCTACTAACTTTGTTGTTGCACTTTGTTTTAGCTTTTATTTCATTTCTTTTCTTGCGCTTGCATTGATAATTATTGGTAATCTCGTTCTCGTTCTTAGTCGCCGCACTTTATCGGACATCGATTGCGAACGATCGATGGGCAAGGTATGATGCTCCTCTCACAAACTTATGTACATACATACATACTAGGCTATCATTGTGTGTGTGTGTGTGCTGTTGCGTATTAATTTATTCTATTAAGAACGTAGCAGCAGCCCAGCCTCACATTCATTTGCATATTTTGGCAGCTGACACTTTGAGCATACATACATACATATGTTCGAGTGTGTGCGTGAGTGTGCACACCTTTTTGAGGCGGTCAACTGTGACGAATAGCCAAAGTAGCAACAACGACGACAACAACAACAACAACAGCGACAAAGTTAACGCTTAAAAAACGTCTTTTACTTCCGTTTCTGATGAGTTTTCAAGTTTGAGGTTAAGGTTCATGGAGGAAGCGCATTTTACAATGCAACGAGTGGCAAGGGGTGCTCAAGTTGTGCGTACAAACTATGATCGATTGTGTTTGCATATGTATGTATGTACATAAATATGTATGCATGAATGTATGTTTTTACGTGCACATCGTAATAAGTGTGCGTGATCAAGAATATTCAAAATGAGGTAAATTAGTATGTTATTTTAAGATCAGATGATACATGCATACAGACACACATACAAATAGCCCACATAACGAAAGGCATTTTAACTTTCCCGTGCGTGACACGAACATTTTTGCATTTCATTATATACTTGTGCTTTTTCACAGTGTGTATGAAACGGTTGTTTGAATTGCGCATAATGTCGCTCAGTCGATTCTGTCATCTCTAGACGATGGATGCTTAAGCTATGTACAAACATATAACTTGTGTATACTGGCATGTCATCTTTTCAATAACGGACTCAAGATAAATACATATGTACGTATGTAAGCTAAAAGGGGATGGCATGAAAACGGTCACAACTGATTTATGCTTGCATCTAAGGGCGAAAAAAATCATAAAAATGTATACTGATCTTATATAGTCAATACAAAATTAACAAATCTTAATTTCAATCATTTCATTTGCTCGGTAAATTCAGTAAATAACGGCTAAATGTATATACAAACAAATACATAACAACAGTAAGTAGCCAATGGCAACGAGATTTACCAAAATCCCAAATATGTTGTACATATTCAACAGACACAACACAAGAGCAACACGCACACTTACACATACAGGGAAACTCTTTGTGCAACAAATACATACATTCATACATATGTACAAATAGATTTGAGTGTGCTCCAAAGGGAGATGCCCGGCTATGTACATGTACATAAGTACTAAATACATACATATGAACATACTGTTTAAATAACAAATACATTCATGCTAAAAGCAGAGCACTTCTAATATAGTGCTAAGAGAGGAAAATTCTTTAAGCTCCTGGTGGCTGGGCAATACATTTGTATGTATTTACATGTATTACGAGTATACTTAGCACATAGTGCCCTCGCGCTCTAACACGCAACCACAACGCACGCAAGCGACATGCGTGTACATACACACACACACATGTACAGAAACACCCAAGTGTAATCCTATTTGCGTCCAAAATAAAATGAAACGAAAGAAAAATCCAACAAAGAAGCGGCAAAGCTGCTGCTGCTGCTTCCTTCGCGCCAAAGATTTTACGAGCAGCGCGGCCAACGACAACGATGTCACGACGTCAGCGACAGCGTCGCCGTTACTCTGCAGTTTTATCTAACCAATACCAGTGCAAGAGACACAGCTAACCACCAACACAACAACAGCAGCAGCCACAGCCAGCGCGCTGCTCTCGCACACCACACACACACAAACACACGACCAAAGCACCCATACTATCAGAGCAGAGCAAAGCAGCGCAGAGTCAGCCATTGCGTTCTCTCTCACTGCCACCGTCTCGGGTTTTTTTGTGTTGTTGTTGTTCGCTCAGATGTCGATGTCGATGTCGCGTCAGCTGCTGCTTTGCTGCCTTGCTGCCTATGCTCTGCTCTGGTCTGGTCTCTTTGCGCTGTGCGCTTTTATAAATACAACTTTATTGATGCGTTCAAATACAATTCAGAAGTCGAACCGAAAAGACGTCTTGAATTTGATATTTCCACTTCTTATTACTTTTTTTTCGTCTCGCACTCTGTGTCTGTGCATTCTTCATTTTTCGGTCAGCACGAGCAGAGCCTGAGCAGAGCAGAGAACCGAGAGCTGCAAATTAGATAAACGTTAACTGCTTGCCTTGCGCTGCGGCTGCGCTCAGAACTCGTGTGCGCGTCAACGTGAAAGCATCTGTGGCGCGCTGCGACAAAACAAAATTACCGAAACGGGATACTTACTCAATATTAAAAAAGAAAAAATAGCCGAATGAAGACACAATACTAAATAAGAAACAAACTAAAAAGACACTTGACGGTGCAAATTTGGATACTTAATTTATTTTATTTTAAAATTTTTTTTAACTGAAAACTATTAAATTACACCAAAGAAACGTGCTACAAATTAATTATTATTATCATAATAATTGAGTGCTTGTATGCTAACAAACAACTTAACTAAATCAAAACCAAGTGACTGAAAACAAAAGTGACCAAGTGAAAAACTTAAGCCAAAAATAAACAACAACAAAAAATTATAAACAAAAATTAAGTGCAAGCTAACAACGAATTACAAATATTCGAATGCCGCCGCTAAATTGTTCCAAAAACCAAAACAAAACAAAGGTAAAAAAAAAATTATTATGTTTTTTTTCATGTGTCACACAAAAAAATTTGTTCAAGTGCTTTCAAAAAATATACACATACAAATACAAGTTAAAATATAAAGATGTATTATTATAGTATGGTATATATATCTAAAATAATAACGTACGCCAGCTCTGCAGCTGATTATTATGGATTAAAGACAAGGTTTTGTGCTAAGGATTTCTATTATTTTTTTTTTTAAGTTAACCCTCTTTTAACTTCTAATTGAATTGACCCTGCGATCTCTAAATGTGGTTCATGGTTCAAAATGTTCTGATTTTCAATCCCCTTTGAACTCTTGAACTTCAAAACTACCCATCCAGAGAAAAAGGGTTGATGCGTCTGTTCCATAATATGACAGCAATTAACAAAGCATTTCAATTAAGAGTTGTTTATAGCCTTAAAAGTTATACTACTAAAAGCCAAATCGCTTAGCTATAAAATAATTTAGAGAATTCAAAAAAAAAACTTTACAGTAAAAAACTTAAGACTTGCTTACATTTTACCCATTTCTTTAAACTTATTCCAACCAGTTTCATAGGAAAATCATACAAATGTTTTTCAAATTTGAAAGTTTAATATTTGAGTTTTGATTTGATTTTGAATCAATTTTAATGCCGAAATATTTTTTTTAACATTCGTAAGAATGTAAAAAGCCAATAGCATCGGCTATGGAGTATACGTTGAGGGGGGGGGGGGGAGTGTCTTTATCTCGAAACATTTTTGCATGCGAATGAGTCATATACGAAAAAATTGAAATCAGCCAACCAAAATCAAAGACCAAAGCTCCCTCGATAATGTACCAACAACAAAATAAACCCCACATATAAATGGACAAATACATATGTATGTATATGTATGTATGGTTACACATACACGCACAGTGATCGGTTGTTATCGCTTGCAAAGTTTTCTTTTGAAATTGTCAAGTTGCTGTTATTGTTGTTGTTGTTTGATCGCCATCGTCGCCAATTGAAAATCCTAAGAGCAATCGCCAATTGATAACGGTGAATTTTAATGAGCAGTCTGCGCGCAAAGCCCAGCGAATGGAAATGCAACAAAAACAAATACACACACACACGCACACACACACATTCATACTAAGTCAGTAAGCAACCGATAACAAATCGATACGCGTTCGGTTAGCAGGTGACACTGGCGCTCTCTCTGCAATTTCCTGCAGCCCTGTGTCTGTCTCTTATTGGAAATTCTGTTGAAATGCTAGCATGTTCGTGTTCCAGTTAAAGAATGAACAAGCGGAATAAGTAGTAAAAAAAATGTCTCATTTGTTGATCTATTCGATCAGCTGTTTAGAAGATGCTTTCATTGGAAACAGAGATATGATCTGCGAGATATTGAATGAGCTTATTGCGAGTAAACAATTGCATTATCGTTAAGAATTCGCATTTTAAGAAAACGATTTTTATGCACTAGAGAATTTTATTCATAAATTTACTATGTGTTTTATTTTATGATCAAACTCGAACTGATTTTAACTTAACTTAAATTCAACTAACCACTTTCTTAAATTTGCGGTCCACTGTAATGTGGTCAAAAAAAAAAAACTTTTATACTTATTCGAATGTTAACACAATAATATGTTAAACTTCTGTTACAGCTAACAGCAGCGGATAAGCAGCAGCCGTTTACGATCTCAGTACGCCAATTTTTACAACGACAGCAGCAGCAAAAATGCTGGCCACACACCAACAACAGCCAGCAGCAACAACAACAACAGTAACACATGATAATGATGCTCGAGATTTGGAGCGACAGCGACGTGATTCCAGCACCTCGGAATCCTCGCTAGAACATTTGGATTTGGGTCGCACGCCCAAAAAGCTTAGCAGCAGCAGCGGTGCACCACAGCCAACGTCGACGCCGCACGATGCTGCAGCAGCGACTGCATCGTCACGCAAGCGAAAACTGCGACCGCAACATCATCAGCAACAACAGCAATTGCCGCTGTCCGATGAGGAGCAACAGCAGCAGCAACGGCAACTGTTAGATCCCTCGGCGCAGCGAACGCGTCACAAGCAGCGACGAAGCGCAATTGCAGCCGCTGCCAGCGCCAGCATCATTGTCGACTATAGTGCCAGCGGCGACGCCAGCTCACTGCGCAAAAAGTTTCGCCTAAATCGCAGCAGCGCCAGCAGCAACGGCGCCGCCAACGGTGATTTATCCGAATCGGGTTTCGTTGATGGCAGCGCTAACAGCGGCTATCTGCTCACCAGCAACAGCAACAACAACCCAAGCAATAGTAACAGCGCTGTCGCAGTCCCAGCAGCAGCGCAGCAAACTTCAAGCGTTAGCAGTTCGGGTGGCTCATCGCCCCAAGGTCTCTCCTCGTGCCTATCGAGCGCCGAATCGGGCATCGGTGCCGGAGATGAGCACATGAAATATCTGTGTCCCATCTGTGAGGTTGTTTCGGCCACGCCCCACGAATTCACCAATCATATACGTTGCCACAATTATGCCAACGGCGACACCGAGAACTTCACCTGCCGCATCTGCTCTAAGGTAAGACACATTTTTTCAATGTAAATAAATATATAAATACAGTACGACCTCACTCAACGCAACCTATTAAAATTTGGCCAATTGCGAAAATTGAGGTGGTTGAAAAAAAAACCGAGGGAAAATTTTCCCAAAAATACAAGCCGTTCAAATTAAATTAAATTAAACCGTTTTCAAAGCAAGGCTTTCATTTTATTTTATTATTTTTTTGAAAAACTGAGAAAGTTTTGCCTTGATCGAGGTCGTTCTGTATATTAAAATTCTCGGAATACTTTTTTGATGACTTCTTTTATACCTTTATATGTATTAATAACGACTAAAAGGTTATAATTTTCACAATTGGTTCTAAGAGCCGTGGTGCAAAAATCTTTTGCTTAGTTTAAATATCAATAAGTATTAATTTTCGACTTGTTCTTATAGAGCAGGGATATTTCACTTAATAGATGTCAAAAATCCTTTAGTAAGTCGATTGCTGTCAAACACAACTTCTTAACTTATTGAGCTTTAGTTTTGTAATCGTAACTTTGGAGTTGAAATATTAAAAAAAGATAAGCTCCTTAAAACATACTTACAGAGTTAAGCAAAGAAAATGGTTATAGACAATCAAACGTTATCTTAAAATATCCCAGTTTTATGATTATTATTAAGTTGACTTCTATCAAACATGACTCTTATACGAACACACTATAGTATGGATACCAAAATGTTATTAAAAAAGATCGCATATATCATAAACAGATAATTTAATCTTTCGATAAGTACATTCCAAAAGTAATTTGTAAATACATACTATCTGGTCTCTTAATCAATTCTAAGTTCTCGAAAAATGTTTCTTGGAACTTATGGATGCTCTTTAAAATATTAGTACAGGGTATACGAACAGTCAGTTGGATAAAATAGCCAAACTGACAGTATATTTAAATGTTCAAAGAAAGCTGTTTCTAGCTTTTCGGAACTTTTATTCCTAAAACTTTGATAATGTGGAAACTCTTAACTCCCAACTTTAGTTTTAAGAATAATATAAAGATTTATTGCTCCCTTGATTTAATCAAAATTTTTCCTGCCCTTTCCTCTCTCACTCTCTCTCTCTCTCTCTCTCTCCACCCTATTTATTTGTAGGTTCTCTCATCGGCATCGTCCCTAGATCGTCATGTTTTAGTTCATACGGGAGAGCGTCCGTTCAATTGTCGCTATTGCCATTTGACCTTCACCACAAATGGGAACATGCATCGTCATATGCGCACACACAAGCAGCATCAGGCATCGCAGCAGCAGCCGCAATCTCAACAGCAGCAGCAGCAGTTGCAACAGCAGCAGCAATCCCAACAGCAACAGTCGCAGCAGCCACATGGACGCCAGCAACATGGTGCTGGAGCGGGAGCCACTGGCTCGGGATCGGCTGGACAGTTGTTGCCAACTCGAGCTGAGAGCTATGAGAGCGATGCCAGCTGTTCGACAGATGTGTCCAGCGAGGCAAACAGTCACAGCAGTAACAGTAATCACAACAACAACAATAATAGCCACAAAACAAACAACAACAACAACAATGAAGATGAAATGGAGCTGACAGAAGATGAAGTAAAGCAGCGACGCCGCAAAACAACTTTAAACAACAACAGCATTGTTAGAGATGATCAGGATCAGGTGGACGAGGTGCAGGATCGGGACGACGACTCGGATGTGGATAGCGGTAATAGCGTCGCCCAGGTCATAACCAGTACACCAGATGTGGCAACTCTGCTCGCTTCGGGTGGGACCTCACCAACCCATTCGCAATCGCCCTCACCGTCCCCCCAACTGCCGTGCTGCCCGGCCTGCAATATGGATGGTTTTGAATCCTTGAAAGCGCTGTGCGCTCATCTAGATACCCAGCATTTGGATATAGCGGCCAAGTGTCGGGAGTGTGAGGTCATCTTTAAAACACATCGACAACTGCAGGCGCACAGTTGCCGTGTATTACCACCGCTTCTCGGTGCCAGTTCCTCCCCGCTGCACAAGCACGAGGAAGACGAAGAGGAGGAGAACGTTGACGACCGACGCCGTCAGCAACACCAGAAGAATGAGGAGGATGATGATGTTGAGGAGGAAAAGGAACAAAAGGATCAGTTAGAGCAGCGAGAATGTGAAGACTTCTTTCAGCAACTGTACCTCAAAAATAAAGACTCATCAACGACCCTTCTACCCTCCCCCATCAAACATGAACCGACGGATCAGCGTCAGGATTTAGCAGATATCCAAAGCATTCTCAACATGACCAGCTCCAGCTGCACCTCGAGTTTCCTGCGCAACTTTGAACAATCGGTGAATACACCCTGCTCCAGCCAGTACAGCGTGGATGGTCGCGATGGCGAGGAAGAGGCACAAGATGTCTTCACTAGCGAGTTCCGACGCATGAAGCTACGCGGTGAATTCCCCTGCAAACTGTGCACCGCCGTCTTTCCCAATCTGCGTGCATTAAAGGGACACAATCGGTACCATCTATCGGAGGTGGGAGCTACCGGACCCTTCCGTTGCAACATGTGCCCCTATGCCGTCTGCGACAAGGCAGCCTTAGTACGTCACATGCGCACCCACAATGGGGACCGTCCGTATGAGTGTGCCGTCTGCAATTATGCCTTTACCACCAAGGCCAATTGTGAGCGACACTTACGCAACCGTCACGGCAAGACGAGTCGCGATGACGTTAAGCGTGCCATTGTCTATCATCCGGCCGAGGATGCCAGCTGTGAGGACAACAACAATAGGTCACGTTCCGATGCGGACCTTTTGACCGATTTGAGTGGTGGTAGTGCTGCGGGTGCTGGCTGTGGTGTTTTTCGTTGTGCTACACCCACCGATCATAGCTCTTCGGCCAGTTCGTCGCAGTCACAATTAAAGCACATGTTGCTGGGAGACGCAACAACCGCGACAACAACACCAGCAGCGGCAGCAGCAGCGGCAGCAACAATACAGCAACCACCTCTGAAAATTCAAGTAAAGAGCTTGGATCAGCTGGTGGACAAGCCAATGCCAGCATTGGATCTGAGCATGGATGTGCTGGACTTGAGCAAGAAGCCTGCACAGCTGCTTACGGAGCAGAGGGAGCAAAGGGAACAGTTAGAAAGACATGAAATGCTGCTGCAACAGCAACAACAACAGCAACAACAGCAACAACAGCAGCAGCAGCAGCAGCTACAACTGTTTGGTGGTGGCGACGCTGCCACACAATATATGCAACAGCTGTTGCGAAATTTCATGTTGCAACAATCACCTGGATTTCCCTTCTTTGGCTTCATGGCGCCACCGCCACCAGCAGCAACAGTTGCAGCTACAGCGGAAAAACAAACACCAACAACAACGACTTCAACTGCTGCATTGCCGCTCTCACTACCAGTGCCACTGTCTCTGCCGCTGCCCCTTTCCACCGGTGGCCCCGTCAAGATGGTCATCAAGAATGGTGTTCTAATGCCAAAACAAAAGCAACGTCGCTACCGCACCGAACGTCCCTTTGCCTGCGAGCATTGCTCGGCGCGATTCACGTTACGCTCCAACATGGAGCGGCACGTAAAGCAGCAACATCCACAATACTATGCCACACGGCAGCGCAGTGGACATCATGTGATGCGTGGACGTGCTGCATCATCCCAGGCTCAAGCTCAAGCACATGCGGCAGCAGCTGCCGCAGCAATGCAACAGCAACATTCCCATCATCATGTGCATGCCCCGATTTCGGAGCAGGTGAAATATGCGATCTTGGCACAACAGCTGAAGGCGCGCAAGGATACGGATCTGTTGCAGCAGGCGCTGGCACATGGCTCCAGCAGTGTTGTTGCAAACTCTCTCCTGCATTTTGGCTACAATGCCAATAACAACAGCAACAACAACACCAATAATAGTAACAGTCATAAACAACAGCAGCAACAGCTGGTGCTCGATGATGATGAGCCGCCCAAGCTAATTATAGACGAGGATGATGAGGATGTAGAGGGATGTGTGGATGACGAAGAGGATGAGATGGAAATGGAGGATGAGGAGCAGGATTTTGATATGGATGAAGAGGAAGAGCAGGAAGCTGAGGAGTTGGTGCAGCAGCAACGCCGGCAAGAGGAGAATGATACCAAGACTAAGACTGTCCCCAAACCCATGGAGGCAGCCAAAAAAGTCGCTGAAATCATTCTCGAGCAAGCAATCAAAGAGCAAGAGGAACAACAGCAGCCCGAGAAACCCGAAAAGCCAACACCACAATTGGAGAAGCCGCAACCAGCAACACCTACAACAATGAAAACAATGATTGCCCAAGCCGAATCGGTGGCCAAGTCATTGAAAGAGGTTGCAAGTTCGCCGTTCAAGGATGAATCTCAGGATTTGGTGCCGGTGGCCAAACTGGTGGACAATGCGACCAGCAATCAGGTATCGTTCAACAGCTATTTCCGGCCCAGCGATGTTGCCAATCACATGGAACAGAGCGATGAGGAAGGTCTCGTTGCCAGCGGCAGCGCCAGTGAGAGCAACAATTCTGGCACCGAAGATGTCACCAGCTCCAGCAGCAGCTGTGGCAATGACACCAAGAAAAAGTCCGCATACAGCTTGGCTCCCAATCGGGTCAGTTGTCCGTATTGTCAGCGCATGTTTCCCTGGAGCAGCTCGTTGCGTCGTCACATCCTAACCCACACCGGGCAGAAGCCCTTCAAGTGCTCCCATTGCCCGCTGCTTTTCACCACCAAGAGCAACTGCGATCGTCATCTGTTGCGCAAGCATGGCAATGTTGAGTCCGCCATGTCAGTGTATGTGCCCACCGAGGATGTGAGTGAGCCCATACCAGTGCCCAAGTCGGTGGAGGAAATTGAGCTGGAGGAGCAGCGTCGGCGTCGGGCAGCCGAAGCTGAACAGGCCGAACGGGAACGTGAAAGGGAGCGGCAAAGGGAGCGGGAACAGGAGAAGGAGCGGGAACGTGAGCAGCAACAATTGATTCAACAATTACGTCAACAAATGGCTGCTGCTGCTGCTGCAGCTGCTGCCGCCGCCGTCGTTGTCGCTGATCCAGCTTCACCACCAACTGTTGGTGCCTTGGAGGCGAGCAGTGATCTGCCCTACAAGTGTCATCTGTGCGAGTTTTCCTTTGGCGAACGTCTGCAATGTCTCGAGCATATCAAGCAGCTGCATGCCCATGAATTTGCGCTACTTTTGGCCAAAGGTGCAATCGAAACCGATGCACAACAACAACACCAATTGACAACTAATTCGCATTCGGATGATGAGAGTGCAGCAGCAGCAACGGCGGCAGCCACTGTTGCTGGCATTCGAACCGGCGGAAAATATCCCGACTATAGCAACCGTAAAGTGATTTGCGCCTTTTGTGTACGTCGCTTTTGGTCCACGGAAGATTTGCGCCGCCATATGCGCACCCATTCCGGCGAACGTCCATTCCAATGCGAGATCTGTCTGAGGAAGTTCACGTTGAAGCACAGCATGTTGCGGCACATGAAGAAGCACAGTGGACGCAGTCATAATGGTGGTGAGCTTGATCATCAATCCGATTGCTCCGATGATGAGCAATTGTTATCGTGCTCGCCTCCAACAACGCCAACACCCACCAACAACAACAACAACAACAGCAACACTTGCCAGAACAACAACAATAACATGAACAACAACAATAACAACAACAGTAACACGAAGCAAGTGCTGCGAGAACTTTTGGGCAAGGCCAACGAGTGGCGCATCAATCGTTTGGCTGGCGGAGAGCACAAGGAAAACATTGCCGATGCAGCAGCAGCAGCATCTCCAACCACAACAACATCAACAGCTTCGTCAACAGCTGTAGTAGCTGTTGCCAGCGGCGATTTAATTGGTAATCTTTTGGGTATTAGCGATCAGGGTATACTCAATAAGTTGCTCTCCTCACCAGACGAAGCTGCAAAGCTTCTCGGAGTGGAGAAGTAAATAAACGAAAAAGCGAGAAAAAACAGAAGAAGAAAAAAAAGAGCTAGTCAAATACATATGGTACATATGCCAAGCTACATACATACATATGTGGTAATGTAACGGTACTGCGGAGAGTGAGAGCTTGAGAGAGCAAGTGCAGTTACCTTAGTAAATACATTCATACATACATATATATGTATGTGCCTTGACACATCGTTTATGTAACACAAAACAAGGATGCCAGACATTTATAAAAACGAAAAAATATTTTAAAAAAATAACGGATTAGCCAATGTTAGTAAGTGTGTGAGTGGGGGGAGGGAAAAAAGAACACAGCTCAGCTCAGTAGTAATTGTAGTCAGTAGATTGAAAGTTATATTAACGATGCGTTAATACCCTTGCAGAGTATGAAATGAACGGATATTCATAATTGTCGAAAGTATTCAAAAACATAAAGATACTTTTATTTTTCGCTAAACCAACACTTTTCATATCCTCTGCAGGGGTAAAAACACTAGGATATTCAATCCTCAAACAAAAAACCTACAAGAAAATTCCATAACAGAGGCCGTTCCACAAAACTTAAACGACTTTGATAACGGAACGGCATTTGTTGATGAGAATTTTTAACTGTTTGCGAGATACTATATATACATACATAAATATATATTGCTCGCCTTACATATACCAAAGTTTAAATAGATTTTTTTTCCATCAATCTAGTTACTGTTAACTCAAGTTTAATCTTAAAAAAACTTTTTTTTTTGCTTAATATAAGAGCTTTGAGTAACGGTACAACCGAAATTAAAACTGAAAAATATGGAAATCGTGTTTCGATATTTACTAAATGCAAATAATGCAAACAATGAATAGTGAAAATGGAATGCAAACCAAGACAAATTATAATCAAAATTAGCAAAAACGTTTTTTTGTTCTCTACTTTTTTTTTTTTACATGTAGTTCTAGCATATATTATTAGGAATAAGACAACATTTATGAACATAATTAAAGAAAGTTGAAATATATCCATGACTTTAGTTTAAAACGAAAGACAAGAAAGAAAAAAAAAACTGTACAAGAAATGTTTGCCTTTGTAGTACTCTTCTACTTACTTTAATTATTATTATTTAATACTATAAATGTAAAATGATTATTTCATAGTTATCTGAAAAATGTACATTGAATGAGGCCTTTAACCGCATCGTGGCTTAAATCTAAATGATTAATTAATTAACTACATAAATATATAGCAAATGCGTTAAGCATTCCATATTAACTATACTCGTTCAGGTTAAGAAATTTTTTTTTTTTAAATAAAACATATATATAATCTACACATATACCTATTACTTATATACAAACATAAATATTACTATTACTTTTATTGTAAAACTCACTGGAAAAGCGAAATTTATTGCAGTAGCTTATAATTAATTTTAATTTATGAACTTCAATGCATAATTCCACACACATACAAACATACATATATACTTAGAGCAAATCATATACGTGCATACATTTTAAAAAGTAGTTGGAACATTTTACAGCAATAACCAAAGCATTTCATCAATTGCGAGTTTTTAATCAATTTTATTTGAAAAGCGAATGAGAAACAAACAAAAAAAATTTATTGATCAAATTAAATTATGTACTTAGCGATTATGTACTTAATAATATTAAATAATTAATTACGACAAAACAAAAATTGATATGGCAATGCAAATAAAAATAATAAAAAAACAGTTGCGATCAAAAAAATATAAAACAAACGTTTATTTCATATTAGTTTCGTGGGTTTGGGTTTGATCCAGTTTACCTCTTTAGAAATTATTGTTGTATAAATAAAAACGTTTTTTCAAATCGACAATTCTATCGATAGTTTGCATTAGTGATTTGACGACTGATGTTATATTATGCCTAAAAGTAAACTTTGAATTTTTGGCAGAGTGCCCGAAAGTAGGCTATAAAATTGTTCAAAGTTTATTATTATCTTTCAGCTTTTGACAACAAGTAGAAATAAACAACAAACGTACCACACGCTGTACCAGCATACATTTATAAATATAATATTTTTGTTTTCATAACGCAAAGTTTGCGTAATTTATTCAAAAAAAATAATTTAAATGCACAGCATTTTCTTTATACCAAAAATTATTATTTTGTGCAAAAAAAAAACATTTATGTCTGTATGAATGTATAAAAATATATATATTTATGTTAATGCAATTGATTAATAATTTCCACGTGTCAGCAAACAAATGTTCTTCTCACACACACACACACACACACACACACATTCATTTAAGCAAAAGAGCAAACGTCGCAAAAACATATTCATGCATAAGCACACACAATTAAACGAGCCTCCGATTTAAAGCAATATCAAGTGATAATTTTGCTGTCGGACGCAACTGACTGCAAAATACTCTAATACCAGTATTATAGTGATGGCAATGGATTTTTTTTTTAAATTTATAGTCGTATGTAAATTATCGATTTGCCAGCCCGCTTGTGAGCACCACAATCTTGACACCTTATCTGTTCAGCTCATAGACAAAAATATTTGCGTTCATACAGACGGCCATTTCAAAAACCAATATACTCGTTACCTTCGATATCTAAGTCTAACAAAAACAACAACAGCTGTTATTTCAAGTTCTTACTTGCACATACAAACACACAAGGGCACACACACATATAAATTTGTATGTTTGTAAGCAGGTCTATCTTTTAGCGCTGTCGTCGTCGTCGTTTGGCTGTTCGGTCCCCGCTGTCTCATCGTACATCAACAACAGCACAACCACCATACACTGACGCGACGGGCCCCAACTTGGCACAGCCTCAGCTTTTGCTTTCAGTTCTAGTGAAACCACCGGTTTGGCCAGCCGCAGCAAAATCAGCAGCAGCAGCAACAACGCGCGTTCCAGACCGATTGTCAATTGTCCATAATCCGTAATTCCTGGCCTATTCAAGATGTCCTTAGTTCGTCTTCTTGGTGCTGAGGTAAGTAAATTGAAATTACTGAAAATAACTATCGATAACAGATGATAGCAAAACGCGCTGTGTTGAAAAGTTTTTAATTTAGAGTGCATTGCCGTATGTAAATAAGTCTCGTTGTGTGTGTGAATGCATTCAAATTACAACTGTTTAATGCATATTAAGCTTCATTAGCGCGTGCGGTCATAAATTGATCAATTAAACGCTGAAACGAGGAAAAGAAATGGAAATTGATAGAGCAAACAGCTTGTTACGTAATTTTTTTTGGTTTGCTGCGATTTAGATAACACGACGATCACAGCAACTAGCCACACCATGCATCCAGAGCAGACTACAAACATGCATACATATATAAATATACATTCTTACACATGCGCAAGTGTGCGATAATAGTATTTTATATGTATGTAAATACAATTGTATTTTAATAAGGCGAAACGCCGTGCCCCTTGATAAAATACGTACTATGTTTGTATGTATTTGTGTGTACATATATATTATCATGTTGCCAGGCAATTTTCACCTGTTGACAGGCAATGTAGTAAAGCACTTGAATCAGGAGATAAATGCATATGTACATATGTACATTCTTATGTATGTATGTCTGCTGCCATACAACAGATCGCATACATACTTTGTTTAACATCACATAATCAGGCAATCCTAATCAACATATCTATATCATTGATTTATCGATCAAATTAAAAACAATACACTTATTCCGTTTCTTGTAGGCACGCCTGATCGCCAAGCGCAGCTACTCGTCGGCGGCTCCAACGACAAAGCTATTCATCGATGGCAAGCTTGTAGAGTCCAAGACGAAGGAGTGGATCGATGTGCACGATCCAGCCACCAATAAGGTGGTGACCCGTGTGCCCAAGGCCACCCAGGAGGAGATGAAGACCGCTCTGGAGTCAAACAAGAAGGCGTTCAAGTCGTGGAGCAATCAATCGGTGCTGTCGCGCCAACAGGTCATGTTCAAACTGCAGGCCCTTATCAAAGAGAACATGTGCGAGCTGGCCAAAATCATTACCAAGGAGCAAGGCAAAACATTGGCCGATGCCGAGGGCGATGTCCTCCGTGGATTACAGGTGGTTGAGCACTGTTGCAGTATTCCCTCGCTGCAAATGGGCGAAACAGTTGCAAATGTTGCTCGCGATATGGACACATATTCGCTGGTGATGCCTTTGGGCGTCACTGCTGGCATTGCACCCTTCAACTTCCCTGCCATGATTCCATTGTGGATGTTCCCCGTGGCTATTACCACCGGCAACACAATGCTTATGAAGCCATCGGAACGTGTGCCCGGCGCCACCATGCTGCTGATGGAGCTTCTCAACGAGGCAGGCTGCCCACCTGGTGTGGTGAATGTCATCCATGGCTCGCACGATGCCGTAAATTTCATTTGTGATGCGCCCGAGATTAAGGCCGTGTCCTTTGTAGGTTCCGATACGGCCGGCAAGTATATATACGAGCGTGCCGGCAAGAATGGTAAGCGTGTCCAGAGCAACATGGGCGCCAAAAACCATGGCGTCATCCTCAGCGATGCCAACAAGGAGAATACATTGAATCAGCTTGCTGGTGCCGCTTTTGGCGCTGCCGGACAACGTTGCATGGCGCTGTCGACGGCCGTGTTTGTGGGTGAAGCACAGCAATGGATACCCGATCTGGTCGATCGTGCCCAAAAACTAAAAGTTAATGCCGGCCATGTGCCCGGCACTGATGTGGGACCAGTGATAAGTGCTGCTTCCCGTCAGCGCATCAACGATCTCATCGAGTCGGGCTGTAAGGAGGGTGCTAAGCTTGTTCTTGATGGTCGCAAGATCAAGGTGTCCGGATTTGAGGATGGCTACTTTGTCGGCCCAACCATTCTGAGTGATGTCAAGCCCAACATGAAGTGCTACACCGAGGAGATCTTTGGCCCCGTGCTCGTCATCCTGAATGCTGACACTCTGGATGACGCCATATCAATTGTGAATGCCAATCCCTATGGCAATGGTACTGCTATTTTCACCACCAATGGCGCTGCTGCCCGCAAGTTTGTCAATGAGATCGATGCCGGCCAAGTGGGCGTCAATGTGCCCATCCCAGTGCCATTGCCGATGTTCTCGTTCACCGGCACTCGAGGCTCATTCCGCGGTGACCATCACTTCTATGGCAAGCAGGGAATCAAGTTCTATACACAGACCAAAACTGTCACCCAACTCTGGCGCGAAACTGATGTCACTCACAGCCAGGCGGCGGTGGCTATGCCAACAATGAAGTGAACACTAACACAAACACACATCCTGCAAGAGGAAGGAGTTTAGGAATTGCTGCATTTATTTTCTGTGCCTGTTAATTAGAATTAAGCTAATACTGAAAAACCAAAACAATCGCAATAAATTGTTCAAAACAACTTAACGATTGTGTTACTGTAACAATGCCATAACCAAATTCACAGCTCGCTTTAGTAACATGGTAAGTGTCAACAAAGGAGTTTTAAACATCCCTTTGCTATATTTGATGTCGATTTATTTACATGTTGCCAATCTTGGACAAGTGCAATCTCGATGCATATTTGGTTTAAATGAAATAAGAGATCAATCGCATTTCGATTGATAAACCATGTTACATGTTTAACAAATATGAAACCGATCCCATTTAATATTTGATTCCATATATGGGTTTTGGCTTTGGATATGGGTGTATTTGAAACATTTCATACAGATTGGGGATTTTGTTAAATAACTAAAAATTTAATAACTCTGCTCACAACTTCACCAGAATAGCTTCTAAGTAGTTTGTCTGATCCATCAACCATTAAGACTTAAATGTAGTTATTCTATGCTATTTGACTATTTCAGGTTGCAAAAAGAAAAACAGAACAAACATGATCTGGCATGACTCCTTCTATTGATGCCTGTCAAAGCCCGGCCCACAACCGCCAAATGCCTGCTTGGACACCAGCTCCCGGAACACACCATTTGGACTTGACATTAACTCCTTAAAGGTGCCCGCCTCCACAATTTGTCCGCCTTCGAGGACAGCAATTTTGTGTGCCTTGTGTATGGTGCTCAAACGATGAGCAATTGTCATAACGGTACGACCACGGATCAATCGATCCAGTGCTTCCTGTACCAGTTGCTCCGACACCGCATCCAAAGCACTTGTTGCCTCATCCAATACGAGAATCGTTGGATTCTAGTTTAATTAGAGAATCAATAGTGATGCAATTTATCTGGGACTAATGGACGTACCTTAATTAACGCCCGAGCAATGGCGACACGTTGCTTTTGACCACCACTGAGGAGAATGCCACGTTGGCCGACAATGGTTTCAAGGCCATCGGGTAATTGATTACTAAACTCGATTACATTCGAGTCGCGAACGACCTGATTGAAACGATCCTCGTCAACGATATGGCCTGGATTTAGGCCATACAAAATGTTGGTGCGTATGGAGCCGGAGAAAAGCACCGGTTCCTGGCTAACGGCGGCAACATTGTGACGTAGCCAAAGCGGATTTAGCTCACGTATATCCATGTCATCCAGAAAGACTGTGCCACGGTCAGGATCATAGAGTCGCATTAGTAGTAATGCTACGGTTGATTTCCCAGAACCGGAGCGACCAACAACGGCTGTCGTCTGATGTGGTTCCAAAGTAAGCGATAAATTTTTAAGGACGTTGCTTTCGGTACGCGTGGGATAATTGAAATCAACTTTATCAAAACGAATCTTTCCAATGGGGTCCTTTGTGGGCAAAATGCCCTCGTTTAGCGGTATACTATATTTGCGATCAAATATCTCCCAAAGGCGTGCGGATGCGCCAATGCCCTTGTTTAGCATACTATAGAAATTGGACAGGCCGTTCATGGCGACACCAACGTATCCGGCATACATCATGAAAGAAGTCATTGCGCCAATGGTCAGCTCGTCGCTTATTACTAAAGTGCCCCCATAATAAAGCACAGATATCATAACAAAGTTACCTGAAAAGCCGGTCTGTTAAATGAATGCATTGATTATAAACTGGTTAACGTTCCAAGTTGGTGATGACTTACCAAGCCAAAGAATACGGCTCTGGCTTTTGCCTCCCTGTAGCCAATTGCCATGACATGGGCCAGTTTTTCGTCATATTCCTCAAACTCCTTAAGCTCATGGTTGAAGATTTTCACCGTTCGAACGTTGCCGAATCGTTCCTCGGCATGTTTCATTACTTCGGCATATTCGTCCAGCTCCAATTTGGTTATATGACGCACATAGCGACCATAAGCAATGGCCATGCCACCAACAGCAGGTACCACCAATGCACTAACCATTGCCAGATCCGGCGATGTTTTTGCCTATGAATGGATGGAATGGCATGAGTTCATCCCTTTCAAGAGACAACCACAAAGAGCTCTCACCATCATTGCGGAACCAACTAATATCATGGCCATCGAACGTAAACCGTCGGAAAGATTAAAACTCAGCGAGTTACCCACTAAAAAGGTATCATTGCTAAGACGATTTATGAGCTCGCCGGTGCCGCGAGAATCGAACCAGGCCACTTCCTGCGTTAATATGGCACGGTATAGTCGGCTACGAAGTCTACGCACAATACGCAGAGCTATGAGGATTACAAACTGTCATTTTAAGGTACTATATAACAATTCATTTGTTATGGTGGAACTTACTTGCCGAGCCGAAAAGGTAGACGCGAGCACAGTTTGCCAGACCGCCGATCATGAATAAGGCGAGCAGCTTAAGGGAGAAGCTTCGTAAATTTTCCAAAGCATCCGAGTTAAGACCTTTCTTATTGAAAACAATGTCAACAGCGCAGCCCAAAAAGTACGGAACACTCATTGTGATACATGACGAGACAATCAAACAGAGAAAGCCACCTAAAAAGCAAGAAAGATATAAAAGAGATGTTAAACAATTGATTTTGTTGCAGCCGATGGGTGGCATTTACCCAACAATATCCATTTCTCGTCACGTGTCATCGAGAGAAGACGTTTGTACTCCGATCTGAAGGTTTTGAAGAAGTTACTCACCTCCCCCGGTTTCTGAATTCCATGCAGTCCGCGCCTCAGGTTCACCAAATGAGCTGACCATTTTTTATGGCCACCAGTCGAACGGATAGCCACAGGAGCGAACGGCTGCGCTCGAACCTTACATAGTTGATTGAAGGGTCGCCGCAGCAATAATAGCAGCGGATTATGTGTGCCGTTTGTGGATCGCAAGCCTGTGCGACTGATTTGACATATTTGCAACGCTGTCCTCACATGATTTACTCTTGTGCAGTTTAAGAGCATTGTTCTGTTCAATTTTATTTAAAAAAAAAAAACTAGACCTTCGTCAATTTTATATAAATCCATAAATCATCCAAAAAACTCAAAGAAAATTTCAGTTGCGAGACTACTAAAAATAAAACAACAATTTCTACTGTTAATTATGACCACATTGCCAGCCGGTAAAAAGAATCATTTGAAACAGCTGTTTGTTTGCATGTTTAATTTTAATAGGCATAGTTGTTCATCGCTAGCACAGTGCTTAACAACAAACGTCTGACGTCAAGGCAACCTTGATGCGTGCGAAATGTGTTGGGTTATACAGCACTGACATCTCGAGCTGTCCGTTATTATGAATTTTTTGTTTACTATTATCACAACTTATACACGCAAACGCAATTTTTCCACAAAAGTTTTATTGTTGTAGATATTATTATAATTGAGGCACCGAAGTTGAAGTCTTTATTTTAACATTTCCTTGTTTGATTATAGTAATACTGACTATGTTTATATTAAAGCTGATGTGTGTTTAGTTTTTCGACGTTTTGATGTTGTTGTATTTAATGCTCAGATCTTCTTGTTGTCATCTTCCACTTCGTCATCTTCTGTGAGTAATTCATATGGTATCTCTTCAAAGCTCTGACTATCGCTTTGACTGCTGTCATCTTTGGCACTGGCATAGATGCCTCCATCGCTACTACTGAAGCTAGCGTCCAACTTTGTAATCGGACGTTTCGGACGACCCGGCTCAAAAGATGCTGGATCCATGTTAATTGGCAAAGTTTTCTTACCACGACGGGTAATGTAAACACCGGCTTCCAGCACCTTCGACGGCTCCGGTGGTGCGATTACGCTGGAGTCATTCGCCATCGGACGTTTCGGACGACCCGGCTCAAAAGATGCTGGATCCATGTTAATTGGCAAAGTTTTCTTACCACGACGGGTAATGTAAACACCGGCCTCCGGCACCTTCAAAGGCTCCGGTGGTGCGATTACGCTTGAGTCATTTGCCATCAGACGTTTCGGATGACACGGATCAAAATATGCTGGATCCATAATAATTGGAAAAGTTTTATTACCATTACGGCTCAAGTAAACACCGCCCTCCGGCATCTTCCTAGGCTCCTGTGGTGCGAATACGCATGAATCATCTGCCATGGACATCATACCAAAGTGTCGCATCATAGCAATTGCCTCCTGTTCGACGGTGCTAGTGTCATCCCAATCGGCCATGCAAGCGGGCGTGCCCGGCGGTCTAGTTCCGGCAATCTGCTGTATTTCCTCCATCAATGCCAGACTGTCGGCGATTTCTTCCGAAACATTGGGCTCTGGCTGTTTGGTCTCGGCGTTCACCTTCTGACGCTTGTGCAAATACTCATAAGTCGATTTTGGACGTGGAGTAAGTCCTTGCTTGCGTTTCAATTCGTACGCCATTTGTCCATGGACTAAATTCATATCTGGCTGATAATCAACCAAATCATTTTCAAAACTGTTCGAAGGTGCCCAGGCCATTTTTTTTTAATCTACTTATAGTTTTGTCCGCAATTTGATTCAAACAATTTAAAAAAAAAAAATCTCGCCAAACGTTGTTCAAAGTGCAAAAGGAACGAAACGAATAAACTAGGCGATCCATTGCTTGATATGCTAGATTAGTAATGAACGTTTTGACTTATGCAGCACTGCTCATCGATTGATCGATAACAGCTGTTGAGCACAGCTCAACACGTGCGCAACAAGCAACCGATATTTGTATTTGACTTTTGTAATTTGATTTGCAGCATGGAAATAGGAGATGGTACGTTCGCCCGCCACAAAAAAAAAAAAACAAAATCTACCAAAATAAAACTTATTTATTTCAGAGCTACGAACGTGGCTAGAGGATAAGAGCAAAGACTATACGGCACGCCTGGAATTTGCGATTAAAGCCTGGCAATCACTTGATTTTGTCTATATCAATAAATATGAAGTCATTTGTCAATGGCTTGCCAACACGCTGCCCAATGTTGCAGAGCAGCTGCCAGTGGCACAATTGCAGCAGCTATTCAGTTTGCGAGCCCAACCTGGTCTGGTTAGTGTGTCCACAAAATCAGCGCTAATTCAAGCGCTTATCCAACGCGTTCAAGAAACTCCACCCAAAGATGCTCAGACGCATCCGGCATTGCTGCAGCGGTTGCTAAACTTTGAGCTAGTTCAAGATGCATTGCGTGCCGACTATGAGCTCATCATGCGCAGCTATGGAACCCTCTTCAATTGCTACAAGCGACAGCTGCTGCTGCTCGTCAATCAAGATGGAAATAATCAGCTGCGGCATGCAGACTTTATGCTGCCTGTGCTGCAGCAGCTGCGCGACTATGTGCAACGCGCCCAAAACCATCCACGTCTGCTCGATGCCTACACGCAGCTGACGCTGCAACCGCTCTGCGAGCTGCTGTTGCAGTTGCGTGAATGCGGTGGCTTTGATTGTTTCGAGCAGTTTGCTGCACTGGAAATGCAATTAACCGATCATCTGGATGACTTAGAGATGAGAAATCGCCTGGCCAAACTGCCATTGCACGTGCACTTGCTCGTGCTTGAATCATCGTTGCTCAATCACCGCTACAACTCGGAGGTACAGTTCAAACTGGTTAACTACATTCTCACTTGGGACATCAAATGGAGGGAAGAGTGCGTTGGTCCACCGAAACTGATCCTCACATTGACCACCTTTGCGCTCGACTCGCTGCGAAAGCATAATATAGCCATGCACTTTGATGAAGTACGGCAAATAAAAGCCGTCGAATATATTGCGTCAGAGATATACAAAATGGTTCGCAAATATCGTGAGGAGCGGCGAGACGTGTTGATGCTACTATGTGCTGCACTGCGTCTTAATCCAATGCTTATTGAGAAGCGAGTCCATCAAATAACCGTATCGATGATGTGCGATCTGAAGCGAAATGATGATGAATTGCGTCTCTATTCCGAATACTTGGTGCTTCTGCTAGACATGTGCCGGCGTCTCAGTGGCACCGAACGCTTCATTATGCAACTGCTGAAATCATTGCGCGAATGGCTCTCCAAATTCGAATTGCAGCTACCACCCTTTTACCAACCGGAGTCAAAGCGACAACGCCTCAAAGCTAATACCAATGAATCGGAAAAGGAACAGGAGCAGGAACCAGAGCTGGAGAAGAATACCTATGTCCAGCTGCTGTTCAAGTCCAGCACCATTGCAACAAAGCCAATATGCACAAAAGATCGCCTTGTCCAGATGTGGCCAAGTCAAAGCGCAGGCGTTGCCTTCACACGCCTAGTCAGTCATCTAATGTCCAAGCCATCGATTGTGATTTGGCGCATGCTACTGCACAACTTTGCCGAGTTGCTGGATCCCACGTTGAATTCAAATATGCCTGGCATTATGCGAGTTAATAAGGAATTTGCCATTGAGTTGCAAGCAACGCTGCTGAGTCAGTATTTGTTGGGTACGCGGCTAGCGGAACAGGCGCAACAGCATCTGGAGCAGCTGGAGTTGCAGCGTCAGCACACGGCACGGGTGCTGCAACAGTTTGGACGTTATCTGCTCGGCCGCGAGCACAATCGCAGCACAATGAACGTGTTCCTCGAGTGCGTTGAACGTGCCACCAGCTTTGATCTGCTGCTTGCCTACTATAGGCCAGACGGATTGCCCCAGATGGAACCGGAACTGCAGCTAAAATTCTTGTCCAGCGATGAATGGGAGCTAATCCAGCAGCGTGTTCACAATTTTGGCAAAGCCATGTGCCGTCAACGTTTGCAGCGTCTGGAGCTGCAACTAATCCAAAGCAACTGGCTTCTATTGCCCGAACAGCGGGCACAACCCTGTCCGGATGCACTTGTCGAGCTGGTGCCACCGCAGCAGCTTGCCCATTTGACGCGCGCTCAGAAACAACTGCGGCTGCAACATGCTACAAAAGAACAGGGAATGGAGCAGGCGGCCACAATGCTGCAGGATGCGGAAAGTGTGGAACTGTTGACACTACAATTGCTGCAGGATTACGCTGACAGCATAAAGCAGGCCAAGATCAAGGGCACATTGTTGCACAAGCAACTGCAGCTGCTGAACAGCGGTGATGAGACCCCTCTAATCTTGAGGGAAAATTGCGGCAGCACCAAACAGCCGGCGTTGCCACTAGACGCCACATTGCAGTTAATCGAGTCACTGCAGCAACTGCCACTTGCTCAGTTGGTCAGCGGCATCAAGTCACGCCTCTGGCTGCTCATCTTCACATTATACCATGATGTGCAACGCGCCCAGTTGGAGGAACAAGCCAACCAATTGCTAGAGCAGCTAATAGGTAGAAATTCCCTAAAAGAGATAATCAAATTTAGTTTTCTTTTTAATTTCGGTCTCTTCTCTCTTCGCAGATATTTTACATTTTGGACAACCATTGGCCATTTGTGGCTTTTTTCCGCAGCTCGTCAAACTATTGCAATTGGTACCGATTGCTGAGGGAGCGAGCAGCTCATCGTCCGCCTGGCGCTTTTATGAGATGCTCTTTAGCTGCTGCATTCGTCGCTTGAGTCCCGGCAGTGACATCTTTCTTGCCAGCTTAGCCGAACACCTGCGCAATGAATTGTCCACGCAATCCCGTTTGAGCTCCGTATGCCGGCAGCTGCTGCTGCTTGCCATTGGGACGCTATCGAGTGGAACGGGTGTGCAGGGAAGGCGCATGCAAAGGCATCTACAGCCGCTGCTCGAGATCTATGGTGAATTTGTGACACGCAAATTTCGCTCAACGAAAAAGCCACCATCCGTCTACAAGGATTTTGTGCAGCAAACAATCAGCGGCTATGCCATCTATTTGAGCAGTTGCATCAATCGTGCTCTGCAACCCATCGATGATAACTTTCGACGCATTTGCAAGATTTACATTGGACATTCAGTAATTTAATTAACTTCGATTAATTCCAAATATTTATGTAATTCGAATTTTTAAATTCAACTTGTAGCTTAACTATCGCAATACGCATGCTATACGCCTACTAAATGTGGCGCTAACGCATCGTCAGTTACTTAATCTGGACCAGGATGAGATTGTCTTTGTGCTGGACAGCTATTGGCGTCAATTGAATGCGGACATTGAGTCAGCATCGACATTGGACATACAGTGCATTGAGCCGGCAATAAAACTAATCATTGGCTACAAAACCAATGAGGATTTTCTGTTGCTATTGCGCCGATTGCTCACACAGTTGGATGGAATGCAGCGGCCGAATACGGCGGCTCAGCATACAGCTCTACAGAATGTTCTCATATTGTTAACGCTGTTCGCCAAATGTTCGCTGAGCAGCATAAAGGGCGCGGTAAGTTGGCAGCAAAAGCAGCTTTTTCATTAAAAATATGAACAAAAATGTATAGCTATCGATCTCTCTTTGACAGATGCTCAACGAGCACTTTGAGCTGATCAGCGGCAATGTAGCGTTGCGTCTGCCTCCGGTGATTGATGCCAACTACCGCCAACATGTGATGCGTTTGCTTGAGGCACAGAGTGCATTGGCCAGCAATCGTACCGTTCCACTTAGCGGCGAAACTCTGGATTCCATTCTGGGCAGCATGCTTGATATAAATATTAAGCGATTCATCATTGCTGGCGGCAGTTGGCAAGATTTTCTGCAGCTGCACGGCGCTCTCTCTGAGAATTGTTTGCTTCTGTTGCGTCAGCATTCATCACTCATGTCGGATCGTGCCGCCCAACTGACGGCTCTCTGTCAGGATTTGGTGCAGTCGATTGTCTGCTATCGCAGTGAACGCAAACAGGCCCAAAGTCTCACCGATGACGAGCTCGATGGCTTGTCGGAGCTAGCACTGAAGCTGGTAACTCTTATAGCCGGAATCGCAGCCGGTCCCCAGGCTTTGGCCATTAAACGCGTGGCACCGTTCTTGCTTATCTTTACTATCAAACAGATGGTCGACACCGAGCGGCCCACAACACTCTTCGAGAAGGTACATTTTGGAACACCATCTTAAAACCAAAACAAGAAATGGTCAACTAATTTTTGCATTTTGCAGGTTAAGGTTAACATGGATCGCATTTGTCATGAGCTTATTTTCATTTGTGATCACCGCGCGGGACACTTCATTTTACGCGCCAGCAGCGAAGCAGGCGCCCGGATGTATCAAAATCTGGTCAAGGAGCACGACAAATACCACAAGTTCCGTGGCAAAGTTTAGACATACTTGTACAAATTTAAATAGGTTCTATTATTTTGTGAGAAAGTTAAGTTATTAATCAATAAATATGCTACAACTCAAGTGTTTAGTGTAATAAAAAAAACCAATTATTTCTTGAACAAACTTGTTTTTAATATTTAATATTACATTCTATATAATACATCTAGATGTCCGCGTTTTAAGGCTTGCGAACCAGTCACAGATTATTAAGGCATTTTCTGAGAGCGCTTATTTACATGGATGATTTATGAATGATATATTTGATGAATGGATTTACAATCTTTGATTACCATATAGTGGTTTTTTTTTTTTGAACTTGTTTGTGATTTTGCTAAAATTTGATCATCGCATATTATAAGATAGATGTGGTGTGTGCCTAGAATCTGTACATCTGGCAAGCATCGCACTTTGGTCTGTCGGCTAATTCTGGACGGTGGCCACTGCAAAGAAAATAACGATTTTTGTTGAAGTTTTTTTTTAGCAACTTTGTTAATTACTTACAACACTGTGATACAACAATGGCAAACATATTTATGGCACTCAATGCACGAATAGCCGCAATCCTCGCACAATTTAAACGCGCAATTTGTGCACTTGTCGTGTATAATGCGCAGACGCCGACAACAAGGGGAGACTCTGGGCTTTAAAGTAGGATTATCGTTATCAGGGCTCAGGTTGCGTATTGATATGCGGCCATCTCCAAAAAGACGATAAAGATCACACAACTTTTTTGGTTCTTCGGATTTTGGAGCGGCGTGCAAGTTTGCGGCGCCAAGAGTCAATTTCTTGGTTGTTTTTTCTGTGAGCCCAAAAAAAATTTTATCAGATATAAATTGGCTTGCATTTCATGTAAAGGTATCACCCGTTTAACGCGGTACTGCAACACGGTTTAAAAATGTCAGTTTTCGAACACCGCAAAATTCAAACTTATAGAAAAATTCTTCTGGTTAAGTTATACGCCCATAGCGCTCAATTATTGAGACTCAATATTTTAACGATAAATGATGTTCGAAGACAGTGAGCGAAAACACATTATAAGAGGGATATCTGTATACGCACCATGTATGGCTTTCATTTTTTCCGGGTCTCGAGAATCGCTCATTTTTTCATCAACGAATACTTTGGTTTGGGTAACATTATTGTTACACTCATCGTCTTCGGAGCGCATGCGTTTTAATGTATTTTTTTCCATCGCATTAGTATTTTGATGCACAAAATATTCTCCTTTTGCCGAACAGCTGGATTTTCGAGTCGCCGCGATTGCAAATTAAAAAAGCTTCGTGAGCGATAGCAATTGTCTAGTTTAACGTAATGATTGTGATACAAATTTTTGCAGCCCTGCATCTTGACTTAAATAAATTTTTATTATCGATATATATTGTTAAGAGCTTTCTCTCCGCTTGACAGCATTGAATCGTCGCTAAAAAAATATACATACATACATACATAAAATATCGATGTGACCATTTCGATATCAGGGAATAAATAGTTTTGGTTGCATATTTAACAACTTAATCAGGCGCACTCAGACATTACAAATCACGCTCAGTACATGTTTGCAAGCAGCAGCAGTGGCAACAGGTAGTAGCCACAACGACACCAGAATCACCTATCACACAGCGTGACATTTACAACAACAGCAGCAGCGTCGGCAGCAGCAGCAACAGCTGACTATAGCAACAAAGCAATTCGAAATAAAATAGTAATCGTTAGTTTGCAAACAATGTCGGTTGATGATAATACTCCCGTTTTGCGGGGCTGCATTAAACTGCCGCTGCCGAAACATGAGCTGTTGGAAGTGACGTCCAAGGCGAAAGATTATGCCATTATGCATGGCGCCGCTATGCGCTCCAAAACCAACTTTAGTCCAGACTCTTTAAATGTAAGTTGTTTTCCAGCAATTGCATATATATATATATATATATAGATATATGTTTTTTTATATGTTTGTATGTATGTTCATTTGTTTTGTGCAGTTTGCTCCCTTTGTTCTAATGCCATCGTCCTTTCCGCGCAAAGAGTTCGAGAAGGCCATCGCCTTGCAACCGATTATAAATCGACTGATGCACAATGTCGCCCATGACGAGGAATTCATTACAACCACATTGGCTGAGACAATCAAAGTGGATGAGTTTACTGCCAATTTGTTTAACATTTATCGCAAGGTTCTGGCCCATGGCTTCAACCAGGTAAGAGAGCTTGTGTTCGTTTGACTTTTTATTACTATATGCCCCCCACAACGACCATATCCGCATCCACTCCTAGAACCAACCCAATCACCAGTCTTCCATTAGTCATTCATTAACTTCATTTTCATTAACATTCGAGTTCACACCCAAAACCCGCATCCACATCTCCAAGTCCAGCTGATGGGTTTCTGGCGGTTTTAGTGAAGGTGATTGAATATGTGGACAGCTGAGTGGTTTTTCTTAATCTCTCTCTTTCAAACTCTTTTAATAAAAAAAGTTGTTCCTAAATTTCTTACAATTGATAAAAAAAAGAGATTACAAAGTAAAGAATTTTAACTAGCAAGTGAACGCTGTAATCAAAACTGACAATGAGAAGCATTATCTTATTGTCATATCAATCTCTTGGGCAATCCAGTTAAACTTAGGGTTTTTTTTTTAAACCTGATAAACGCTTACATCCTGGTCCTTAACTTTTTGATATTTGCTGCTGCTGCTTTCCGCTGATGCAAAAAAATTTTCAAAATTGAATTTTTAAAGTTTTTTTCGCAATTTTTTTCTCTGTCTCTATCTTATGTGGCGCTCCTCTAAGTGTTTGAGTTCTTTTTGTTGTTGTTATTGTCGTAGTTGTTGTAACTGCAGCTCGATAAACTCAGCTAAATGTTTAATCTTTATCCAAGCTATTAAAGTAACTCATGCATCGATTTGACATTTTCTGCTTTCCTTGCTCAACTACAAAAAATAAATAAAAAAAATATATGCATATGAAACAAACGTAACAAAAACTAAAAATCAAATCGAATCTGACGATCATAATTTGCGCTGTGTTGCTCGTGTAATCGTTATCGTTATCACTAACGTTAACGAATTTGCATTTCGAAATCGAATTCGCACACACGTTATACTAACAAACAAAAATCACAAACAAACGCACCCACACACGTATGTTTAAAAATCAAAGCGCATTTCATTGGGCATGCTGCGCAGCGATCTGATGCTGGAGGCCCGCTGCCAGGAGCTGTCGACAAAGGATAAGAATGACGATCAAAGGGATCAGCAGGATATTACAAAAAGGGGTGTTGCCCGTAGCGTTAGCTCATCATCGGCGTATTGCTGCTGGAAACAAGTCGAGATCAATACAATAGCATCGGGTTTTGGCCATTTGGGACCAGCAAGTAAAACCATACAAAGGTGCTGTCTCTCTCTCTCTCTCTCTCTCTCTCTCTTTTTCCCTCTCTACATAACTGTGCATTCCTCCCTACCTTTCTTACTCTTCTGCTGTTACATATTTGTACATACTTGCTTACATTGCCTGTACATGCCTCAAGGCCTAACCGAAGCCATTTCCTCACAAAAAAGCACACATTCACCATGCAATATGGATATAATATCATAATAAATGAAATAAGAATATTAAGGGTTCTCTCCCGATTCACAACAAAAAAAAACAGTTTGATTATTTGTTCTCAAATATATATCTGTGTGTGCGTGTGTGTGTGTGTGCTTATATGTTGTATCTATTTTGTTTGCTTTTGCAAAATGCCCAGCATGAACTTTTTATTATGTACAGTCGAACTTCCATGCAACGAATTTTCGTGTAACGAAGTTTTTGTTTATTACGAATTCTTTTCTAGATCACTAAAATATGCTTCATCAAAACCACATTTTACATTAATAATTTTCTCTTAAGCTTTTTCGATTTGTTATATGGAAAATTTCGACTGTACACGCATGGCGGCTATGATTCATGTTCAGCTTATTATGAATATGATTTTTATAAATTATATATTTAATATTAAATTGTACATACAACATAGATTTTAAAACGTGTTCTCGTAGATCTTTGTTGCTTGACACGACACTCTTATAATAAACGCCCCTTCCCCACCCTCCTCCTTTTATATTGCCTGCTCGACCCAACCCTGGGTGCCGTCCAATCCCGCCAAGCTTAATTGCTATTCTCTCTCTTATATCCTTATTAGTACTTATACTACACCTATGTATGTACATAACTGTTTCTACTCTCTTTTAATAGGCGCAGATCTTGCTGCTGCTTCTTACTATATTTATTTCGATTTACTTTATGTTAACAACTAAAACATAGAAGAAGAAAAAACATGTGCAGTCCACATTTGTAAAAATGTTTAAATTAGCTTTGTCATTCAGCCTTATCGCTTTAAGTTTGCCAGAAACCGAAATGTGATATGCACACCGCAAAGAAAAACACACTCACTCACACACACACACATGATGAGTGACAGTGGGAGATGGCAGATTTCTGGAAGTTTTCCGTCATGAAATCAAATCGTATTGCTGATATGGGTGCATACACGGCACGAATTTATCAAAATCAGATTCATCATCATTGCATGCGTAAGCTTGAGCGAATCTGTGGTTGTATGCGTCATAATCGGCGCATTATTAGTTATTATTTTGCATGCAAAGCGGAAAGCTTTATATTCCTACCTCATTTACATGCTAATATTTAAACAAAAGCAGAACTAAATTAGTCAAAGGAGTTGCATGAATCTGATTTTTGAATCACGTGTATGCCACCGCCTATATTAAGAACAGCAAAGTCAGCAGCAGCAATTGAATTTTGATACCGATTTGTATGTACTAATAACATTTTCGCTGTTTATTAGGCTGCGTACCCTGCTTTAAAAAAGCTAGTCATAATTCTCATCACGATCATCGAAAATCATCGAATCACATGTGTCAAATCACTTCATCTTACAATCGTTATACAAAAAAATCGATTCTCATTGATACACAATCATTACGCTCGCATCAATTTTTGAATCCTTGCTCTGTCACAAACACACTCCATCTCTCTCTCACTCTCACTCTCTCTCTTTATATATATATTATACAATCATTCTCGCCGCGTTGTCCACTCGCTCTCTCCCTCATTTAAACATATCAGAAATAATTTGTATAACTTGTAGCATTATTTTAAAAAATTTAAATACCGAATATCGTTTACACAATAAAAAAAAAATTAAGCTTAGGTTTAGTATTATAGTTTTAGGCTAAGAGCTGCCGTCTGCTATATATTGATTGTACATAGTATACAACATATGGATAAATGTATAAATAAATTATAACCGATCATAATTGCAGGCTTATAGCGTCGGTCTATTACGTTCTGACTATTTGGCTCACGTGTACGAGGGCTGTGCAATAAAGCAGGTTGAAATCAACACGATTGCCTCCAGTTTCGGTGGCATTGCTACACACTTGGTGCCACTGCAAAAGTATTAAGCGCTCTTCTCTCTCTCTCTCTTTCACTCTCTCTATCTCTCACACCAACATTCTTTTTTAACATTCACTGTTTTTTTTTTTTGTTAAATTATTTTTTTCTGATCACAAATGTACACAGCTTTTATTATGCACTCTTAAGCACAGTTCCTGTTTCACATTCCTGTAACGAAACATTTGGTATTTGATACAAAGTCCTCCACACATACATACATATGTATGAACATGCATATTGAAGCAAAGTTCCGCCCTCACCGGTTATCAATTAATTAAAAAAAAAAACTCACATCTGATCTGCACCCTATCTCAATCTCTAATTAAAACCGTTAATGGCATGCTCTCTATGGCACCCTGTCTGCCTTTCTCTCGCTCTCTCTCTCTCATATTCACACCTTTTTTTGCTTTGATTTGATTTTTGTTATGCTTACTGCTCGTGCTGTCTCTGTCTCTTACACGCACTATATAATAAAATAAACTTACCTTTAACCTGCTCTGATTTTTGCTTGCCTCTTAACTTGTATTTATAATAATAATCGTACATCAAATTTAATCTACCTACACTTTGTTGTTGTATGTTTATATGTTGATTTTTGTATATACAAATATATATATAAAAACGACTTTTTATTATACGATTTACTAATCTTTCTTTCTCTTCCCTTGCTGCCGTGCGCCCAACCCACTTTCCTCTTCTCTCTCTCTCTCTCTTTTTCTCGCTCTCTATCTCTTTTTTAATATGCCCACAGTTTTGTCATGCGTGAACTTGGCCATTCCGAGAAGCTAAAACATGTAAGTGATCATCATCATGACATTAAATTGTTCATTTAGTAACCGCAATCGGTCCTTTAGATGCCAAAGAATGAGGCACTTGCTGGTTTGTGCGATGGCATGGTCAAGGCATGGGATATATATGGAAAGCCGCAGGCAGTCATTCTGTTCATCATTGAGGATGTATCGTACAACATATGCGATCAGCGTTTCCACGAGTTCTACATTCGAGAGACTTATCCGCACATCAAAGTCCTTCGTCGCACCCTCACCGAGGTGCATCGCGAGGGCAAATTGGGTCAGGGCAAGGAGCTGCTTCTGTGCGTATTCATTTTGCAACTCCGATTTTAGATCCGATTTGTTATAGCTCTTTGTTGTTGCAGCAACGGCACTGAGGTGGGCGTCATCTATTTTCGTGCCGGATACGAGCCCGATCATTATCCTTCGCAGGGCGAATGGGATGCACGCTATTTGATGGAGACATCGCTGGCCATTAAATGCCCCTCGATTCAATATCATTTGGCTGGTACGAAGAAGGTGCAACAAGCATTAGCCCAGCCAGCCGTATTGGAGCGTTTCATCAACGATCCCGAGGAGATCAAGGCTGTCGGTAAAATTTTCACTGGCCTCTATTCCCTCGATGACAACGATGCGGGCAATGCCAACTATGAGATGGCTCTTCGCACTCCCGAAAAGTTTGTGCTTAAGCCACAGCGCGAAGGCGGTGGCAACAATGTTTACGGCTTGGACATTCCCGATGCGCTCAAGGTAAAGCGAATCTCAAAGGGGACCAAATTGCAGAAAACTTCTTTATATGGAAGCTCGTCATATGGAAGTTCGACTGTAGTACATATATTTCTATATAATATAACTCGATTTTATATTTTATCTGCAGCGCATGTCACGCGTTGAACGTTCCGCTTGGATCCTCATGGATCTGATTCATCCACCGCTATCGCAGGGCTATATGGTTCGCCCTGGCGGCGATAATCCACCCCAAATTGTCGACATGGTCTCCGAGCTGGGCATTTTTGGTGTTGTTATTGGCGATGCAGAGCACATTGTCCACAATTACCAGGCTGGACACATGCTGCGCACAAAGCTATCGACGGCTAATGAGGGCGGCGTTGCCGCTGGCTTGGGCGCTCTCGACAGTCCATATTTGATCGATTCGGATACTGAGGATGGCTATTTTTAAGTGCTCAAGATACGAGTGCAACGCATTTCCCTTGCCTTCAACTACAAAGCAATTGTATATTTTAAACAAACTATTTTTGTAATGCATGTAAAATTCTATTTCGTGCAATAAATTCAAATTGTAAATATAATATAATAACAACGAAAACGCCTTATAATATTTTGGATTTTTGGGTTAATAAAGAGCCAACGACACTCGGTTCAGTAGATCCAAAGATAAGCCCCTACAAACTCAAAAACTTTATTTCCCCTGTGATATAACTGAAGTTTAAAAAGTTTGGTTACTACAACAAAATCCAAAATTTTTGCGGCTCATGGAAGAGATTTTTAATTATGTTTAACAATTTTCGAATAAGAATAAACGTTTCCGATACCCCGATCGGATAACTTTATCATATAGTACAACATTTATAACATTGGATAACTATATCATATAGTACAACATTCATAGCATAATTAATGTTAAAATTTTGTAATATTGTCACCGAAACATTTTCACATTTTCTTTCACTTCTTTACATTGGTTTTTTTTTTTTTTTTTTAATTTATGTTAATATATTGATTTGGTTTTGGAGGCTCTGAGCTTGCACAAAATACTTGTTCAAAAAGTGTTTTTGTCAAAATCATGTAAATACATTTATAATAATAATTAACATTTATATTTTATGCAATAAGCGATACGCAAATGCCAATATATATGTATGTATATAGCACAAGCCGATTTCGTCTTGATATAAACAGCAATAGCGAATTCAATTAGTTAACTATAACATTAGGTTTGTTGTTAACAATAACACACATAGATTGGCAACTGCAAGGAATCAATTCGAAATCTCATTCAGCTAAAATTTGTAACTTTTGTATTTAGACAGTTGTCTGAACATTTTGTACGGCCTTGGATAGCTCCACCTTGGAAGGTATCAAATAAAATGCAGGCGTCATCTGCTCGCCACAGGGACACTGGCAGGCTGTAAAAAAAGAAAAATAAATATTAATATAAGTAAGACAGATCTGTTATTATTCACTTAAACAGTATCGAAGTAATATATGAATATAAATAGTATTTGTACCATTGATCCAGCTGAAGTTGCCCAGCTTTTGCTCGCATTTGGGACAATACAGACGTCCCTGGGTATTGAGCATAATGCGATGCATCCAGGCAATGGGCTCAATGAACAGAAGGCTGCGACATTGATTCTCTCGATTACTTGAGTTGGCATTCTCATGACTAGGTGAGCCCAGCGATGCCTTACGTAGGCGCTCCGACAGCTGATCCAACATACGTGGCTCCGTTGACTCGCTTACATTGGGAGCCGTCATAGGTGCTGCTTGGCCCTTTGGTCGATGCTCAAGGACATGCGACTTGGAGGCGAGCACGCGGCGACAGCGACGACAACGAAATACAATCGGTTCGGGATTTTCACGTGTTATATCCGGATCCGGACGCACAACGCTATGAAAACTTTGTGGCAATATTTTTGCCTTGCGCATCTGCTCGCCAGCGAGACGAAGACGATGCATCTTATACCGCTGATAGTTGGGATCAATTTTGTAGCCCATGCGGCGAAAGAGTTTCAGTTGTGCCACAAATCCAGCATTTGGATGCACAAAGCGACGCTTGGCCAGCACCAGCTCATATGCTGGCTGATAATCCAGATTGTGGCGCTTCATTATATACGCAATAACAGCGGATGAGCTGCGACTGACCCCAAAGTAGCTGCAAATGCATTTGGATACACAAAGGATCAATGATTGAAACTTTAGCTCGCTTACCAGTGCACAAGGACGTTGTTGTGTTGGTCGACGGCGCTAGCTATAAAGTCCACACAAGCTTCTAAATGCTGTAGTATATCCTCACGTGGCATATCCGCAACTGTTAAATAGACATACATATGTTTGCTCTCAGTTAAGTTGTAAATGGGGTGGCAATTTTACCATCTACCAATTTTATCACATTTTGCCAATTACTAAAAGTTATTTGCTGTTGTTTTAACATTTTTACGTGGCAATATTGCTACTCACTTTGCACATATTTTGTTGTCAAGAAGCTCGCTTCGAGAAAGTGCTGAGGCAGCGGCACTGAGTCCAGCGTTAGTATGTGCGTGATTTTGAATGATTTCAGCGTCTCCATATGCGTGGCTGCCGACAGGTTGCCTAGAAAGAAAATAACAAAAAAAAAAATATTCAAAGTTGAAGGACGAAAGGGTCTTTGTGTGTACGCGTGTTAATTAATCTTACCGAGAAACAGGCACGGTTCCACTTCATCAATGCTAACGGGAACACCATCGAAATCTTCGCGGGACAATGTGCCAGAGTCCTTGGGCCTGCTCCTCCGGCTGCCAGCCCCAGGCTGCATATCCGTGCGAGACATTCAACTGTTGCGCTCTTTAACGTGGAGATGGGCGCGCGCTCACATCTTGTGCAATTTGTTTTAATTTGAATTCGGATTTTTAATCTAGGAAAATTGAGATTTTCAAGGATTTACTTACTCGCCTGACTCGCTTATTTAGCAGCACTTCACAGTTTGCGCCCGCAGGAATTCTAATGGCATTGCTGTTGCTGTTGATTGTTTGTGTGTATGTATATGCATTTGTGTAGAACAGTTTTCTGCTGCCCTGATCCACAGCGTGACGAGGGTCACAGCTGATGTTAAAGCGGGGTTTACAATGTCAGCGTGAGATTGGAAAATGTTTTGTTTCAGTCTGACACACCTATTTTTCACATAAGTTTGTCTCCCTCATTTGCAATCTGTAACCGGTCTCATATGCATCTCAGCAAAAAGCAATTCGAAAATGGAGTTTTAAAAGCTGTCAATAGGTGTCGCATTTTCGAAATTGGCAACATGTGCTTGAAAGCACCAAAGCTCTAAACCTCTATTTTACTCAAAATGGCTGTCAATAGGTGTCGCATCTTCGTTAGCTCCAATGTTTTTACCTCAATTTTACTCAATACAGAGGTAAATGTTAATAGAATTCACTTTTTAATATTTATTTAGTACATATTAACGAATATATAACAATAAAATCCATGTTATGTAAAAAAAGCAAATCGTTTAATTTTCGCGCCATTTCACGTGTGTCAGCTGTGTTCGAATTTTGCCCATGCCCGAGCCTATCCCGCTGCATCAAATGCTCTCGCGCCCAACACCGTCGAGCACTTCCCTGCGGCTGCTCCTCTTCAAGTTCAGCAGCAGTAGCAACAGCTGCTTGCATCATCATTGTATGATGAGCTACTAAAATTTTTTGTTGTTGTCGTCTTCTCATTTTTTATTATTTATCAATTCTGCTTCACTTTAAAAATTTTTGCCACAAAAATGAAACAATCATCAGCTGTTCACAGCTCATAGACGGCTAACAGCTGATTTCGAAAATTCGAACATACTTTCACGCTGACATTGTAAACTACCAGCGTACGTCTCAGGTTGGTAAAAGCTTTAATCCAATCTCACGCTGACATTGTAAACGCCGCCTAATACGTAAAGCAAAACTCTACAAGCTTCCATTGCGCATGACGTTATGAGTTCAAAATTTGCTTAACCTAAGCAACGAAAGACAGTTTGAAAATTTAAGCTTATTTTTAAGAAGTATGTACAGTTAATACATATGAAAAATACAAACATTGTGACATTAGATATTATTGTTTGCTGCTGGCCTAAATTAAATATAATCATTGTGAACGTAACATCACACAATCGCCAGCTAAGCAACCTTCTTAATGCTATATGCTCTTATTCTATACTGCACTATCGATATACGATATATACCAACACGCGCGTGTTTCACATTGTGCAACCGATAGACCGTGAAGAAACACCGGCGTTAATATTAATGTTATTAAAGGAAGTCAGACAAATTGCTGTTGCAAAGCTGTAAATAATGACTACGCTGAGACCATTTACCTGTGACGACCTCTTTAAATTCAATAATGTGTAAGTGTATTGTGTATTTTTTGCTTATTGCATGCACCATTAACGGGTATGTGTCTAATTTAGGAATTTTGACCCGCTTACGGAAACATATGGACTGTCCTTCTACACACAGTATCTGGCCAAATGGCCGGAATATTTTCAACTGGCCGAATCGCCTAGCGGACACATAATGGGATACAGTTAGTAGTATACATACATATGTAAATGAAAGAAAAATATATTAAAATGTGTCCATCGTTCTGTCTGCAGTCATGGGCAAGGTTGAAGGCCATATGGACAATTGGCATGGTCATGTAACAGCTCTAACAGTTTCACCCGACTACAGGCGTCTGGGGCTTGCAGCACTTCTCATGAACTTCCTCGAAGACATATCGGAAAAGTAAGTGGCGATTTTATGAAACTAAACAACAGAGCTTATTTATTAATTGTGTGCCGCACGATTAGAAAGCGCGCCTATTTTGTAGATCTTTTCGTTAGGAAAAGCAACAAGGTAGCAATCAATATGTATAAAAACCTTGGATATATTATATACCGCACTATACTCGAGTACTACTCAGGCGATCAGGATGAGGATGCGTATGGTTAGCTGCATAAACACCTTTAATGTAATATACATATATATTTTTAGCTTTTCCATTTAATTCGACTTTATAGATATGCGAAAGGCGATGTCTCGAGACGTTAACAAGAAATCGGTTATACCGTACACGCAGCCTGTACGATTGGAAGATATTGATATGAATTGATATCAACTCAATGTTGCCCGCATTCGCATTTATGTCTAACCCTGAATACCATCATAATCAATTATTTTTTTTATCGGTTGGCAGCGCTTTGCTGTTGTCCTTTGTCAAATTGCAAAATGTATATAATCCAGAGTTTTTAAGTTTGTCGTTACAATCCCAAAAACCCTTTGCTAACTATTTCAAACCGATCAAATCCACCAATACACCAATTGAATTACCAATGGAGTTTGCATTGATGTAATCCGTTGTTACTTATGTTAATAATATTTCTACATGAGTTTGTTATCAGTTAAGTGACTACTTAAGCCGACAGTAACTTTTATACAAAAGAATGTTCACTGATTTTAAAGGTAAATAATATACATAGTTTACATGTAATTTACAAAATGTATTTAACCAAAACAATCATTATATTAACTATTATGATCTCTATATGTAAATAACAAATACTTCATTCTAATAATATCACAATATCTTACAGATAACAATGCGCGAATTACGCCACCAAATGAGGCACGAATGCTAAGAAGATACAGAAGAATAAAGCCATCAAACATACAATTATGTATAATAACATATACATACATACATACATACACCATATTATTACTGTGCTAAAATAGAAAAAGGGGAACGATAAACTACTACGATTTGGAAATTTTTTTTGTAATTAGTTTGGAAATCACAGTAAAGGAAGCACCATTTTAGACTGCCTTAGTGCTTGACAAATATAAATCAAATAATTCTCAAAGTTTTTCGTATTGTTTACAACTTCAACCGGGTTTTAAACAAGTCTGATACGGAAAGAAAAAAGAGAGAGCTGCCGAAATAACGCGAGTGAATCATTGACTATTATTTCAATTTCCACACAAAATTTATATACGAACGCAGTTACAGGTAAGTGCACCAACAAGTGTCTGTATAACGGTAACTTAAATTCATGTACAGTAGTGTGTCATAGTTGCAAAGATAAAATTGTTACACATGTGAAAACATGTGAAATAACAGATGCCTGCAGTACTGGGCACTAGTTCGTGGCTGCACACGTGCAATAGACTTTACCGTTTGTCATTTTACACCACATCATTTAAATATTAATATTTGCCCATTTATATGTTCGTATTGAAACATTTATTAAGAAATCTTTTGTTTTTTAAATGGATTGACATATTTCCAAATCGCTGTGCCTACCAAACTTTTGGCTTTTTTTTATTGGAATTGGTTGTTATTGGTCTATGACTTATGGATAGACTGACAGACTGACATGATTTTTAATGCTGATCAAAAATATATAAATACATAAATCTGTATGTATCGTTTATGGGATCATAAATGCTTGCTTCGGAATGTTTAATTTTTTAAGGTGTAATTTTTAAAAATCTAAATGTCAGTTTGGGTTCTTTTTTGTAATAAAATTGTCTCTTTTATTTCTTTTGGCGCACTTTGATATTTTCAAGTGGCAACCGCAGTGCTTCTCCCTTTTGCTGCTTCGTGTTCATCCGTGTGTCACGTTTGCTTTGTGCACGTGTGTGTGTGTGTGTGTACTTGTTGTATGTGTGCGTGTTAGTTTTTCTGGCCGTGTTTGGATGTATGTATGTATGTATCTGTGTATCTGTGTATCTGTGTATCTGTGTATCTACCGCTTTGTTGAAAAAACGAACTTAGCAAGAATTCAACTTGCTGTTGCTATTGTAGGGTATCTTTGCGTAAAACAACGAAACAAGCTTAACGCCAAAATAATATTCGAGGCCGCCGACGGCGTTTGTAGTGCTGGCGTTGCCATCGCCATCTCGATTGCTTTTGACCATATGCTTTGCCATCTCACCTGACAGACAATGGTAGTCAATGCAGGGTATAAACCATTTTGGTTTCCTTTAAGGTCTTAAATGAGCACCACGACGGAGTTTTTGAACCCTTATTTCGGAAATCGGTGAAAAACTTTAATGAATCTTAGATTGTATCGATCAACATAAAAACGAATACCATAATCAATAAAATTTTGGAGATTTCAATAAAATCATAATCGAATCTTTCTGACAACATAGTTGTCAAAGGGCGTTGACGAAAACATGTAACTTAAAATTGAGTTTCAGTTGAAAACACAGCACATAAAGGTTATATGTTTCAGTACTGAACAGAGATTTATGGCTTCTCGCAGAAACGTTGAATAATTTCCCAAATTTTACCTGTGGCTGCATTAATATATAGAAGCACAGCAATGCGTCATTAATAAATTGACTGTCACAGAAGCAATTGTTTTGAACAATGCATACATATGTATGCTGGGGGGCATGACAGAGCTAGATTCGGTTTCGGATTCATATATTAACATTTCAGGCATGTAAAAACTCGTTTAAAGTTGAAATTTGTATACGATGTGGCAACGCCGTGCCCCAACTGCGAACAAAAACCAGCAGCGGCGGCAGCACGAATACACGATGAACATGACGGATACAGATGTGCCTTTGTATCTGTGTGTGAGAAATGAACGAACATAGGGTAAAAATAAGCGAACCACAAACAGTCAACAGCCGCAGAGCTAAATTGCAGCTGCTATAAGCGTCGGCGACGACGACGACGACGAATAGGGTAAGCAAAAAAAAGAAAAAGAGAAGAGAACAACAACAACAACGAAACATGCGGCAAAGCGAAAATGACGATAAAACCGACACAAAGGCGCAGATGGCAAAACGAACGAATGCGACGAACACGAACGCTACAGCAACAACAGCCAAAACGAGCGTAGATACATCTGTATGTACAAATATGTATGATTGTGTGTGTGAAATGTACATTCGAGAGTATGTATGAATGCAAGCGATAAACTGTCAGGGGCGTTGGAATGAAGAGGGACACAGCACGATTGTACGATTTGTACATTGATAAATGAATGTATGCATGTACATATTATGAACATATGTATGTACATACGTACGTCACTATTCAATCCGCATTCGTACGTCAGTATGACAGATAGTAATTATTTTTTTGCACATCCCCTGTCAGTTGGGTCTTGTTGTTGGTATGAACACGAGTACGAATATGTATGCATGTTCATATGTACATATATATGTACGAATGCGAGGCCAAGCAACAACCCCTATGAAAGCTGGCGTCGACGCCGCTGTCACAACGAACAGGGACAAGCATTGAATACGAATGAACGTTCAAAAATGGAAACGACGATAAAGCGGTGTGCACACAGTCGTGCGGCGTCGAGGGGTGAGCTGTGTACTGCTGCTTGGCTGGTTGGTAAAAGATACAACTTTAGTTTTTCAGATAGTCAGTCAGGGCGAGTCAACCATAAACCGTTCCTGCCAATTCGGAGTTGTTTGTAGAGCACGCAAACATTCACACACAAACACACACAGATACATCCTTGTACATGTGTGTTTTCTGTTTTTGTTTCGTCCCCTGTTGAGCGACGCCACTGGCAATTCAAGGCAGAGGCAGCGACTACTGCTAGCTTTATAGCTGGCTGGCTCTGGCTCTGGCTGTTTGGCTGACTGCCTCGCTGTGGACAGAACGAAAGACAGGCGGCAACTAAAGCGGCAGTCGCAAGCGAAATTGTTTAATACAAATTAAATACAAATACAGCAGCAGGCGACGCTCGACGTACTAGAACTACTATAATAATAAAGAATAATATACATTATAATAAAAACGGAGAGCGGCACAGCAAGCGGAGAAACATTTTTTTTTTGTTAAGAAAAAAAAAAAACTTAAAGGTAAGCAAAGCAGCTGCATTCGCTAACGAAATACGAATATTTTCGTTCGCGTTCGAATACGCATTTCACTGGCCTCTGGGCAACCAACCGTCTACGACATCGACAGCTATCAAACTCAAACTGCAGCTGCAATGATGTTATGTTTTAGTTGTTAGTTGTGCAAATACATTTAAAATTCGTTTCGTGTTATCGTTAAGTTCTCCTATTTTTTGTTTTACCATTTTCTCAAAATACGGTGTATGAAAAGAAATTTCGTTGCCCCGTTTCGCTTTTATGGTGGTAGTGTGTGTGCGTTTGTGTGTGCCAGCCAGCGTGTATGTCTGCGTAAGCGAGTCGCGTGTGTATGTATTTCTGTGTGCATGTTTGTTTAATTGTGTGTGTGCGAAAGACCGACAACGGCAGCGCCGACGACGACAACGACGACTATTAAAAAGAACCCGACTGACTCTGTTGGTTGGTTGGACGACAACGACTTCGACTCAACTACTGCGGAGAGTAAAATTCGATTTGGCTGTGCCCTGAAAAATTGCAAATTGCAAACGAAATGTGATTATCGGTATTGTTGAAAAATGCTGACAAATTGACAAAAACAGACAGTGAAATAAATAATAATTATAAAATTATTAATTAATAATTACAAATATATACACGTTTGTATGTAACTGTATGGATTTACATATGTACACTTCAGCATACGGCAACTCACTCAATTTTTATAAAAACGTTTTAACTGTAATGCTAATTTGTGCTCTGCGCGCTTGTCTTTAACATACACCTACAACATACCTCCTTCTCACCTCTTCTACTTTCATGCCAACGTTTCGCCGGCGATGAACCACAACACCAACATCAACAATGGCTACATCAATAATAAAAACAACAACAACAACAATTTCATCAAAACCGCATTGATACCGATAGAAGAAGCTGTGGATTATCCGATAGATTGAGCTTACCAGACGCTAAATCGCAACAAACGGGCCCAATCCTCAATTAGCAAAACAATTAACAACAACAAACTGCAAAATCCCAAACAAAAATAAATAATTATATATATAATACTTATATCAATAATCGACTTAAAGATGTCGAACGGCAAGGCGACGGCATCGTTCTTTGAGAACGGAAGCACCACACAGTTTGAATACTGCTTCAAACTCTACCCGCAGGTGCTTAAGATGAAAGCAGAGAAGCGCAGCAAAAAGCCACAGGAGCTTATCCGTTTGGATCAATGGTTCCAGAATGAGCTGCCCGGTTTGATCAAGGCGCGAGGGAAGGATGCTCATCTGGTGTACGATGAGCTCGTCCAGGCTATGAAATGGAAACAGTCGCGCGGCAAATTCTATCCGCAGTTATCGTATTTGGTTAAGGTGAACACACCACGCGCCGTCATTCAGGAGACAAAGAAGGCGTTCCGCAAGCTACCCAATCTGGAGCAAGCGATTACAGCTTTATCGAACCTCAAGGGCGTTGGCACCACAATGGCATCCGCCCTGCTTACTGCCGCCGCCCCTCATTCCGCACCATTTATGGCCGATGAGTGCCTAATGGCCATACCAGAGATCGAGGGCATTGATTATACGACCAAGGAGTACCTCAATTTTGTCCAGCACATTCAATCAACGGTCGAACGTTTAAATGCGGAGGTTGGTGGCGAGACGCCGCACTGGTCACCCCATCGCGTTGAGCTCGCTCTCTGGGCACACTATGTTGCCAACGACCTAAGTCCCGAGCTACTCGATGATATGCCTGCGCCAGGTGCATCTGCCGCCTCCAACAATACAAACGGCAACAGCAAGAAGGTGCTCGATGGCGAGGATACGAACGATGGCGTTGCCGTTGATGTTGATGATGAGAGTCTCGGTGCAGGTAAGCTAAAAGATCACTCAACTAATATATATATATACTTAACTGATTATATTAATGTTAAAATAATCTTAACGAAACTTCGTTTCGGTTTGAGAAGTTTGTAAAACTTATTTCTTTGTATGTATTGTATGTTTATTCTGGCACTTTTTTACAGGCGGTGGCCGCAACACTGCTACAGAGTCAGAGACAGAGAATGAAAACACCAATCCTCCAATTGGTTTGAACAAGAGCAACAACAACACTGCCGCCTTGCAGCAAGATGGCGACTCGAACTTTGTATCGAACGATTCCACCTCACAGGAGCCGATCATCGAAGATAATACCACACAGACAACGGCTACAACCACATCGACCGATGATGGTGAACCGATTGGTGGTGGTGGCACCCCACTCGCCTCCGACTCGGAAAGCAATCTTGAGGCGCCGATCAAGAGTCGCTTGGCGGCATCAGCAGCAGCAACTGCAGAAGCACAAGGTGCAGCAGCAACAGCATCTGAGCAGACAACACATAACAACAACAATGGAGCAGCTGCAGCAGCATCAACAGCATCGCCAGCTGCTATTGGGAACGGTAATGGAACTGTTGCCGGCAATGGTGTACTCTCTGCGTCGGCAGCCGCCGCAGCAGCAGATGATGATGCTGATGATGATGATGAGGAAGAGGAGGAGGAAGATGAAGACGATGATGAGGATGAGGAGGATGAGCTAGAGGCTGAGGAAAGCAACAGTGACAGCAGCAATTTGCGAGCCAACAAACTGCAGCAGTTGACAGCTGTGGCGACATCAGCGCCATCTATTGGACAGAAGCGTTCGGCGCTGCAAAGCGAAATTGATTCGAATTTGAACGCGAATTCGAATTTGAATGCGAATGCGAATGTGGCTAATGTCAATGCGACTGTTACTGCTCCAGATGGTGACAAATCGCCGGAGCTAAAGAAGCTGCGCAGCGAATGAGCTGCTCACCGTGGTGAGACAGGGGTGAAGGAGGAGGATGAGAGAATGAGGAGCCTTTTGCCCCCAAACGTATCTGCGTATCTGGTGGAAAGACATAATGTATGTAGTGCAGTTGAGTCCGACATAAAGAGAGAGCAACATTACCTACACTTTGCCACAACAACATTCAAGAAATTTTAGCAATAAGGAACTAATTATACATTATAATATATAATATATATATACAACAAAAACAAAAAACAAAAACCACAAAAAAAAAAACTAAAACAAAAGAGCATATAACGAAAAGCAGCACACACACTCACATACCCACAAAACTCTCACACATACACACACACTCACACAAAACGTAACATAATAAAGAAGGAGAACGAAGAAAATGCACCAGCAGCACTTAATATGCTAACAACATAAAGTAACATAGGCATAAAGTAAACAGGAGCAGCAGCAGCGGGAAGATTCAAGCAGACAAAACCATTTCACCGAAACTAACCAACACACACACACACAGATACACACAAATACTTAGAACCATAGTGCGAGCGCGAATAAAATGGAAGAAGTTTAAAGATGCGCAAAATAGAGTAAAATAATAGCGATGGATGTTGGATGATATAATGATTGATAAATGAATAAAAATGGGAAAATTTATATTATGAGAAATAGCCATATGGAGTCGTCCCCAAGTTGAGAGAACGAAATGCAAATACACACATAGTAACTATAATAAATCAGATGCAAATTCATATTTTTACACAGTCAAATTAAAGAAAACCTAAAATAAAATGATTAAAGTGAGAAACTCAACATTTAAATATACAAAATTTACAAATGCCGCAGTTGCCCACTACATACAAGAAACGGATGATAAAAAAACAATAATTATAATAAAAGTAATTTATATAAGTACATTATTATTATTAACAATAAATCAAAACTTGTCGCATAAATTCAAAAAACAAACTCGCAAGGCCGATTTAACAATCGAATGATGTTATACTGATGAATTGATGTATCCCCCCTATTCTTTTGCACTCATTCACCTCCACGTCCGTCCTTAATGGCCTATTGCATATTGACACACACAACAACACTCGCGCACTCTCAACACATCCCATATTCACACACCATAAAACGCCGCAAAAACCAACAACAACAAACACTCAAATAACAAAATTTTTAAGTGGTCGAAATTGTAATAATATAATTTATATTTTATGTGTACGGCCTCGTTTTTTTAATACTTTTTTTTTAATTTTTCTTATATACATATATATTTAATATTGATATTTTTTATAATTTATATGATAATATTTCTTCACTTGATTTGCAGCTAAATTTTTATTCATTTGGCGCTTATCTACAATTGTCTGTTGAAAGTAGCATAGTATGATACGTTTTTTTTATGATGCGTCTACTTTCAAGTCAAAGCGAGAACGATCCTATACTAGGAAATCATCTCAACATTATGTTCACCATTTTTATTACTACCATAAGTCCAAATAAATTGTGAAAAGTTATGAGTAAATCCCCACAAAATTAATACCAATGAAACTCCGTTAAATTATCATTCGAATTGACTTTATTTAACTTTGTAACTCAGACTATGACTCAGAACAGATTTAAATATTTTTCAAGCGCCTCGTTTAACGGTCATCAGCTGAAGGAAATTTATCGACCAGCCGCCAACTGACCAACTTAAAAGTGATTAATCGAATATTTGCTCATCTACCTCTAGATATCGATGGTCAAATATATCGGTGCATTAAAACGATATCAACATCCCTATTTTGGTATTTTGTTATTTATTTATTGAATTGAGCAGAGAGGGTGAGAAAACAAATCTTGCTGTTGCTCTAGGTTCCACAAAAGCAATGAAGTGCCGCGTAATATTAAGCAGATGCCACAACTGCAGCTAGACAATGTGACTATGCGACAAAAACGGCAGAAAAGAACGTTCCAACAACAAAAGCAACACTCCATTAACTCCTTTTAGCTGTGTGCAGCACACGCACACACACACACACACACCTACAACCACTAAAACTGTTGAAGACGCCTACACAAAATAGGGGGAAGGAAGGACAAGGACACTGATAAGAGAGCAGCGTACCAAACATATATACCCACATATGTGTATATATATATGTGTTTATAGCGACTTATAGTTCATACATAGTATATGTAAGTCATGCTGCTGGTGCGTCAGCTGTTTGGCTCCTCCTCCAATTCGTGGGTGCGAGCGCTGATCATCTTTGTGCTTGCCTGGGCCGTTCTAGTCTACGTCTTCGTCCTCAAGCTAACCAGCACACAGTCACAGCAGGGACACCAAAGCTCTCAAGCACACACTGCCAACAGCAACAACGACAATGAGCTCAACGCCCGTCGCATTAATCAAGCTCTGCAGCTCTTGGAGCATACGGAGCGACGTAACGAGGAGCTTAAGCTGCTTATCGATGAGCTAATGAGGTAAGTAACAGTTATTATTCACATGTATGTTGTCTGTGTATGTGTGTGTATTCCACGTACTCCAAACTAAATAGCCACAAGTAGACCATAAGCTGTTGTCCCTTTCTGACACCCTCCCCCATCCAACCATAATCCACCTCAACCCGTTAATGTGACCATTCATATGCAAAAATACAAAACAAAAAAAAGCGGCTAGATGACACGTCGCAGTTGAAATACCCTTGCATTAAAAAATTGACATTTTAATGCTAATACTCATAAGCGGAACTAAATTATTTCTATACATTTATTACTATACAATAAACATTCACTTAGTACATACATATACGTATATGCACATAGATGTACTATTTACAGTATAAACTTTGTAAAAATTCGCGTTACATATTGGATGATCACTTAACTGTTGTTTGCAAGAGTATTTTTCTTAAATTGTCAATTCTTCGTCACGCTCGCTGTTTTTGTTGTTAAGCTTTGTGTTGTTCTTGCTGTACATGCATGCATACATACAAAATATGTACATATGTATGTATATTTATATTATATGCGTGTTGTTGCTGTTTTTGTTGTTGTTATATGTATCTTGTATGGCTCTCAGCGAACAGCTGGACAAGCAAAGCTCAATGAAGCTAATAGAGAGACTGGAGAATCCCAAGCCTGGGGATTCGTTACCAGAAGATTCTCTATTTGAGGTTGTGATGCCACACAACGGCGTCGGCGGAATCGGTGGAGCCGATGCAGCTGAACGTCTGGAGGAGGCGGCTGCGGCCCAGAGCTCAGGACTCAATGGGCAGGCAGGCGTAGAGCCGAGCTTGGAATATGAGCTGACACGTCGTCGCATCCAAACAAACATTGCGGAAATCTGGAGCTTCTTTAGCAGTGAGCTGGGAAAAATTCGTAAAATTGTCGGACCGGGTAATGCAGAATTGGAGGAATCCATACAGCAGGTGCTGTTGCAGGGTGCCGACCACAAGCGCTCCCTGCTCAGCGACATGGATCACTTGCGTCGCATTGATGGCTATGAGGCGTGGCGGCACAGGGAGTCACAAGATCTGAGTGATCTTGTGCAGCGACGTCTGCATCACCTCCAGAATCCCAGTGATTGTGCCAATGCACGCAAGCTAGTCTGCAAGCTCAACAAGGTAATAATTGATCTGCTGGAGGCATGGAGGTTCAGTCTAATACAATATTCATTAACCCTTGCCTTTTGGGTAGAAAAGGGATTTTATTTGAAGACTCTTCAACTTTTTTTTGCTGGCTTTTTCTTTATTTTTATTGCTCTCTGTCTTTCTCTCTCTCTCTCTCACTCTTTTGTTTTACTTTGCCCGCATCCACTTTTTTTTTTCCTATTTCTCTCATATTGCATTCTCTTTCTCTTTCGCTCTTTTGAATATTATTTAACTGACTTTGTTTTTGGATTTGGTTGATCTTTTAGGGCTGTGGCTATGGCTGCCAGCTACACCATGTGGTCTATTGCTTCATTGTGGCGTACGCCACGGAGCGCACCCTGATATTGAAGTCCCGGGGATGGCGCTATCACAAGGGTGGTTGGGAGGAGGTGTTCCGTCCGGTGTCGGATAGTTGCCACGATGCTGGCACAACCAATGCATACAATTGGCCCGGCAAACCCAATACCCAAGTTCTGGTGTTGCCAATAATTGACTCGCTGATGCCGCGTCCACCATATCTACCGCTGGCCGTACCGGAGGACTTGGCGCCACGCTTGAAGCGACTTCACGGCGATCCGATTGTCTGGTGGGTGGGTCAGTTCCTCAAATATCTGCTGCGTCCACAACCAGGAACGCGCGATTTCCTCAATTCCGGCATGCGTAAATTGGGCTGGGAGCGTCCCATTGTGGGGTAAGCCGAAAAATAAATAAGTCTTTTTTGCGGATATCGTTTTGAATGTCGTTTTGAATGTTTTGCAGGGTTCATGTGCGTCGGACGGACAAAGTGGGCACAGAGGCAGCGTTCCATGGCATTGAAGAGTATATGACGCATGTCGAGGATTATTATCGAACGCTCGAGATCAATGGAAGCAGCGTGGTGCGTCGGATCTTTCTAGCCTCCGACGATGCGCGTGTGATTGAGGAGGCGCGTAAAAGTTATCCACAATATCAGATCATTGGTGATCCGGAGGTTGCACGCATGGCGGCTGTCTCCACACGCTATACGGATACGGCACTCAATGGCATCATACTCGATATTCATTTGCTATCGATATCCGATTACTTGGTGTGCACATTCTCGTCGCAAGTGTGTCGCGTTGCCTACGAGATTATGCAGACAATGTATCCGGATGCGGCATATCGCTTCAAATCTCTGGACGATATCTACTATTATGGGGGACAGAATCCGCACAATCGCCGGGCCATCATTGCCCATAAACCGCGCTCCCATGAAGATCTCCAACTGAAAGTCGGAGATCTTGTTTCGGTTGCTGGCAATCATTGGGATGGCAATTCTAAGGGCAAAAATACGCGCACCAATCAGGGTGGACTCTTTCCATCCTTCAAAGTGGTGGACAAGGTGGAAACAATCAAGTTGCCCGTTTACGATGGCGTCTAATCTAATCCCCTCCCCCTCCCATCATTTCTATCAGTATCGAACGCATCTCTCTTAAAGTGGCGCTCTCACATTCCATGTGATTGAAGCACCTTTCCTTAGCCCTTTCCTTCCCCCCAACCAACACAAAAAAAAAAAAAAACATACGTTTTACTTCCAAATATGCTTTCCTCTAGAAAGCTTGAATCTCGAAAACTCGCGAAGCCAACAAAATCAAATTTCCATGCATTTTCGAAAGCCGAAGAAGTTACACACAAAAACTAAAATAGAAGTAAAAAATAAATAGCATATGTTGACAACAAGAATATACATAGTACATATATATAGAAAACTACTATAAACCAACGTGTGTATGTGTGTATATAAAGTTTATTTATGACATAAATATATATATATATATAGATAGTATGTTTAAGCCTGCATGTAGGGTTCAAATACGCGCAATATAGATTATCATTTGTAACATAGACAAAAAATACAAAACGTATGAAATATAATAAAAAATAGTAAAGTTTTAACTATACAACAACTTAATTTAGCTCTTAATTTATAATGAAGGGTGTGGGGGACGGTAAGGAAAATTATCAAACAGTTTTTGTTAGCTTGCAAAAACTCACACTGCTGAATAACAACAAATTGAACAAACGTTGCTCTCTTATTCTTTTAGTGCAAAGACTATACACTTCTCTAGCCGCAAAGTGTATAGTCTTTGAGCTGAGTGGAAGAGAGAGAGAGAGAGATAGAGAGAGAGAGAGCGTCCGAAGGTCACAACAGCGAACGGCGCTTGTGATTTCAGTAAAAAGGTCAATGAGTGCATTGCATTGGCGCAGTGAGTACCAAAAAAAAGTGTTGCAGCATTCAGCTGCTTATTCTGTTTGCTAGAATAAAAACAGAATGGACGTAAGATAAATTAATTAGAGGTAAGCTAATAATAACTTAATTTAAATGAGCACGCGACGGGGGTTGTGAAACATAAAACGTAACTCAATGTCACTGAACTGTTCTAATAACAACACTGGCTTGCGGATATGTACATATGTATGTGTATGTGTGTGTAAATCGATTGCTACTATTGTGAACTTTAATGATCTCGCGAGAGCCGGTGAAAGTGCACACAAGCGCATATGATTTGTATACAAAACGAGCTGACTCAGTCACGCAGCTCGAGTCACTTGAAGTCAGCAGCCCGCCACAGGAATGCTACAATTGTTATAAACAAGAATACCCACTGCGAAAATTCCACAAGCCGATCAACGAAAAATATAACCATCTAAAAATGAAAACAAAAAACGTGATAAGCGGCCGCTCACAAAAAAAGAAAGAAATTTACATACATACATACATACATACATAGTACGTAAGTAATATATAAATTAAAGCACATCAGAATATTATTTATACGCGTAATGTAATTAAGTACTCAATGAACCGCAGGGAAGTCGCCTCAAACAAAATGAATAACAACAACAACGGCAAAAAAAGTGGCCAAACAGGCAGCTGTGCCGTTAAACCGGCATGTGTGCAAAAAGGAGCGCATGTATATGTTTGTGTACATAGGTGTGTGCATGTATTGTGAGTGTTGGACAAGGTCAAGCTCAGCCCAGCTCAACTAAATTCGACGCCCGTTCGATAAGCCGTCACACGGGCTTATCACAAAGCCGAGACGAGATTGTGTATAAAACATTGGTGCCCCAACTCAATCAACAGCACTTGTGGACTACCAGCCCAACAAACAACTACATTTCGATTCATATACCAGCCAAAATCAAAAAAGTACCAACAAATATGTCGCATTTTAATTATGTCGCTCTGTTTGCTTGCGCTGTCGTCTTCCTGCTCGCCAGCCAAAATGCACAGGCAGCCATTGCACGTGCCAACTTCAGTAATCCCAGTAAGTATACAGTATACAGCGATCCTTTTATGATTGCGATAAATCGATAACGTTTTGTTGTTGTTTTTGTTTAGCTTATCCTGGAAAGTGTGTGCTGACCTCGAACTCGATTATGTCGCCGGGACAGAAGGGCAAAGCCCCCAATCATCCCTGCGCCGGTGTCACCTGCATGGAGAACGGCCATGTTGAGTTCCGCACCTGCCAAGCAGTTGCGCCACCCAAGGGCTGCAAGCAGCGCGACTTTGTCAACACAAATCGCGAATTTCCAGCTTGCTGTGAGCGGGCCTATGATTGCAACAAGCACATTTAAATGATGATTTGTGTATGGTGACAGATATAAGTTTTTTGTTTTATTAATTATGTTTTCTGTAGTTGTTTTTTTTTTGATGTTTTTATTTATTTTGTATACTACAACATAACAATTAAAAATTAAACGCTTAGCAATACAATTAAATAATTTAATAAAATCATTAACAGAAAATACATATGTATGTATGTATGTTTTTAGCTTTCATTTTGTTTAGGAGAGGCATTGGCAAAACGCCTTAACTGTTAATTACACCTATACTACAACAACTATATAGTACACTCGGATATAGTGGTGTTGATTATCCATTATCTGTTGTCTCGTCGTTGTTGTGAACCTAAAAAATTAAAGCTACTCTTTTATACACATATACGTATGTACATATATGTATGTATGTATGTATATACGATGGGTTGCCCGGTTCATCATGTGAATCGAAAAAAAATTAAGAAACAACAACCAAACAAAAAACCGTCTGTTGATTTTCTTTTTTTGATACGTCGTTTTGGATTCTCTATTTTTATGTTTTAGTAACTTTGCTAATTATCGTGTGTGTGTGTGTGTGTGTTGTGTTTATATGGGCATGTGGTTGTTTGTTTGTGTGTGTGTGTGTGTGTGTGTATGCATGGTCAATCCATCATCTTATCGACTGAGATTGTTTATGTAGAGCGCGTGCAATTCGGTACGCGGTGTATTCTCGAAGAGAGCGGCACGATTCTGGCCCTCGCCCTTCTTCACCCAATGACCATAGACGCGGAAAGCGCAGCCATCGATAACCTGTAAACAATTAGATTCCATTTCATTTATTCAGAACGGTAAAACAGTGTGGTGTATTTTGTTTTGTCGCCCTCAACTCACCTTGCGCAGCACCTTGACGCGATATGGATCACGAATTGCCTCCTCGACCTGCAGCGGCTCGGCTGTATAGCGCAGGCGGCGTATCCTGATGACAGCGCGTATCACTAGTATGGCAAATTGGAACTTTTTGCGCGCATTAAAGCGACTCTGTTTCCTTAGCTAAATATGTGTAAAAAGATAAAGACAAACATACAGAAAGAAGAAAAATTAATAAGTCATTAACTTGAAAACTTCAATTGGGTTAAGTTTTTTTCTTTCTTTATTATTATTATTATTTTTTTTAAGATTATAAATTTTAGTTCATACGCCATCTAAGGGTTAATAAAGTTAATATGGTTCTTCAAATGTTAGAAGCTCTTCGATACAACAAATCTGTCATTATTTATGCATATATTTTTGGTAGTGTGTATGCTTTTGTTATGTTTTTGGGTTAAACCTTAAAGTTTACACATCACATTTGACAGACGCATCGAAGAAAAGTGCATTACAGATTTTGCTACAAGATAATGAACGTACGTAGACGGTATGGATGTATGTGTGTTGTGTTTTTGAGAGCGTCTTTTAGAGAGAGTCTAAGGTTGAAGAGAGCTTTTTATACAAGTTGGAGTGTTAGTGTTTTCTTCTGTGTTAGTGTATTGACGCAAAAGCAAATAAACAAACTTACAGGATATACATACAAATTAAAAGATATTGTGTTGTAGCAGGAGGAAATGTAAATGTTAAGTTCAATTAATTTTTGGACCAGTGATCGAGCGATTGAGAGAGTTAGTAATTGAGAGCGTGCAAAATAACTAAAGGACTACACACACACACACACAAGGATAATAGAATTGCTTAACTATGGCTTGGACATATTTATGAATGGAATGTAAATATGTAAATGCAACTAAATGTTTGTGTTTGTTTTTTTTTATATATTTTTTTTTTGCATTTTGACATTGGTTTACTCACAAGGGAGTCTCCACAACACCGACTTATAGACACACATCTAATAAGGGCGTTGAGACTCTGACAATATAGAGAACATGACACACAAAACAAAACGTGTATATAAAATCATACAGAGGAGAAATTAAAAACAAAACAAAAAGAACATTGTCAGTGAATATCGGTACCAAATTTTTAATTTAATTTTGGTTTTTTTTTTTTTTAATTTTTTTCTTCATACTATTAATATATAGGTATGTTTGAACAACAACCATGCAGCTACATTATATGTATATGTAAATATATTCATACGCACACTTAAAGAGAAGAAAAAGAGAGACAATAACACAAAAATGATTAGTGATAAATAGAAAATACTACATAAACTTTTTTACTACTCTCACACACACACACGCACACACAACGGCAAAAGCGGTTTTTTTTACTGCATACATCTTAGACAATGGGCTGTAGTACCATAGATACAAAATGAATAAAACATACTAAAAAGGTGCATATATAATACAAACAGTTTGATTAATATTTCAAATTCGACTAGAAACAGCTAAAAAATAGTAAAATTATTAAATAAATATCATTGTAATTAAATGTTGTTTTTTTTTTTTACAAATGTGCCGTGTACCAAAGTAGCAATAAATATATATCAGTTCAAAAATGAAATAAAGGGAAAAGAAAATAACAAGACAGAGAAAGAGAGAGTAAAGTTGATTCATTGAACCCTGGCTACATGGATACAAAGTTTACGGTGCTTGAGAGTGAATGGAATGAGTGGCATTGGAATGTGAGTGAGGTGAGTATTTTTTAATGTGCTTTGTCGCCGCTTCCACTGATATTTATGTATGTATGAATGTGTGTATGTGTGTGTGTGTGTGTGATTGATGGCTGCATCTCGAATGAAAACGTGAATTTGCACTAAAATCAAATCAACTAAAAAGCGCTAAGATAAAAAGGATTACGATGTACAACTAAAAAGATACATAGGTGAATATAAAACAAAACAAAGGAAAAACCTGCCTGCTCTGATGAATTTAATAAATGATTTGCATTTGCATTTGCCGCACTCTCATATTTATCGTTAACGTGATCGTCGGCCCGCTGCTCTTGTTGCCGCTGCTTCTGATGCTGCTGCTGTTGTTGCTGTAGTTGTTGTTGCTGTTGTAATTTAAGCTGCTGCTGCTGATAGTAAACTGTTGCTGTTAGGGTCATGGAAGAGGTGGACGATGACGTTGTTGCTGCCTCCTTTGACTGGCGCTGCTGCTCCTGCTGATATTTGTCCGAGTCTGGCGTATAGCTGCTGCTGCTGCCGCTAACGCTGGCGACGACGTCGCGCAAACGATTCGATGAATACGAACTTTGTGGCGCTCTGCAGTAAATGAAGGACGAGGCGCTCCTGCTGCCAGCGTTGCCACTGTTCAGCTGATCATAGCGAAAGGCTGGCGGAATGATTCGGGAGAGTGCACTAATACCACTAATACCGCTGATACTGCTACCGGCTGTTGGATAATTCAGGTATGTTCTTGTGTTTTCGCTCACTAAAACCTAATTTGTGTGTTTGCGCACCCACACACACACACACGTTTCGATATTTGAGAGAAATTGGCAATTGGCAGAGAGGAGAGAAAGACAGTTTGAGAGTGCAGGCAGCGGTTTTTGTGGGTGGTTGGTTTTGGTTGTGTTGGTTGGTCGGTTGGTAGGTATGTAGATAAGGAGAACGCAAAGAAAATAATGAAGAATCAAAATTTTAAATATATATGGTAAGTGTTATGTATATCATCAAATGAAGAACAAGTTCACACAATTTATAATCATGAAAAAACAATAAGAAAAATATATAGAACTTATTATAAATTTAAAAATAAATCAACTTAAGTTAAATACTAAAAAACACTTAGCGCGCCTTAAAATGTATTTCTATCCCTTTTTTATATGCACCTTTTTGTTTATTTTTATTTTTGTTGGCTTGGCGAGCTTTCTCGCTGATCGTAGAGGGCTCACACATGCACAATATAAGACCACACTTATATGCACAGTATAAGAGACGTATGTATGTAAATAGTAGGTGTTTAAAATGTAATCGCTATATGCTAGACAGAGATGGCATGCTTCGAGCGCCTGTTGCTGCTTATAATATTATCGTTATCGGCAGATATGTAAATTTAAATCATAATGCGACAACAAACAAATACATGTTGTTGATAGACAAGCAAGGTTTTATATGAAAGTTGTTCAATCGATTAAAAGAAAACAACAACATATTGGATTAAAAATGAGGCAATCATCAAAAGTTAATCGGATTTAAATGTAAATTGTAAGGAAATGGGACAAGAAAAAAATTGCAAAGAAGCCGTGCTCAAAAAAAAAAAAAAAGAAAACGAGAACAAGCACGATTACGATAAGTAGATTATATATCACACACACATACAATCAAATAACATAATTGTTAATATTTGACAGATCGTATAATAATGCAAATATATATAGTATAACACAAAATGCAACATAAGTGATTTTAATTGTTGTTGTATTATTAATTTTTTTTTTATGTTGTTGTTGTTGTAGTAGTAGTGGTAGTAATAGTAATAGTGGGGTGTTAGTCCAGAAATAATTCGTTACCAGTGCGATTTCAGTGATGCGACTCATTCTTCTGGACTTGGTCGAAAGGCTGCGCTTTAGGCCATCAATGTTTTGCTCGAACAACTTTATAATTATAATTATCGTTGTGATTTTTTGTTTTTTTATTTTTTGGTTCGAAAATAGTTTGAAACATTTCGTTCGGATTGGTATTCGTGTGTTTTTTTTTTTATTTGCGATATGGTAAAAAATAAACGGGTTTTTATGAATTTATATAAAGTTTTGTGTTTATAATAAATATGTAAGAAAAGAGAAAAAAATGTACGTATAGTTAATAATTCATAAGAAAAAAAAGGTGTTAAATATGCTTAACTAAACGAAGATCGGGTATATTTATAATAATAATTAATGAAAAAAAAAATAGACAAGTTAAAAAAAGTTGGCATAGCGTTTTTAAAAATAAATTCGTTGAAATTGTGCTACAGGGAACGCTCCAAAATGTCTTATACGATTAGTATAAGAGTTTTAAAAAAAGTTTAATTATTTTGCTTTGTTACGCATTTTGACTTTTTGAGCGCTCACTGTAGTTGTACTCGGTAAAAGCTTAAATATTGTATTGTATATATAGTAAGAGTAATAAAAAAAATAAAGCTGTTAATTAACTTGTGTCGAGTGTAAGTTACAAGTTGTGTTTAGAAAGGGGTGGGGGTGGCAGGGGGGCTTTGGCGATGTTGTTTGTGTTTTTGGTTTTTAGAGACATTTTGAATATTATTTTTGTGTGTGTTTATATAGCAGCTCCGTTGGGTAAATGGAAAATGGAGCCCAAACGCGGCACTCAGTTTTATATATTTATTATTAAATAATTAAAATACTTAAAAAGAGGACGCATTCAAAGTTAAACAACAAACTGAGCTCAAGAAACTTGAGATTTAAAAATCTTGCTACAATTTTCTAGGTAATCGTGCTGGAACTTTAGATATAGAATGGGACTATTGTAAAAGATTGTGCGATAAATAAAAAAAAAAAACCTTAAACTAAACCTGGCTGAAACCTGAACTAAAATTAACTCTAATACATAATACTTAGTGAATAGTTTTGTTACATTTATATAGACATCATCACTTACCATTTGATTGAAGAACGGATGTCTTAATACTTCCTTGACGGTGATACGTTGCGCAGGATCAACGACTAGACATTTGCGTATCAGATCTTTGGGATCCTCTGAATGATGTGGAAATCAAAAACAAAAATTAATAATTGAAAAATTTCGTTTTGTTAGTTGATGTAAAGGTCAATCGCTCTTACCTGATATATCGGCCCATTCGGGCGATGTAAAACTGTATTTGCCTTCCATAATATTGCGCAGCATTACCATCTGTTTGCGATGCCAAAAAGGCGGACAGCCAACAAGCAGCGTGAACATAATAACGCCGCAGGCCCAACTAAATATATGAGAATATATAGATTGTATGAATACTTATAGTATTTTTGCTATTGTTGTTGTTGCCTTACATATCCACTTCTTGCGAATAGCCCGGCGAACCCTCAAACATGTTGCACTTGAGCGTTTCGGGTGCCAAATATCCAGGTGTTCCACATAAATCTGAAAAGTCGAGAAAGTATTAGTATTTCAATATTTCTGTTGGGCATTAACTTTTGATTCACCTGTAAGTTTCTCGCCGTCATGCAGCTGCCTGGCGAAGCCAAAGTCTGTGATCTTGACATTGTGATTCTCGTCGAGAAGTATATTCTCTGGCTTAAGATCGCGATGAACGATACATTTGGCATGTATGTACTCGACACCCTCGAATATCTGTCGCATTATTGTGCGTGTCTTTTTCTCGGATAGCGTTACCACCGATGTCAGATAGTCAAAGAGCTCGCCCTTTGGGCACAGCTCGAATACAAGAAACACAAATGCATCCGATTCGAAAACATCCTGCAAATCAACTTTAAAATAACGATTAGCAATATATTCAATTTGATATCGATATCGTAAAATGGTTTTTGAGTTACTTACTAATGTAGGGATGGCCCATTACTTGGCGTAAAATTGAGATTTCCTGTCGCGTTGCTTCGAGCATATGATATGGATTTGTTTCCCCCGATTCCGTTGTGGCACCCAAATCAATGATTTTTGCCGCAAACTCCTTGCCCGTCTCCTTTTCAATGCAGCGTCGAACCGTTGAACTGATGCCTCTATAAAATGAAAATAACATCTTATCGTCAAATCAAGAATTCTTTCTTTTCCCGGTTGCCATCACTAATAACAATGCATCATAATTAGTTGTTGTTGTTGCACATGGTTTTGGCATGTTAGTTAAAACTAAACTAAACTAAACTAGAGAGATTTGATTTATCTTGAATTCTAATGATAAGACCTTGGGCGACTTTCTGAGAAAATTGCGCATTTACAACAGCTTACAAAGCTTTATGATCTCTGCTTATAATATTTGCCAAAATCTTATTTACATACATATCTGTTGTAACCAGCTATTTTTTGCTTAGCCTAACCTTTAGATTTCTGCTTCAAGGTGATACTATAAGAACCTGATCCTAGCATGATATGCTATTTCCTGTTTCGAATCTATTCTAGTGGATCGTGGGACGGGCATATTTCGCGACGACATTTCACACGTCCAATTGAGTCATAGCATATTTATTAGGCAATTCACAATGCAAACCAAAGAAAAAAAAAAAAATTATTGTAATAATGAAATAAACAAAGTTTACAATTCTGCAAACGCAGCGGAACACAAGAACACAAGTCGTTGGTGGCAAATAAATCAAAAAAAAAAAATCAAATAAACTTGTTGAGGTCGAAGCAACAAATGCTCTATTTAAACGCATCCTTCGATGAATAAATCCTTATTGAAACTAAACGATACAAAATTCTTAACGAAATTAACTAACTTATTATATTCTTAAATAATTATTTAACCTTTTTTTTAAGTTGTGTTCTAACTAGTTTAAAACTAACCGACACAAGAAATGTTTATAATAATTTTTATGCAGACTTTTATACAGATTGTTGCAATAAAATACAAATTTCTTCTTTTTGCTTAAAAGGTTATTCGAATTCATTTACTTTCTTATCACTGGAAATAAACAATCTTAACGAAGATTTAAATCTCAGCTTACGAATTCTTGATAGATTTTTGATTCTTACCTGCCCAATATTTCTTTGGGTTCATATTTGGCATAGAAGCCCTTGGCCGCATCCTTGTCGGGCAGCAAATCATCCTCCTCGTCCTTGGCCATTATATCAAGTGAAATTTTGGCGGCGTTCTCAGGCGGCGCTCAGCAGCAGCTTCTTCTTCTTTTTCACTTCCTTTTACTATCTCGTTGTGGGTGTTGTTGTTGATAGTGAATGTAATCCAAACCCACCACAGATTCCAATAAGTAGAAAACGCCAGTTGACAGTTGTAGTAGTAGTAGTATCCCCCCACCGTATATTTTCTTTCGTTCGCTCTCTTTGACTCTCACTCACACACTTGTGTTTGCTCTTAGGCGTTATGCTATTTTTATAAAACAAAAAACAAAATACAAGCACACACACAAAATCAAAAAATCGACGCGATGCGATCAGTGCACAAATTGAATCTGTTCCGTTATGTGTCGACGACTTGCGACTGTCGTTGAATTTTCTTTGCTTTTAATTACCAACAAATCGTCGTTGGCGTCGCTGCCTCTGTTGCAGTCGCTGCTGATTTAGCTGCCGTTTGCTGATGTTGTGCCGGTGTTTTGCAGCTCTGGCTAGTGCTCACTTTGTATAAGAAGAAGAGGATGGAGCAATTATTGTTGTTGTTGCTGCTCAAATGTGGGCTGGTGCTGGTGCTGTTGCTGCTGCTCTCTCATTCCCACACAGCTGGTGTTACGGGTTCGCTGCTGATTTAATTAATAACGAATGCCAACTACAACAAATCGATATAAAAGAGAACAAAAAATCAAATCAAAATCAAATGAACTAGAATTAGCATTCGCTTCTTGTTTAGTACTTATGAATGATTACACAACGTATAGTGGCCCAATTAATAACGAAATTACGACAAATGCGTTCCTAATGATAGCTCTGCCCCCTCCCCATCATTCCCTATCTGTGTCTATCGCTCTCCCTTAAGTGTTTGTTTTGATCAGTTTGAAGTGCACATTTACAAGCACTGGACCTCTGCCACAGCTGCTGCTCTGGCCTCGTTGCCGCTGCTGCTTTGCGTGCGTGTTGTTTTTTTTCTTTTCTTTTTCGTACTAACTTCACCTGCAGCTGCCGCAAATGGGATTTGTGATTGGTGTTGTTGTTTTTGCTCCTAAGCGTTGGCATTAGTTAGCTAGAAGCGCTGCGATAAGCACATGTGCAAGTTCAGATGGAGTTACGGTTTCAGCTTAAAATTGTGTCGTTGGCGTTTGGTCTTCTTTGCTATCACACAACACAACTCAACACAACACAGACTGATACCGACGCACTGTCTCCGCCTCTAGCAGCGGGTACATTTCAATGTCAACTAAGGTTAAAAGTAATACAGTTGGCGAAGAGAGTTTACATTGTACATACACATGGCGCACGAACAGCTGTTTGTGTGCGTTGATATGTTTCGGGCATAACTTGCTTGTTGAAATTAGCAAATAAAATAAGCACAAACAAAACCCTGTATTTTGGATCACAATCACAATACTACCGAAACATCTACAACTAGTATCACAAATAAAGCAGCTATCGATATCCAGTGTACAGCTGCACCGATGCCGATTAATACACGCAAAGCAACCGCGAGTACTTTTCCTAGCTATCGGCTCAGTGGCGAATACAGCTGTGCGATAGTAATATGGCAGCGCCATTAAAAAGTGCTGCCACGCGATGTGTATAAAATTTTAAGAACAATTTGAAATTTGTATTTTTTGCAACTTGCTATTATTTCACGTTTTTCTTTTTATTGACATACATGTATATTTTATATATATATATTAATTTATTATTTGTTTTTTTATGGAATACAATTGTAAAATTATTAAATAGACGCTAATGTATGTATGTATGTAATAATTATGAGGCAAATGTTTACAATTTTGTTTTTTGTTTTCGTTTTTGAATGGAGCAGGTTTTCTTTGTTGTGGAAAGGGGGACGGGGGTGGGTTGCAGAAAAGAAGGGCATAAGAACCTTGTAGACTTTTTGTTCAATGCTTAGGTTAAGGTTTACTAATACTCCACAAACGCGGCTTAATGTGGTCGTTGTTGTTAATTACCAGTGGCTCAACCTCGGTGTTTACAATATTTCTTTCTCATCCTAATCGATTTTTTTTTTGTAAGATACATGTATATATATATTATATATATATATATATATATATATAGATTTATGTTTATGTATAGACGTAATAGAAAAAAAAAACAGGATACCATAACTGGAATACAAATATGTAAATACAAATACAAAAACACTTGCTGCCAAAAGGGTATTCAGTGCCATTAAATACATTACAATAATACATATATAAGTATATATATATAGATAGAAAAAAAAATTACAAGTTTTTTGCACACACACACACACATACATACAGATATCAGTATTTTAGCCCTACAACTTAAAAATAATATCTATATGTATTATTACGTATATATACATAAATATACATATATATTTTTCGTTATACATATATATATATATATATATATATACAGGGAGTAATAGCTTTTGATCTGTATCACGATCGGGACCTCTAATTGATAACTGTTTTGGATTGTTTTTGTATTTTGTATTCAGTATAGTAAATCCGTCTTTTGGGTGCCTTCACTGTACGCTGACGTTGCCGCTGGTAGATAGTCCTCCTCATCGCCGCCTTCCCCAGCTGCCGCCGTCGCTGCATCCTTTAACTCATCCTTGATGAGACAATCGCTAAGGCCAACAATACTGCCATTGCCATTAAAGGATGCGCCGCCCGCCGGACTTCCATTGCTGCTGTTGCTATTGCTGTTGTTACTGTTGTTGCTACTGCTGTCCGGTGTTGTATAACGCGTGACGCCCAGCTGAAAGAGGCTGTCCATCGGCGATGCCTTAACGGGAGTATAGAAGCCCAATGCTGTGGAGCCTAAAAATTGAGTCGAAATGATTAAAAAGAGAAATAAAAAAAAAAAAAACAAAGAAAGTTGCAATTAGTTTTATGTTCAGTTTTATGTTTATAATTTTATGGTATTGTTGTGGGGTTAGTAAAAAGAATTTAGTGGAAAACAAAATCGAAATTTCGAATCTGAACAGTGTTGGTAAATATTATGTATGTGCTTTAAGTATTTACTATATATTTTGCAATTGAAAATTAAAAGTTTATGATTGAGTGTGTGTTTGTATGCACGGTTGCCAAATGGAGAAATCCTACGAATATACATACATAAAAAAATTAACTTTTTAGTTAATTACGTTAAGAAATTCTTTAAAATATGCAGGTGCTGATTAAATATGATTCAAAATACTCAAAATTTTAGAAGAATATTCGAATACAGAATATAACAAATATATATGGCAACCATGTTCATATGGATGTTTGTGTATGTGTGTGCTGATCTAATTAGAGAGAGAGGGGGAGGTTAGTTACCTTAGGAATTAATATGAATTGGCGATTAGTTTTGGTAGTATTTTAATTTGTTTCTCATTATTTTTAGGTTTCAGCCGTGTTGCTAACCAACACCGAAAGTATTCGAAACAGTGTTGCGCAACGAACGGCAGCGGTGCATATATATATAGATTTGGTAGTTTAGATGATTTGGTGGTTTTTTGTTAGAGTTGCCTGATCGTTTTTCATCAGCTTCAGTTCAAGTGAGAGCGAGATAGAGATAGAGAGCGCGCACTTGTTCTTGTTCGCCTTTTCAGTTATCTTTTGGATTTTCATTGTCATTTTCTTTTGGTTTGGATTGGTTTGGTTGTTCTATTTTGTTGTTGTTGTTATTGTTATTAATTTCGTATATGATATTATATATGGTTATATAGATTGAAGTATAGATTTATATATGCATATAAACATACATACATACATAGATATTATATCAAAGTACTTTGCTTAGAACTGTCTGTTATTAGATTTAAATAATATCTGCAAAAGAAATAAGTAAAAAAATAACGAAAACAAAAAGATAATGAAAAACACAAGAATAGTTTTTAACGAAAGCCGCATTTAGTTAAAAAATACCTTTAGACAGTTAGGATCAAAGTAGCATAGTTTAAAGTTTTTACATGGATGAAGAATTCTTTTACCCAAATGCAATACGAAACGTGCAAAGCTAAGGTTAATAAATATACGTAAACACATATGTTACAAACTCTACAAACAAACACACAAAAATTCGCAATTTATATATGTACATATTAGCTTAATTCTCAAAGAGCAGCCAGTATTGGCATATCCATTTTGAGTTGTATGCTCAAAAGTATGCAATGCATTATGCGTGATCCTTAACATGTGGACCATGAGTCAACTACCAAAGATCAGTGCCAACTTGTGGAAATACGAGGGAAAGTCTGTGTGCCAGGACACCTGTACCAATAACGAGTAACGAGCAACGATTTTTACAATTCTGAAGTTTGTGTATTCAGCGTATGGGCTTACTGCTTGTTTACCAAAGAGTTAAGGGGAAGTTAACGAGAGGGACCCCAGTCCTATACCATAGCGTGTATAGTGAGTGTAACGAGTAACCGCTAGCAAGGTAACATAAGAGCTAGCCGCTCTAAGTATGTGTGTATTTTTGTGGAAGGGAACGAGCAAACCCAACTTTTGGAATGACAAGGGAGCGAGTAGCAAGTGACGAGTAACGAATAACTATATAATTAACAGTTTTAAGCATATGTATTAACAAAAAGAGCTTAAGGGCTTGTGGGGGAACCAGGCCTGTACCATAAAGTGTATTGAGTATGACGAGTAACGAGTAGCAAAAGAGCTAGCTGCTCTAAGTATGTTCATTTTTTGGGGGATATGAGAGTCTGGGTAGAGTGGTGGGGGTGCCTATACCAATAGCGAGTAGGAGGGCCGAGTATACAAACGAGTACAATGTAAAAGAAATAATAGAGCATTTGCCTACGTTTCATTAAGAGACAGGAATATGCGCGAGAGTTTCAAGCAGTTGTTTTGTGGACTTTCTCTCTTGAAGCTGGAAGCGGATCCACGATGGTTTTTCAGGTGCAGTTTCTGGTTGTGTGTGTATTTATAGTTCGTTTGATTTGGATTAGACATAGTAGAGCGTGTTGCCTGGTATGCGTGCCTGCAACAGTGTTGTGGAGGCATTGGGTAGCGCTAGCGACGACGACATGGCTGACAATTGGGTTGCTATTGGCAGACTGGAGCGACGGGGGCGATTTGACGAGCCAATGTTTATCCTGTTGCTCAACGTTGTTGTTGTCATTGTTTTTACAGCTGTTGTTGGTGTTTTATATTTACTTAGTTGCTGCTGTTCTCGTTTCTGTTGTTCTCGTTGTGGTTGTTCTCGTTGTGGTTGTTGTGATTTCGTTAGTGAAAAGGTGGCAGGTTTACGTTTAACTGGTGGAGGATGCGTCTGCAGCTGTCTTTGCATTAGTGCATCATCGTTATCATTTTGGAGAAAGCAGGCATATTGTGGCTTTAATAGTACGGACGGTCTACGACGTTGGCTTGGAACCGTTGCTGCGTCGGGCAGGTGGTCGTGGTGGTTGAGATGGGGCGGCTTCAGCTGTTGTTCTAGATGCTGTTGAAGTTGTTGGTGTTCTTGTTGTTGCAAAATAATACCCCTCCCTAAACTTGGGTAATCTGCAAATATGCGTGATTGCTTTGAAATTTGAAAGCCAGACAGCGGATGCTTGGGTTGGCAAGGGTCATGGGTCATGGATATAGTTAGCAATTTTTTTTTAAAAAAGTTTGTTTGGATTTGCCGTTGGTGCAGTGGGGTCGGGGTCGGGGGCGGTGACGGGGCTGGCTGACACTGCTTTTGAGTACACATCCTGTACCCACCTGATTAGCTGAAATAGTTTGCGAAAGCTTTTAAGCAACTGCTTGCCAGGTGGCAGTGCTAATTGCTGCCAGGACTGCTGCAGCAATGGCCAACAGCTGAAACAGCAGCAGCAGTCGTCCCTGCCCCGAGTTTTTGTTGTTGGATTCAAAACAGAGATGAAGGAGACGAACATCGGAATAATTGTGGCACTGGCAGTGGGTGTGGCAGTGGCAGAAGCAGCGGCGGCAACATCAACAACATTGGCGCTGTGCTTAATCGCTATGTTAACTGTAACAGTGGCGTTGTCTGTAAAATGCAGCAGATATTGTTATTGTTTGGCAACACTGTTTATTTGTCGCCTGCTGCTATACATAATTCCAATTGGAATTCGTATGTTGAGCATGGGGATCGTATATAAATTGTGTTTGTGGTGTGTTTTTGACAATGTTGTTAACTTTTGTTGTTGTAATTTGATCGTATCGTTTTGTTTTACTTTTGTATGGCAACTCTATACAACAGTGCATGCAAAATGCACAATGTGCGTGTGTCTGTCTGTGTGTGTGTGTGAGTTTGAGAGAGAGTGCGTTTGAGTTTTATTTATGTGTTGTTGTTGTTAACTGTAAAGAGCAACATGCAAATTCATGAAGTGTGTGTTTGTGTGTATTGATCTCTTACTTCACCGAACATGGGTGATGGAGCTAATAAAAGTATGTCTTGTTGTTGGTTTTGCTTTTAATGAGGTGAGGATAAAACTCAAGAGCACAGCACTACGACAACGAAATTAAAAAACAAAACACATTTCACGAATGTAGAACGAAAAGACAGATTTTAGATGGAGACAGGCACAGAGAAGGAAAGAGAGAGAGATAGAGAGAGTGTGTGTAAGAAAGAAGAGAGACTGTGGCAGGCAAAAGAGCGGCAGCAAAACTTAAAGTAAAAAGTTTAAAACAAAAAAAAAAAGTAACACACATGCAAAGCCTAAAGGGTTGCCACACTTACCCAAAGGTAAATTTCCCAGCATGCCGCTGGTAGCCGGCGCCTTATGCGACGACGACGCCGCTGCTGCTGCTGCTGCTGCCGCTGCTGAAGTTGATGTTGGCAGCTCAATTATCTCATCGACTGTAACATGATGATGATGATGTTGTTGTTGTTGTTGCAGCTGTTGCTGTTGTTGGTGTTGCAACATGAGATGCTCCTCGTAGCGCAGCTGATGATGTTTATTAACATTGCCATAAGGATCGGCATACGGTGGATCATCAACATTATTCGTTTGCGATGCCTCGGAGGGATATTCAAACGTTGACGTTAACGTATCATTAAATTGTACGCGGAACTGCGTTGCAACAAGAGAAAACAAAGAAAACATTAGAACAAGAACAAATTTCTATATCTGGTCACATTGAAAAACTAGAAAACCCCCTTTAATTATAATCAAATATGCAGAAAATAAACCAAAACATAAAAGTAACACTTATTATAGACTATGGGAATACACTTTTTTTTAAAAAAAAAATTACACAACTCTTTAATCTTTGCTCTTCCTCTTTCAACATCCGTAAATGTTGAAAAAACGCGAAAGAGCATAGAAAGCAAATGAAAGTGGCTCAAATATGTTTTTTCACATCAAAAAAAAGCTTCTTTATTATGCCCTTAATTCAAGCGCAGCCAAGTTGTGACAAAAGCTTCAAATACAAAAGATAATAACAGCAAATAAAAACAACAACAACAAAAATGTTGACCCCGCGCCGCTAAAACTATAAAAACAGTTAACTGTTTCGCATCACTTTTTATTATTGCCATCAGCATATTTTAAATGCTGGCTGAAAGTGAAATGTAGGCCAATTACAAACAGAACCGATTCATTAATTTTAATACTGAAATAATATATTTCTTGCATTTTAAATTATTTTTAAAATTGGTCAAAAATTGTTACAGCCATAAAACATAAATTGGTATCTTGCAACGATAAGAGGTGCCACAAAGTCACCGCTACACATTGGTTACAATCAATTTCTAAAAACACACATACTCTACTTTGTTCAACAACTAATCTTATCTTATCCTTTGTCAAACCAAAACATAAAAGAACCAACACTATCTGATTCTGGGGCAAATACTATTTTCTGATTTCTGATTGGTATTATTAGTCATATGGTATCGTTATTGTTGTAATTAAACACATACTATATCTAGTTAAACAATGAAATTCAGTTTAGTCATATGAGGAAGAATAAATCAAACAAAAACTACTTATTGTATTTATACGACAATCCTGTTTTATTCCTTCATTTCCGCAACGCGAGCGATTTTCAGGGTCGCATATTATTATTGATTTCAATTGGAAACAAGTTTTTCCAGGTTTAAAAAAAAAATAAAAAAATAAACCCTATTATCAGTTTTTGCTCAAGTTTTACTTTCATTTACAATAAAACCAATTCTTCGACTTACTTTCGAGTTTATAAATGTAAAGCCTTTTTATTGGTTAAAGAATTTTTAAAATCAATTCAGCAAATCCAGAGATTAGCCCCCTACAACCTCTCAAAACTATTCCGTTTTATTACATTAAGATTATTTTTTAAAAGAATACTTACCGATGAATCTTTGGGTTTCTGTCGTATGCTGGACTTGCCATCGATCACAATGTTGGCATTCTCGAACTCCACGTCACATGGTGAGGGCGGGCACATAGAGTAGTCATCGTAGTCGGTGTCTGTTGATGTCTCCACCGAAAGGTCGCCAAGCAATACGAAGCCCGGCTCATTTGGCTGCAAAATCAAAGTGAAAAGTTAAAACGGCAAAAGTGAAAACGAGAGAGAGAGAGAGAGAGAGAGAGAGAGAGACAAAAGAATTATAAAACAAAACAAATCGAAACTGATTCATTCAAATTTGTATTATAAAATTGACAAAGCAGGAAGATGCCGTTAATTCAAGCGGAAGTGGTAAAGTTTAAGGATGGATGTGGGGGAGGGGAAGGGGTCGATATCTGTCGTTTTCTGAATCACAGCTGTCCCATTTCTCGCAGAACCCAAATAAACGGCATTTGTATGTGAAACAACAAGAACCACAACAACAGCAAAAGATAATAAGGTTCAGACACAGATAAATAATAAACATACACTTGCATGTGTTTGTCTGTATGCATGTTCATAAAAAGACCAACAAGAACAACATAAGGCATAAAGCAAAAGCTAACAGAATTGAACGTCAAAATAGAATTGACAAAATTGAGTTCAGTGCCGGAGAGCGGCACACAAAAACACAACAACAACAAACAAACACACACACAAAAAAAGCACAAAAACGGGTTTACCAAAGAAGAAGAGATCGAGAGCGACAAGGCAGTCGCGTGGTTTGCACGCAACAAATTAATGAGCGAAAGGGAGTGAGAGAGAGAGAGCGAGCAAGCAAGAGACCAGGCTTTTTGTCAGAGACTATAGCGGCGCAACGATTTTATTAATTTTTTTTTGCTTCTTCAACACACAGCTGCCTCTATAAAACAGCTGTGCATCTAAATGGCGCTTTGCTGCCCGCGCCCGCTACATAACAACTACTCATCGACAATAACAACAAGAACTCACCACAGCTCCAAAGCGTTGCGGCTCTCGATCACTGCTCTCCTGCGTAAGTCATAATACACACATCTTTGCTGCTTTATGTTCATATGTATGTATGAACGTACATATGCGAATTTGTATGCGAATGTATGCAGCAGCAGCAGGAAGCAAAGAACAAGCGAAGAAAATATCGTAATAAGTATGTACAAACATGCATATACAAGTTATGTGTTTATATGTATCAAAACTGGTTTTAGCAATGCAATCGCAGGAACGCTACCACAATGAAAAATGAGAAAGAATTTGCCAATCGCAGTGCCAACCAAGCCATCTTTATGTTAAACAAAGCTCTTGAATCAAACATTCATACAATATACTAGTACATAAGTTAAGGTACACGCCCTTATGTACATATAGATATAGGCAATTAATAGGCAAATGATTTGAATAATTTGCATTGATAGAGTTAAGCATTTCCTATGATGCGCGCACACCAACTCAATCTGGAGACGGTTGCTTTGTGCGCGCAAAACACATTTAGAAGGTCATTCGGAAGAGCTTCGCTTGAGCGTCACGCGTCACACACACACTCTCATGTGTACATACATACATACATACAAGGAATTGAATTTCAGTTTCGTGTTGGCATTACTGTTCTTATTAGAATGTAAAGGATTTCCACTTGATTCGCAGTAACAGTTGCATCATTTGACATTCTATACATTTGTTGTTGCTTTCGTTGAGCCAAGCCAAATATGCGAATGTGATCGATCACCTACGCTCTCACACTGGCTCTCATTTCGTGTGTAATGTCTCTCTGTTGGGGCGCTTTGTTTCGCATTTGTTTATGTGACAGTGAAAAGCACAAACAAAATGATTGTATCTATATGTTTGTATTAGTGTACATGCGGGCTTGAAAAGATTAAGAAGAAATACAATAATTCATACACAAAATAGGCATGAATAATGCGCAACGGCGCCACATTCCGATTTCTAGCTGATAAGAAATGAAAGCAAGAACAAAAATAATAAAAAAAAAACCAGCTGGCCATGAGACAGACATAATGGCTGGGTGGTGGGGGGTGGGATGGGGCTAGAGTAACGTTGATTGTTAGATATGGCATAAACTCACTTTTGGCAATTCCCGTTTCCGTCTGTAGATCACAACGTCGCTTTCTATATAATCCGGCACCTCCTTGGTGCTCTTGGAAAAGTTAAATACCATCGATGTGTTGCTGTCCGAATGCATGGAACTAATGCTGGAATTGCTGGTATTGCCAATGCCACTGGCACCACCTGTTGTCGGCTGGCGGCGCTTGCGCAGCGGCCAAATTGGCGAAATTCCAGCGGCGGCTGCAGCAGCATCCGTTTCGCTAACATTTTTATTGTTGATGGTGTTGGTGTTTATCACGGTATCAAGACTAGTGGTGGATCCACATCCAGCGGCCGCAGCAGCGGCATCGGCGGCCAATGCAGTTGATTTTTTCATTTCATTAATGCGATTCTTTTCAATTTCGCGACTTGTCAGCGGTGTTCCACAACTCGAATTATTGGAATTATTCAGCAATGGCCTGATGACACCAATTTGCTTACTACGACTGCCCGTATTAAGGGATGAATTGATGCTGGAAACGCTAGCGCTGCTGCTGCTGCTGCTACTACTGCTGCCGCTCAATACGTGCGCGTTCTCTTGCAGGGCAGCAACAAATGAACGCTGCACACCGCCGCCAACGCCGACGCCTCCTGCTACTGCTACGGTTGCCTCATCGTACGGCGGCGGCGGCGGCAGCGCTGCTAGCGCTTTAAACTTATCGCCTGCCGCGCCCAACTTATCGCCATTGCAAACAGCGTCGCAGTTGTCGCCGTCGCCGTCATCGTCGTTGTTTTCGTCGTCGTCGTCGTCGACGTCATTGCCTTCGTCGTTGTTGTCTTCCTCTTCTGCATCGTCTTCAACTTGCGATCGTTTATCGCTGACTAAGCGCTGGCTATTTTCACCACCCACCACAACAGCAGCAGCTGGCGATTCCAACTGTATACGTTCCAGCATTTTACTAATGGTTGTCACAGGCGAATCAAATGGAATGGAATGAGCGCCGCCGATTTCAACCAGCTGCCTGGGTATTATATCCGGCACATGCGAATTGGAATTAACAATACGCGATTGCTGTTTGGGCGTCGAAGCAGCAAAGCCAGACACGACAAGCTGCTGCTCTCTTTTACTGTTGCTGTTAATGTTAGCTGTTGGCTTTTGCTCCTTGATGATCGATTTATAGTTAGCAACCTTGCTGGCAACGCCGCCCACACCGTTACTGCGCTGCGCAATACGCGGTCGACGATTGGAGCTCGCTTCAAACATTTTTAATGTTTGTTTGACCAAATCGGGCGGTGGGCGTTCGGTGTCATCAATTATTGAAGTGAGTCGCTTGGGGGGTGAGGTATCGGTGCCGCTATGTAATCGTTCTCGTGCATTACTTATTTTATCTTCAATGGTGACAGTGGCAGCGCCAGCGACTGCAGCTGATCCTGCTCCAGCTGCTGATGGTAATTGATAGCTGGCGCGTTGGCTATTCCACGGTGATTTCTCGCAGAGCAGCGCTTCGACAGAGCGAGCACGTTTCATTACCTCGTTGCCCCGCTTAATGTGACGCGAACGTAACAGCGCTGTACCGTTAGACGACGACAGATGCTGGTTCGCCGGCTGCTGCGACTGCTGAACACTTTTAATGTAACCGCTGCCTGTGGTGGCTATGGACGAAGGCTTGGCGCTTGCTATTGGCGGCGGCGATGTCACAGGGACCGAAGCAGCAGCAGCTGCGGCTGGAATGGCAACAGCGACTGGAAGAGCAGTAGCTAACATATCGGCTTCACCGTCACCATCGACGTCGCCGTCGTCATCATCGTTGCGATCGAGCAGCGTATTTAGGCTGGTGGAGCGTTGCAGTCGCTGCTGGTTTTGACTGAGCTGATTGCGTGTTTCGCAGCGCAGCGCTAGGTTAAGGTAGCGGCAGCGCAGCTTGGATACAATTCCAGGGCCATAGCTGAGATCCTCCTGGGTAACGCTGACGTCGACGTCAACGTCCAGCTGTTGCTGTTGCTGCTCTCCGGCGCTCTTCTGTTGCAAATGATGATGATGACGATGTTGGCCATTTTGTGTGGTTGTCTTTTTCATTTCTTGCATGGCGACCATTGTCGTTTTTACCGCTACTTTTGTGGGCGACGCGTTGGCCGTTTGGCGTTCCAGTTGTAATTGCTGTTGTTGTTGCCGCTGCTGTTGATTTATGATAAACTTGTTGCTCTGCAATTTATCGGATATTTTTGATTTCGAATTTTTATCAATATTCAATAATGTTGGCGTATTGTTGCTGCTAATTGTATTTATGTTGTTTTGAACTGGCGCTGCATCAGCGCTCTGGCCTTGTTTGCATTTCGTTTGCAACTGATTTGCTGACGACGACGAAGTCGTTTGTTTCACATTTACGCCGCCTGTCGCTGTTAATGCTCCAGTTGTCGTCGGCGCTGCTGTCGTTGTGCCAGTTTCAACTTCACCAGCAGCAGCGCGAGAGCGCACACTTGTATTCACCATGGTAGCTACTGCAGAGCCGCTATTCAACTCAACGTCACGCTCTCCGCACGCTCGTTCGCGCTCTCGCTCTCTGGTATCCAAATTTAGAATCTCTTGCTCCTTGCCAGTTGATTGACTTCTTGTATTAAATAAACTTGATCGCTGCTTTGGTATTGGTGCATTGCCAGCAGTTGTTGCTGGAACTACTGCTGCTGCTGCTGATGCTGCCGATTCTGTTGAAAAGGCCGTGGTGGCTAAGTCTTTGCCTTGTTGTTGTGTACTTTGGGATGTTGCTGTTGTTGTTGTTGTTGCTGCTGCTGGAAGCGTCTGATGACCTCCAGCTTCAATAAAACATTTCTCAGACTTTTCCTCGGTTGGTGAAGTCTTAAATGATGCTTGTAGTAGGAGTTGTTGTTGTGTTTGGCTTACATTTCGTTTCACATGCTGCTGTTGTTGTTGTTGACTAGTTATTGTTGCGGTTGCGCTGGCGTCAGTCGCACCTGAATCTAGAAATATAAGTGTTTGCACACACACACACAAAAAGAACAATGTAAATGGTTAAACAGTTGAAATTGGCTTTTAGCTGCGACAAAAATAGTCGAATAATTGTAAATTTGGTTCACTTATCAATTGAAAACTGTTGATAAGAGAAGTTGAAAACAAACACAAAATAACAGCCCTGTATATCCCTGCTGCGGTTGCTGCTATTTAAAATCGATAGGCGATAAACACACAAACTCATTGATATTCACAATTGAAAGTTAATGTAAACAAACAACTTTCAATCAATTATAATTTGTTATGAATATTTCGTGTTATTTTTTTTTACTGTTTTTTTTTTTAATGTGGCTAATTGGATGCCAGCTGCAAGTTACACATGTTATCCACGAATACACACGTATCCGATTTCATGAATCAATATCGATATATGTACTTGTGTTTGTGTATGTAAGCTCGCTCTGATTAGATATTCGAATGGAATCTAATATGAATATCAATGTTATTTGTGTGTATCAATAAAAAGCCGGTTTTAAGATTTTAAGACAGTAAAAACACTTATAAAATAGGGTCCATAAGTTAAGGTAGAAGTTATATATACATTGTGAGTGATTTTAGTTATGAGGGTAAAACGAGACGAACTTCTATGCATCGAATATTCAGTATAACGAAGTTTTCTATTTAACGAATACATTTCCAAAACCCAATTTTATGTTACGAAGTAATTTCTCATACCCTTAAGAGTCTATGTAAACAGCCAAAGATGCAGCCCACTTTGATTGCAAATCCGACAGCCATAAATCAAGACTTTACCTGCAGGTTCAGTGAAAGCCAGACTCAAACTGCTGCCATCAGCTGATGGCGACGACGCCGAGCAGGGTGAGGTGGTGGTGGTGGGAGAGGTGACGGTACCACCGGCGGCGGCGGCTGCTGCATTTGTACGTGCCACATTCGTTTTGCGGCGCTGTATTAAATCCTTTTTCCACTGCGGCATATCCGGCAGGAATCCAGCACCGCTGCCCGATGACGGCGTCGTTGCCGGCGAACCAACAGCACCTACACCAAACTCAGCTCCAGTTGCAGTTGCAGTTCCCACTCCAGTATTCGCTCCGCCAATTTCCACTGTTAAATGCAATGAAGGACGCTGCTGCTGTTGTTGTTGCTGCTGCTTCTGAATCTGCTTTTGGGCTTCCAAAGACATTTTTGGCTAACTGTAGCGCTGCAAATTGCATTCTGCGTTAGTCGTTATATTCTTTTTAATAGAAGTATTATATTTTGAATGCATAACACTAATAACAAGCCAACAATATTCAACTGAAAAACAACCCAATTTTCTCGTCTTAACCCAAACGCGCTTGCAAAGAGACTGAAACGTACCTTCAACGTAGTAGCAAATACCGTATCAAAATTGAACACCAAATGGATACTATTGGATGCTCTTTAACTTAAACATTGCTCAGAAACAACATAAAAGATCTTAAGCATTAAGTTTTGTAAAAAATTATATTAAAATTTTGACTTTTTTCTACCTGACAGTTTTTTGGACTTTCGAACTTTCATCAAAATATATAACAAAAGGGCATACACAAGTCGACGTCAACGTTTCACCATTTATTTTATTTTTTTGTTAATTGGATTAACTGCTGTTTTCTATTTCAATAATAAACAACAAAAAAGACCAAAAGAAACCTCAATATTTGTTCATTGTGAAAAAAAAATAAATAAAGAATATGCTAAATATGAAGATATAAAAATGCAAGTGAAATACTTTTAATTTCATTGATCGTGGGTTATCAAGTGAATTTGAGGGGGGGGGGGGGGTTAAGCAAGTGTCAAATTGAGAGCTAAGCTTAAATCATAGTTTTCTAGTTTTTTTTTCAGCTTGTGTGTGTGTGTCCGTACGAGTGTCAGTGTTTTTCACTGCGAGTGTATGTATGTGCAAGGGTGAAGAGCGCAGCGAGGTAAGGTGAAAGGGGGCTACAAATTGCAGACGAAGCATAAAATAAACAAGAGACGCTGCTGCGCTGTGCATATTATCGATTTTTACAAGCTGCAAGAACTTTTGAGCCACACACACACACACACGTACACAAATGAAACTTGCGCACACACACACATACACATTCATACATAAATTTCTGCATACACACATTAAATAGATACAACCAGCAATTTTTGCAAGAGCACCAAAGTCTGATAACGGGTTGAAAACCATAGAAAAGCCGCACAAGAAAATAAATTTGTTGGCAGCCCATTTTGGGTTGCGTTTTGGGCAAGTCGTAAAAGGCGCGAGCTAAGAAGTAGAGCCGGGCTCTGTTTATTTACACATTTCGCACACGGAGAGTCATTAACATAAACATTTTCTTTTTACTTTTTTTTTCTTTGGCTTACTTTTGCGTCCAATTCAAGCGGTGGAGCTTAGCTCGTATTTGTGCACATATGTCGATTAGTTGTCGTTGTACGCATAGATTTATTAAAAAAAAACAAAAACAATCCTTTATTAAATACTATGTATACGCGCACTTTCTTTACACTGCACACTGTCTATAATTGCAATTAAATCGTCTTTGCCTACGCTGAAACGCTCCGTTCCACTAAGCAGTGTTGGGTTGTTTTCAAAATGCATATCGAGTCGTCTATCGATGTTCGGCTTTACAAGGATCATCGATAAATTAATACTTTTGAGCGCTTTAAAATTTTTTTTTGAATTTCGGCCTGGTAATTTAGAATAACTTGTTGTTGATGTCTTTCGAAAGTTTAAATGATGTTTAACTGCGCTTTTTAAAGCCGCACAGCTAGCAGAGAAATGTCGTGTAAAATGCCCAAAAATTATTTGGAAGGCATTAAGTATCGATTCCTTCGGAGAGTAAAAAATAAATAAATAATCTTTAAACCTTGATTAAATTAAACAGTAATTAAATAATGTAAAATACTGAAATGAAATGCATTTTTATACTATCACATAGAATGTGCACAAAATTTGAACTCATTTAATTTTAAGGACCTCATTCAAGCAGCAAATCCTTTTAGTTAATTCAAAACTTTAGCTGTAAATTGCGCATCCATAACGATCCTAAATTGTTTATTTGGTTGAAAATGGGACACGTCATTGATAAAGTCTCTGCAATTCATATATGAAAGAATTTTAAATATAGCATTCATATTAAAAGTATAATAGGTATCAAACACATACTCTTCTTTGGCTATTGTGACATTGATGCGATCGGTGGAGACGCGTGTGGGTCGAATCGCACCAAAGAAATCAGTAATTGGCACCTTGTGTGGATCCCGTCTATATAAATCCTTGCGCACGCCCACCGTCGAGATGCAGACACGCTTTGGACACACTTGCAGCTGCAACAAGATATGTTTATAAAATACTACTATTACAATACAATTATATATTTTAACTACTTACAAATTCACCAATTGTTCGCTTGCTATATGGCTGCACTTTCTCAAGAAACTCGAGCGCATAATAAGTGTACCGATCGATCATATAAACTCCAATTGAGGGATCCACATGGTGCTACGATATAACCCTTATTGAAAAAGATTTTGACCAGTATTAAAAGCTTTGAAAAAAAAACTTACAGATAGAGAATCCTCGCCTACCAGACTGCTTGCCACGGCCAACACATTTGGTGATGTAAACTTTTCATATAGCGATGCCGCCTGGCAAGTGTCTACCATGAAGAAAAGCTCGTTGTAGCTGGCAGAATAAATGTGTTTAAATAAAACGATTTTAAATCACAAACAACAATGTCATTTACCGTTTCTTTTCCCACATTTGCTGTATGCCATCGGCGAGCTCCTGGCTGGTTATCTCCTCGGAGTCTTGGAATTTAAGGAAACCATCGCCGCCATGTCCCGTTAAATAGATAAGCACATTGCTGCCGGCATCCGAAAGCAATTTTTTGGAACGTGCGGTTCCATTTTGCGTGCGTCCCGTTAGTAAACGTACAAAGTTCTCCACAGTCACCTCATAGCCGCGATAGTCGACCTCAACATCATCGCCATAAACATTGATATGCTGATTGGCGTTATTGTAGACCTGACCGGGTCGAGGATTGCGGGCATTGCATGCCATATCATCGGCGATCATAAGAATTATCTGGGAGTCGGGTATGCCGAGCCGTTTAACCGAACGATAAATGGATAGCACATTGGCCACATGACGATAGTTGAACCAAAAGCGTGATGCATCCACTAGCACCGCCCAGTTATTTGTATGCGTTGAGCGCTGGGCGGCGTCCACAAAAGACTCTGGCAGCAATGAAGTCTCCTAAAACCAACAAGTGTTATTTTACATTCACTCTCTTTTATATTTCTTACATGCTGGGCGGCGCAGCAATAAATCAATTTTTGCAGCAGCAGTAATAAAAGTCCTTTGTTTAACATTTTTCAATTTGAAGTTATTAAGGTAATATTTTTGTTTTTGTTTGCCGGCCTTTAGCCAACGCTGTTTCTGAATGTAGTGTGTGTGTGTGTGACGACAACAGCTGACAGTGCTGCCAGCGCAGCTGTTTATCTATCTGGCAACACTTTACAACTTGACAACCGAAAACGTCACGTGGCCAACATTTTCATGGCCATTTTTGTCAGTTAAAATGCAACTTAATGCACCATTTCTTCCTTGAAACATATAATTCACATGCTGAACTCTCGCATGGCAGCTAACAATCTAACTAAAACCTTTGATTAGGGTCATAAAAAAGCAGTTGAAAGTTGCCAATGGCGCTCACAAACAATCCAATATGGCGTTAAAATGACGCTGGCAACGAACGAACGAACATACGAACAGACATATACGAAGACGAAGAAAGAAATGGAGCAAGAAACAGCACGTCAGCCGAAAGCAGTTCGTAACGTTCAAATACACATGACTATAAAATGTGCGTTTGTATGTGTCTGTGTGTCTGTAAAAAATACAAAAGCATTTGGCTTTTCTCATGGCGAAACTAAAGAAAATGAACTAACAACAATGCTTATGAAAACTCTCCGAATTCGCCGTAAAACATCTCACAATCGCGATCACGTTAATTGCTCTCTTTTCTCCCATCTCTTTTCTGTTCTAAATGATTCTCACTCTCTGATTCACGTGGGTTTTCAAAAAACAGTATGCATAAATATGGGTTTGGTTTCTCTTAGTCTGGGCGTGTGAGTCTGTGTGTGTTTTCCATTATTTTGCAAAGAGCTTGAGCTTTGCCGGAAGTTTTCTTTTAATTTTCATCCGTTTATTGTTGTGCATTATGTCTGCACATTATAATTCGTACGTACATCGTGCATACATACATACATATGTACATATATTGTCGCTTTTGCTTTGCCTTAAGTTTCATGGCTGATAGCTGCGTGGCGTTTTTGTCAGCCATTACGTTTTCCAATTTGTATTGCCTTAAGCGCTTACATATATGTACATAAATATGTACACACATATATATGTAAGCAGATGTATGTATGTGTAGGTATTCACATTTAAGCACACCGAATGTGGATGTCAGAGCGTACGAAGTTTTTGTGCATTACATACAGATGTAAATACATACGTACACTATACATACATATTTTTGTGGATGTATGTATGTACATATGTTTTTAAGGTGAAATTAATTTAGTTAGCGCACTACGAACGCCTGCAGAAAGCAATTAAAAGATGACATTTTCTCATACACGCCATCCATGCATACATACACATATATGTATGCGTAATTGTGCATGTGTCAACATGACGTATGTATGTACTTACAATATCTATGAGTGCAGCAATTTATCGATATCTTTGCAGGCAATGTTGTTCATAGTAAAACTAAAAATATCATTCCATACGTACATATGTATGTATGTTCATAGATCCCGAAAAAGCTTAAGGCTTTAAAAAGTCCTTGATTTATTTGAAGTGCATAGAAGCTAGACGCAACAGTTGAAATTGAAAACTTTTAAGTAGGCTAATATGCCGTAGTGAAGTATCGCAAAGTCCGTGATTGCCACATTGTCCTTTTGACCTTGGCCTAGTGAAAGCACAAGCTTAAACCTTTTTGCATTATGTATGACAAACCTATAAACATCCATACAAACGTTTGTACTTACATACATACATCCATATGTATATATTTATGTGTACATATGTTGCATGCAATTAACGTTGTTAACGAGGCAGCTAGATATAGCGGCCTATTGATTTATTTTGCCACTTGCCCTTAGCACGCGTCCAAATAGCGATTAAGTTGGCCTTTATAGCTCACATACAAACCGCCATACACACACATACAAATACCCTCACACAGTTGGACATGGAAAACAGGACTCCGCTTGCTTCTTGCAGGACCTACCAATTCACTCAGTGCTGCCAAGTTGGTCACGTCACAGCCTTAGTAAAATACAACAAAAAGAAACAGAAATAACAAAAATTACAAAACACAAGTGAGAGAGCCGCCAATAGCATAGCTTGCATCAACCAATTATAGCACATTTAAAACATTTAATTTATCTTTCAAAGTGTTTAAATAATGTTGACTATTGTGTAACAAACGTGTTCGGGACTTTTGCATTTTCGCCATATTTAAAACGATATCCATTTCCATTTCCTCTTTCAATAACGATACAGAAACAAGAGCGAAAAGAAAAAACGAAAAAGAAGTGACAGACTCAGCAGCAGCAGCAGCAGCAACTGTTGAAGAAAATCAGCCACAAAAGCGATATGAATAAATGAATTTGCATACAAAAAAGCACAGCGAAAAATCAGCAGCAACATCAGGCGAATCGAAGTACACACACATATGCATAATTATAGGTGTGTGTTGTTGTTTGTTTAAAAATCTTTAGTTTTAGTTTTGTTGCTACCCCCAACCGACAACGAAGCATATACACAGTTAGCTGAAGTCCTGGCTGTCATAAGCCAACAAACCATATGTGGCATAGTATAAAACAAAAAAGATTTTCAATTAATCGGCCCAATGGTCGACATGTTTGTACCCTACTCCACCCCATCCACCTAGTGATCTACATCGTACATGTGTATGAACATAACCTGCGAGAGTTGCCATTTTTGGTTTTCTCTTTCTGTGCTCTGCTATTGAGGAGTTATTAAAGACTTTTGTGCAATTGCTTAAAGATAATAAATAGTTTATGATAGAGCTGCAACAACTGTTCAGTTTTTCGATCAAGAAATGTACACATATTTGTTTGTGGTTTTAAGTGTCCTTTAATGCAAATTAGTAATTGGCGCTGCGGAGTCGGAGGGCATGAAAGTGTTTCGGATATAGCACTCACATGTGGTCGAGTTGAGTTGTGTCGAGAGTAAGCGGCGAGGCGAATACATATTTCGCCGCTGTGACGCTTTGCTCTCTTGTTCTCTTGCTCGCTCTCACTCTCTTTGGCATGTTTAACGCTGCCATTTTGCCTTGTTATTTCACTTCGTACCGTGTTTGCGTTCACAACTCTGTCGGTTCGGGTTCTGCATTTTATTTTATTATTATTATTTTTTTTTGTTTTTCTCTGCTTTGGCTTGTGCAGTTTATTAGTACATTTGTGTACCAAAACTGACCGCGTTTCAAACAACTTTGAATTCATATTCATTTTCGAATTGATTTCGGGACAATTGAATAATATTAAATGCGGAAAATTCGCAAATGATGCGAAGGCGACTCTGAAAAATATAAAAAGAGAATTAAGTAAGTATCGTCGTTGTGGCTATGTGACTGTTTTGTGTGTGTTGGTGTGTGTAGTTGTGAGTGGGTTTGTGTGCGCCAGTATGCCTATGTGCACGAAAACACACATACCTAAATACTTTTATCTTTGCGAGTATGTGTATATGGCAAATCATTCGCAAACAAAAATGCTGCCATGCGTAATTTACAAAAAGAAATCTAAAATATTACAAATCAGTGCAAACAAAAACAAATGACAATCTATGCAACGAAAGCAATAATTAAAATAAAAACCAAAAATGTTATTCAAGGATATATATGTGTTTGTGAACATAGTATAACTCGCTTTATTAAGCGACCCTTGCGGCAGGTGAATCGTTTGTGTGTGTGTTTGTGTTGCGACCTAGCCTTAACCCGGCTCCTGATAGTCTTTTTGGGCCGCCAACTCTTCAAGCTCGTAATTTTCCTTCAGTGTTTTGACTATGTATAGGTGTTTTTAATTAAACTTTCATGGAAATTATGTTTGCAAATTAAAATTTAAAATTTTTGGCACACCGCGCTCAACATGTTGAAGTGTGACCAAATGTAAAACTCGTGATAGGTGGCAATTATTTGTACTAAAAAATTTGTTTTGAAATTGCAATATAGATGTACTTTTTATTCAAAAGCAAGTGTATAATATAAACGCTTGCTTTGATTTAATAACAAAAACGAATGTTTTAAATGTGTATTGAACATGTTTATTTGCACATGCAGAATATTTTTGAAATTCGGCGCCAATCAACCCTCACAGGCCAGCCTCCACCGTAACACCTCTGATCTAGGGGTCGGCGATTTGCTAAGGTTGCGATTAGGTAAAATAAGTAATGTTTTTGAATTAGAGTGAAAGATGTGGCTTAATCGTAACAATTTGAATTATATATTTGCAAATGGTTGGCTCTTTATTCCGGCAGCCATGGCACATAAACATCGCTGCGTTCGAACTATGGGTATCGATTTACTATGCACGATACTTTTGGTGATATCGATATTTTGTACCCCTACATCCCTGCGTGCGGCAACGCTGCTGTGCAGCACGAAACTAGAAGCCAGATTTGATCAAACGAAGCAACACATTTGAAACTAAAGTAAACGGGAGTTGTGTTAATTTACCGCAAAAGAAAGTAAGTGTCGTAAATTTGGCAAGTGACTAGCAAATCGGAAAATAAAGAAAGCATACAAGCAAACGAATTACCAAGTGTCCCGCTGCAGTCGTTTCTGCACGTAGCGTGTGCTTGTAAGTGTTGACAACTGCATTAATTCTTTTAATTTTCCTCCTTTTTTTTGCATACCCATTGCAGTGCATTTAATGCATAAGTGTGTGAGGCAATATTTTTTTTGTGTGCTGTTTGTGCATTAATATATGTGTACTTCATTTTGATTTTGTTATTTGCGATTCGCTTTTGTTTCCTTTATCCGCTGTTTGTTGTCGCTGTCATTTGTGTTTCTACTTACACCGCCTTCGTTGCAGAGGGTGGTGGCGGCTTCGGCTTGTCATTTGACGAAGAAGAGCGTACTGCTTGCGCTAGTGTGCGTGCGATTGTGTGCAGCATTTGTGTGCGTGTGTGTGTCAGTGTTATTAAATCCGTTTTGTGCTCTGCGTTTGTGTAAGTGGAAGTGGGAAACCGAGAATGATTTTCTCCTGTGCTGCTGCTACAGCTGCAGCATTTGCAACCCATGAACTGCATAGTCTAGCCGAAGGTCGAGTTTTTTGTGCTCAAACTTAGTTTTATTTTATTTTTTCGTTCGCCAACTGCATTCATGCATTGGCCAACAATAATTCAACAACCAATTTCTATGTGTGTGTCTATTCGCAGCGCAAAAAACAAAAATTAAAATGGCGTCTGTCATCTTGCGCACGCGTTGCCCGCTGCGTTACTAGAACAATAAGGTGACAGGATCAGCAGGCTAAACTCCTAACAGTCTGCCGTTTCTTTTTTGTTGTAATTATTCGCATGTGCTCATGATGGTTCGTTCGCTCTCTTTATCTGTCTCTCTCTCTCTCTCGCTGTCTTTTGTAAACTGCCGCAGCGACGCTCCAAATTCGCCTACTGACTATGAATTTGCTGTGTGCTCTTACAATTTGAATGGCGTTATACGCCATTGCTCTCCTCTTGGCGCACACATACGTGTGTAGCTAGTGTATAGTAGTTTCTTTAGGCAGCCCCAGCTGCTTCTGCTGCCTGCCTGCTGTTGTTATTTTTGTTGTTGTTGCTTCTGCTGCTGCTGTTGCTTTCAAACTCGTTTTGCTTTGAGGGATGGGGCAACAACGACAACGTTATCGGGGGGTGTAAGTGACAGTCACAATGGGACGTGTTCGGATTTCTTGGCTTGAGCAGATTTATTTTTATGTATTCGAATCCTATTCCTTTTATTTTTGTTTTGTTTTATTGGCAATATTGTTGAACACGTTGCGTATACGTAATATGTATTTGTAAAATACTTAACTTTTGTACTTTCTCAACATATTTTGAGTACGTCATTAAAGGTGTAACATTTGGATTAGTGAATATTTAATTTAAATGTTCAATAAACTTTAAGTTAATCAATTGAATTTATCTTAAAAATTATTTGTTTTTCAGGTATTCAACAAATGGGACCAAATTACACGGTGTTCGATCGTCTTAAAGTGCCGCTAGCGATTTGCAAGATTCAAGTTGAACGCAAGGCGTTGGAGTTGGAGCTTGAATTAATGCTGGAGCGTAAAATAACAAAAGCGTCAAAATAGGAGCGTCGACATCGTCGACAGTAGCGTCACCAGAATTAGTGTTCAGTGACGGCTCGAGGATGTCGGCGCGGAAGACAGCAGCAGGAGTCGATGAAGGAGGAGGGGGTGGAGCTGTTATAGAAGCAAAGCCTGAAGAAAATAATATATCATCATCGCCCACACTTGAGGTGGAGGCGTCGGTGGCGGCATCTTTAAGTGAGGATGCAACAATGACAGATGCAACAGAAGAACCAATAGCTGCTACAACCGATCCAGCTCCTGCCGCTGATGAAGCTGAACTCGAAAAAGATAAAGATAAAGATGTAGAAAGCAATAAAGATCACGATAATGAGAAGGAAAAAGAGAAGGAAAAGGAGAAGGAAAAGGAAAACGAGAAGGAAAATGAAAAGGAAAAGGAGGAGGAAAAGGATGGAAAAGAAAACGAAAAGGAAACGGAACAAGACCAGATAGAGACAACCAATGATGAACCTTTGCTACGCAAGACGCAATCTTATGAAGGATCTAGTAGTAGTAGTAGTATCCCATTGGGAGCAACAAAAACGTTGCGCGTAACGCGTCACTCTTCTCCACTCCTCTTGCAGCACAGCTTGTCGCCAACTACAACAACAACAAAGCGCGAAGCATCATCAGCTGCTGCTCTAAGCGATAGCGAGGAATTGCCCAGCGGCAGTGGCTGCAGCTCATCGAGTAGCCAAAATCAGAGAAAAAGCTGTTCCACAGAGCGACAAATGCCCATTCGTGGTCGCAAATCGATCAAGGATCTAAAAGAAGCCAAAGAGGCGGCAGCACAGTGTAAAGAGGATGAGCTCATGGAAACACAGCCGGAGCTGGTGATTGATGAGGAAACAAAAGATGCGGCAAAAGACACAACCAAGGATAAAGAGCTAATTGAACCAATAACAACAACAACAACACGAACAATTACACCAACAATCACAACAACAACTACAACTATAACAGCACCAACAACAATCACACCTACAACTTGTAATCGTGTCACACGCAAAGCACACGCTCAGGAGCTTGCAATGGCCAACAACAATAACAATAACAACAACAGCAACAACAACAAAAACAATACACGCGTCACACGAAATCGACGTCAATCGTCATCGGTTAATAACACAACGACGACAGAGCCAGCGCTGCCGGCGAGGGGTAGACGTAAAAAGCCAGCGCCACCCGAGCCGAAGGATCAACAGCTGTTGCTAACGAAACGCAAGCGATCCGAGGATGACAACGAGCCTAACCTCAAATGCCCCAAAATCGAGATCAAAACGGAAGAAGACGAGCAGGATCAGGAGAAGCAGCAGCAGCAGGAGGCCGCCAACGGTGGCCAGCTGGACGTTAAGGTTAAATTGGAGGCCACGGATGGTGAGGATGTAAAACCTGCTGGTTCACCTTTATTGGCATCGACGCCCATTGCTACAGTCACGCCCACAATCGTCACACCACAATTGACAGTTAATCGTCGTGGACGCGGACGGCCGCATAGCAATAAATCGACACCAAGAAGTAGTCCAGTTGTTGCCACTGCGACGAGTACACGTGCAACACGGCACACAAAGGCCGGTTCACCCGGTTTGGTGGAGCCAACGCCACCAAAGCGTCGTCGCGTCGGTTCCACCAATCGCAAGACCCTGCTACTTGCAGCTAGCAAGTCGGCACCATCAACTCTAACAGCTCCAGCAGCAGCAGCAGCTGCAAGCTCCATCATCGATGAAGATTCCAAGGATAGTTTGGCTTCCAGTTCGATGGATGATCTATTGCTGGCCGCTGCCGAGATCAAGCACGAGGGGAAACTAATAATGGACTATGATGTGACGGTTGATGAGATTGCTCCTATTGCTTCTAAGTTAGAAGAGATTACAAAGGAGGAGGAGGCGGCGGCGGTGGCAACAACTTCGTCGTCGTCCAACGGCATCGCACCGCTCACCGTGGACACAGAAATAAAGCAGATAAAAACAGACGCAAATGATTCCGTTACAGCTAAGGATGAGGACCTGGACCTGGAGAAAAAGAAGAAGACAGCCGAAGTGAAAGATATCAAAGCGGCCTCATTGAGTCCGGAACTGTTTAGTGAAGGCGTCAGCGTCATGAGCGTCAAACGATTCTACAAGAAACCCGAATTTCTGGCCAACAATCTGGGCATCGAAAAGGATCCAGAGCTGGGCGAGATTGTGCAAATTGTTAGCGAAACAACGACAGCAACAATATTACCAACAATTGCTGTGACCGAAGAATCCAAAGGTGGCGAGGATTCAGTTAGCCAATCCGTGCTGGTAATGGTGGGTTTGGAATCGCAGTCAGAGCTGGAGATTGAGTTGGAAGCTGTTGAGGATCAGTTGAATGATTCATCGAGCATGAGTGAGCTGCGAGTGTATGAGAGCGGCGGCGATGATGAGCTGGTGAACAAGGAGGAGACGACTGCTGCCGAGCTAAATGGTAAACTGCAGCCAGAGGAAGAACAAGAGCAGGATGTGAAGGAGCAGCAGGAGCTAGTGTTGGCAGCCAGCAACAAGAAGACAGATGACTATGATGACTTTGAGAGTGAAATCATGGAGCAGTTGGCCAAAGAGGGTGTGATTGATGCCAGCGGCAATGCGCTAAGCGCAAGCAAACAAAATCAGGAGCTGGAAATGGTAACTGAAAGTGATATCTCCAACGATCAGGCAGTGGTGGTGCTGGCGGAGGAGGTGATGGAGACAACCGAGGAAGATGAGCTGCTGATTGATGAGGGAACGCCGGAACTGTCGGAATCCTTAGAAGAAGAAAGCTCGCCACTTCTCCATATGCGTCTGGAGATTGAACCATTCACCGAAGAGCAGGAGGCGGAAGTTAATGCCGCCGCCGATGATGATGCCGATACGCCAGCCCATAGCGAAGATTGCACCGAGGATTACCATCCTGAGGAAAACAAGGAAAATCTTACCACTGTCATGTCCAAAGCCGATGAAGTTAGCCATCAACTGCAATTAGAGCTGGAGGAGCTCAAGGCTGTTGAAGCGTGTGTAAATGGCACAGCAACAACAACAGCCGAAAAGCATGAACCAAAACCTGAGAAGCATGAGCGCAATGACGACAACGATCCGGATGATGATGATGATGACGATGAGGATGAAGAAAAACCGTTGGCTGCCATTGCTGCCGAACAAGCAAATGGCGGTGCTGGTGGTGGAGGAGGCTTCAAGTCCGAAACCGAAGGTGGCGATGATAAATTGCGTCTCGAGCAGGAAAAACACTTGCAACATTTGGGACTGTTGACGCATCAGGCGGCAGAGCAAGTGCGTCAAGAATTTATACACACACAAACCCGCCAACAACTACAACAGCAGCAGCAGCAGCAACAACAACAACAACAAACTAAACGTTCAACTGGAAAAACGGGTGCTGCTCATATTGAATCGAGTGGAACACTTAAAACCGTCATCAAGCTTAATCGCAGCAGCAATGGTGGCTCTGGCGGTGTCACTGGTGTGCCAACGGGCACAGTTATACACGGTGGAACTGGCGGTGCGGCTGGCACTGTTGGATTTGGCAACGGCGGTGGCGGCTCCAGTGGATCAACTGCATTGGCAGCGAGCACACGTAAAGGTGGCAGTAGTGGCATTCCTGCCGCCGCTGCGGTTGCTGGCGTTGGCATTGCTATTGGCGCAGCTGGTGCTAGTGGTGTTGTTGGGAGCAGCAGCGGCAGCAGCAGCAGTAGCTCAACACACGGCGTGCGTCGCCAATCGCTCAAGATGACATTCCAAAAGGGACGCGGTCGTGGTCATGGTGCAACAGATCGTGCCACAGATCAACAAGCCGACGATTCCTACTACACCATACAGAATGAGGTATGTTTTTTGGAAATGAAATTGTATCAGCAATATAAATTTTTTAATTCCTTACATTTTTTTTTCTTTCTTTACAGAACGAAGGTGCGAACAATAATCAAAATCAATTGAATACAACTGGACGCAAGTCGTCAGCTAATCGTTTAAGCAACAACAGCACATTTACTAACAACAACAACAATAAAATTTCCCCCTATAACAAAAATCAGAAGCAACAACAACATTGTTACAGAAACAACAACAACAACAAATTGCCGTCGTCGTCATCATCCAGAAATTGCCTGGGTTGGTTGTCAGACTACCATTATATCTGTTTGCCTGCCTGTTTGTTGCTTGTTTGTTTATGGCGGTTTAATTTGTTGGGCGTTTGTTTAAAGATTGTGATATTCTGTTTAGTGGGTAAATTTATTCTTTAACCGAATTTAAATCGTGGGGCCATAAAACAGTGGACTTATAGTCAAAACTAAATAAAATCAAAAGGGAGCCCCCATAACGTATATTAAAATTAATATATATATATATACATATATATATATATATAGATTCAGGAACAACATTATAAGCTGACCCTATAGTTTCCTTTAAATAATCGTTATAATATTAAAAAACTAGAATTTCGGAAAACTAGAAAATAGTTTAAAGATCTAAGAAACAATCGTCAAGTATCGATATTAAAATTAAGGATATTTCTTAGACAAACTCGCTCAACTAGAGCCTTGCCATTAATGTCATAATATGTCAAATGTCAAATGTCACAAATGATTTTTTTTATCGATAGACTTTCATATTGACATTTCATTCAGAGCTAGTTGCGATTGACAAATCTTTTGATTGCCAAGGATTAAACTATTTTTTTGTTGTTGTTTTAAGTTTAAGCTCAAGTTTACTAATCATATTTATTTAATTCAGTATTATTTGCAGTGTTCTTTCATTGTTGTATTTTTCTGTTTTTGATGCAAAGAAAATATTTAACTTTTGTCTCATTCACAAGCAGATTCATCACACTCGGAGGGCCATGGCGTTGGTGGTGGACAAGTGGAGCATGGCTTCTATCAGATGGTGAAAAAAGATGAAAAGGAAAAGATACTCATACCGGAGAAGGCATCCTCATTCAAATTTCATCCGGGTCGATTATGCAATGATCAATGCTATTATTGTAGCGGCAAATTTGGACTCTATGATACACCCTGCCATGTGGGCCAAATCAAATCTGTGGAGCGTCAGCAAAGGATACTCGCAAGTATGTATTTTGATTAACGATAATTAAAAAAGCAAAGATACTTAAGAATGTCCTTTGGCAGATGAAGAGAAATTGACCGTGGATAATTGTTTGTGTGATGCTTGTTTTCGTCATGTGGATCGACGTGCCAATGCCCCATCCTATAAGAAACGCCTATCGGCGCCTGGTCATCTTGAGACGAATCAAAACAACAACAACAACAATGGTAATAACAATCTGGATGCTGGTGTCGTTGATGCCGAATTTGCATCGACATCGACAACGGGCTCAACCGGTTCGGGTGCCCAACGTATATGCGCTGTCAAAGATTGCGCCGAGGCCGCTGGACAATCGTTGAAACGCAAGAGTGTACGCAAGAGCGTTAAAAAGTGTCTGCTACGTTTCGAGATACCGCCGGGCACCTTGAATGTGGCACTCTGTGTGGCACACTACAATACGGTCATCCAATCATCGGGCTGTGTCCTTTGCAAGCGTCGTCTCGGCAAGAATATGTATCATATAACATCGGTAAGTAATCAATACCTTTTATTTTTTTGTTACAATCCTGTCATACTCATCGCTTTTCGAATTACTCTTGCAGCAGGACACCGATCGACTGGAGAAGGCTCTCATCGAAATGGGCATTCAGGTTCAATTGGGCGTTGGCACCGCCGTCTGCAAACTATGTCGCTATTTTGCCAATCTGCTGATGAAACCGCCGGACAGCACCAAATCAAATAAGGCTGAGTTCGTTAAGAACTATCGCAAGAGGTGAGTTTTTTATCTTTTTTGTTTTCGAAATTTTAAACTATAATTAATAACTTTTTGGGTTTGTAGGCTGCTCAAGATGCACAATCCGCAGGATGTTAGCAATGATGTATCCGAATTGGATGAGGATGATGCAACAACAACAACAACAACTGCAGCAGCAACAACAACAACCCAAGCAGCAGCAGAAGCATCATCGTCATCAAAAGCAGCAGCAGCAGCAGGTGAAAGTGGATCAAGTAGTCGCCGTGGCTCAACGCGTGGTGCTGCTGCTGTTGCAACATCAACCAATGTTACAACCGCCGATGATGCTAGCTCCAACGATATGACCATGGTTGTGGACTATGATGGGCCAACGGATTCGAATTCAAGCAGCTCATCGAATACGCCGAGCGGCGCTAGCGCCACTCCCATCACCAGCACCAAGCAAATGTCTAAGCTGCAGGCCATACTCCAACAGCAACAGCAGCAACAAAAACAACAGAACGAAACGACAACAGCAACCAATTCCAGTAACAATTGCTCGGCCGGCACAACACCGGATAAGAGTAGCAATTCAAAGAGCAAATCCTCTTCGGATATATCGGATGTGCTGCGCGGCAATCCAAACATTTCGATGCGCGAACTCTTCCATGGCGAGGAGGATTTGGGTGTGCAGTTCAAGGTACCATTTGGTTGCAGCAGCAGCCAACGTACACCGGAAGGCTGGACGCGTGTCCAGACTTTTCTGCAGTACGATGAGCCCACCCGCCGGCTGTGGGAGGAGCTGCAAAAACCGTATGGCAATCAGAGCAGCTTCCTGCGTCATCTAATCCTGCTCGAGAACTATTATCGCAAGGGTGATCTCATCCTGGCGCCGCATGCATCCTCCAATGCTAGCGTCTATACGCAAACTGTACGCCAGCGTCTCAATTCCTATGATCATGGACACTGTGGTGGACACCAAAGTCCAAAGACGACGACAACAACAACAGCAACAGCAGCAGCAACAACAACAAATTCTTATCCTAATAATGCTGTCAGTGCCGCCTCAGCTGCCGTCTCCGTCTCCCTATCACCGAGCACAGCCAACTCGGATTGCCCAACCAGCAACACTTCGGAACAACAGCAGCAGAAGCAGCAACAGCAGCAGGCGGCGCCATCATTGGAGCCCAGCATTCCGCTTGTGGAGCTCAATGACGACGACGATGATGACGAGGAGAATGAGGATAACGATGATAGCTGCAATCGTAGCTATAACTACGATGACAACGATTCCGAGCAGCAACAACAGCAGCTGGCCACCAGGGATGATGATGAATTGGCGAGGATTTGTAATGCTGCATCCCTGGACAAGCTGACCAAACAGTTTAGCTCCAATGCAGTGACAATAATAGCACGACCCAAAGATTCAAGCAACAACAACAATCACAGCAGTAAGCCAGCAACTGTTGTATCCGGTGATTCGCAGCAACAACAGTTGCAGCTGTCCAAGTCAGCAACGACAGCAAAGGAGGCGCCACCATTGGTGACCACCCACAGCATAAGTGCAACAGCAGTAGCGGCGGCCAATAATCGCAGCATACTCAAAACCAATCTGCTGGGAATTAATAACAAAGCTGTCGAAATATTGCCGTTAACAGCAGCAGCAACAACTGGACATCAGCAGCAACAACAACCTAAATCAAATAGGATATTGGAGATGGCCAATAAGCTGACTTACAAAATGAAACCGATGCAGCATACAGCAGCACCACCACTTCTGCAACAGCGTCAACCTATTAAACAAAATGTGGCAGCATTGCTCAGTTCGCCACCAGAGCTTATAAGCTTGCAACGTCGTCGCACAACGGCTGCAGCTGCAGCAGCAGCGGCATCAGGAAGCCCAGGCGGAGGCAGTGGAGGAGCATCAACATCAGCTGCTGCTGCTGCCGCCGCCGCCGCCGCTGCCGCCGCATCATCATCATCAGTATCAGTTGCCTCTGTTGCCTCATCAACGCTGCCCGCTGGCTTGGCTGGCAAAAGATTGCAACTGCCGCGTACAAATAGTAGTGCGCCCAGTGTGATTATGTTGCCGGAAACATTGTCGCCGCAGGAGCGGCATGAGAGCAAGAGCTGGAAGCCAACATTGATACCGCTCAAGGATCAACATCGTGTGCCAAATCGTTCGCTCACATTATTCCAAACGGCCGATGGACGACGACTGCCCGCCCAGGTTCAGGTGCAGTCCAGCGGCAAGCCATATCTCATTTCCATTATTGATTACAATCGCATGTGCATACTGCGGCGCGAGAAATTGCAACGTGATCAGGCGCTCAAGGCCAGCAACAGCAGCAGCAATAACAGCAACAACAACAACAGTAGCAGCAGCAGTAGCAACAGCAGCAATAATGCAACAGCCAGCAAGCCAAGGATTGGCGGACAACAATCGCAACCACAATCGTTTGCTGCCATGTCCAAAATATCAGCAGCACAAAATACAGCACGACACCAACTAATGCAATTGCAAGAGCAACAGCAACAGCAACGTAAACATCAACAGCATCAACAACAACAACAACAAATGCCCACATTGCTGCCGGGTGGAGGTGCATTGCGTTTTACACGCCTGCAACCCAAAACGATGCCACAGCTAAGCAATCCCCAACAACAGCAACAACATACCAACAACAGCAACAACAACACCTCTTCATTTCAACCATTGCTGAATAGCGCACTGGTTGCAGCAGCAGCTACCAGCAGCAGCAGCAGCAACAACAGCAACGCAATGCCTCTGAACAGCAGCGACAATTCGTGGCTATGGAAGAATTTCCCGGATGCCAATCAGTATCTATTGAATGGTGCTGCAGCCACTGCGGCAGCAACCAGCAAATTGCCACATTTGCCGGCCAAGCCGTCGGCAACAGCAACATCAACAACAACAACAACTGGCGGCATTACATTTACGCTTAAGCAACAGCAGCAACAAATGGAACAGCAACGGCTTATTGATGATGTCATCATGTCCAAGATACCCAAAAGCTTAACAGTTATACCACAACACATGCCCGGAAGCGGTGGCGGTGGCGATGCCGGGCACAACAACAAGGAGTAATTTTGCATGTTGCAACTAAGATAAGATAAGATAAACTAAAACAAAAACAAAAACACAATCCTGCCAGTGATGATGGGAAACAAAAAAGAAAAAAAGAAATAATAAGATTAAGAAGCAAAGTGAAGATTAGTAGTAGTAGAAGTAGGAGCAGAAGAAGAAGCAGCATTTGCATTTCAAAAACAAAAAAGGAGAGATATATAAAAAAAAAACATATATATATATATAAATAAACAAATAACATATTTACTTTAAGGCAGAGAAACAAAACTAGGATCTGAGATCAAAAGTCAGCGCTATTGATTGTTAATTTATATACAAACATTAATATATATATATATATACATATACATATGATCGATAACAAAACATATTCCATAAGAGAATGTAAAAAATATTCGATTACTTCGATTCATTATTTTTTTTTTATTTTTTTTTTCGAGAAAAAACATGTAGTTTTCAGTTAGAGCCGTTCAGTTACGAACAATGAAATAAGAAAGAAAGCAAGAGCGAGAGAGCAAAACAAACAACAAAATAAGTAAAGAGAGCGCCAGATACAAACATACAAAAAGAGAGCGCCAGAACAACACATACCAAGAACATGGATGGAGGAGCTTAAGAAAAGAAAAGAGAAAAAAGCGATAATCGTTTTTTTTTGAAGTTTGCATTAAGGTTTACATTAATAAAAATCGATACCTTAAAAGTTAACAGATACTATATACATATATATCTATATACACTACACATACATACATATATATATATATAAACTTAGTTTTTAGATTAGATGTCGTTGATTTTGATCGGGGATTAGGCAGTGCACGAGGGGGGGGGGGTATAGCAGACGAAGATAATTCAACAAATTTTAAATTGAAACTTTAAAACAAAACGCAAACACTGAACAGATAAAACGTATATATATATATACTTAAAACATACCCCATATACTTATTACTTGCACACACACACACACACAGTTATAAATATATATATTGTATATATATATATTTTTTTACCTTAAAAAACAAAACAGGCACATACAAAAAAAAAATTCAAAAAAATGACATACCAACATATATGGGCATTCGTGTATTATATACATATACCAAAATTGCTAGAAATACTAATACCTATGAACAATACACAGACATTTTTATAGAAACAGACAGCGATAGGGATAGGGATAGGGCAAGGATTAGCTACGTCGTCGACTTGAACACAACAAAATGAGATCAATTTGTATTATTATTTTCTTGTTTTTTTGTTTGTTTGATCAATGGACTGGGGGAAGGAACACGGGACGGGACTAAGCGTGTTTTTGTTTGTGCAGCTTAATTTATTCTTATTTAATATGTACTTTGTCATAATGCTGTCTGTTTCTTAACTGACACACACACACACAGATACCCTATACAAAAAAAAAAAAATATTGGACATTCAGCTTCTTTTGTTTATAAAAGATTTAAGCAACAGCAACAAAAAAAGAAAAACTACTTAACGAAAATAAAAAGAAAAAACACATTATTTTCATTGGTTTTAAACATAAAACATAATAAATATTAATCAAACACATACATACATATAGAATATCTAATTTATGATTTCATTTTTTAATTAGTTGTACATATTTATACACAGACAAAATAAAAAAGAAATACACAAACAACAACAACAACAAATAATCAATAAAAAATAATACACATCAAAAACATATACATATACACTATGTTTCCGTTCGTTCGTTTTTTGGATTTTCCGTTCATCACATTAAGCCAAGGCGTTGTTATTGTTATCGCATTTCGATTATCGATAATGCAACAAAAACAAAAGATCATGCATACAAAATGGCCTCCAAATCAAAGAAAGCTTTCAAAATGCAAAATACATATACGTATGATGTATAAATTTTAACAAATATAATAATGAATTTAGCTAGTTAAGAATATTTATATATTCATATAGAAATTCAATTGTTGTTGTTGTAAAGCATTGAAAATGTATTTTATAAAATCGAAATTATCACAAATCAAATTATTAATGTTGAGAATTATATTGGTTGTCCATCGTTTGGCCTAAAACAAAAACAAATTAAAAAAAAAAAAAATGGTGAGAATAGAAGAGAGAAAGCAATAGTGCCTATTAATTTATAGAGATACATATTGTATATTATATATATATATATATATATATATATATATACATACGTGCATAATATGCATGTCGTTTTCCAACTGTTATCAGGAAAATATATGTCCTACGTACCAAAATAAAAAATACAATAATACAAATTGACCAAAACTAATGCACATTTGCCTTCAATTTTGCTAAAACTTTTTGATTTTGTAAGTGTGTGTGTGAATGTAAGTATGCATGTGTGTGTGTGTGTATGTGTGTGCACATTAAACTAATAGAAAGGAGCCTTGTGTAACAATTAATCTAAGTTATTTATGCATTAATTTTCGTTCGTAACATATAAGCAATGGATCCAAACTAGCTGCGATCTCCTTTTCAGTCTTTTGTTATCGAAATGGCAAATGCAAAATAAAACCCTTATGATAAGCAATAATATACACAAAGAATGGTTTTATTCATTATTCAAACATATTTCAGATATACATACACCTTCAAGGACATCGCGGATTTTTCAATCAACAAGAAAAGATCGGAAGTGCAATAATTAATTCGAAAAATCGACCGTCTTATGTTCCTTTTTTTTTAATCAAAAGGATATCTAAATCAACCTGGATTTTAATGTTGATCAAGGCAATTTTTCACTTAGCAATATATCAAGGACCGTTGAGTTTAAAGGAAACAAACGTAAAATCGGGCATCTTGAGTTTTCGTCAAATGTCCTTTGAAATTGTTAGTAGTCCTTGGTCATCCAAATCGTTATCGGTTGAAGAGCCTTGAAAAAATCCATTGTTTCTTTAAATCAGTTATGCTTTTGGCAAGTTACAAAAATAAGAATAAAGGATATTACACAGCCACTAAAACTAAATTTTAAGAAAAATCGTTCTTTGCTCTTAAAGCAGTAGAAAAAGAATCAAAATCAGAATTTTCCAAGTGAAATTGGTATCACCAAATAATCGCTTTATTTCACTTTCTCGTCGGTGTAAGTGTGTATGTGTTTGTTTGTTTTTGAGGTTAAATGTTAAATTTGTAATGTTTGCTGAAACGTTAAAATAATAGTATATGAATAATATGTTTATAGTATATACGAGTAGTTTTCAATGAATAAATAGCTATAAATAGATTACTTTATTTTTTTGCTTTTTTTTCCTCAAAAGAATCTTTCGCTCACTTTCTCTTGCTCTCCTGCGGTGACTTTCTCTCTCTTTCTCTTTCTCTATTCTTTATTTTTGTGTTTTTACATATATGTATCTCTCTCTAGCTTCATCGCTCGATCTATCTATCTCTCTCTGTTTGGTTGCTACTTTATCCGTTTTGTTATCAGTTGTTTTTTTGATTTGTTGAGGGTTGTTTGTAGTTGTTGGTGGTTATTGTATAGTAGATTATGTAGTTGTTTTTTTTGTTTTTTGTTGTTTTATTAACATAAATTTCAAAAAATAATGTTTTTTTAGATGTTGTTGTTTTTATCAGTTTGTTTGTGTTTTCATTTTTCTTTTTTTTTTGATGTTCGATATGCACTGTTTTACAATTGGCTTGATGATGTTCCTATATATATAAATATATATATATATTAATCGAGATAAATATGCATAGTAAGTACAATAATATAATTTGCAAAATATAATAATTTTTTTTTTCATTATGTTTGCTTTTTTGTTGTTTGTTTGTTTGTTTGAGTGTAGTGTATATAATAATAAATCTATGTTTAATATTATTATAATAAAAATTTATCAATTATTATATGATCCCGAGGGCACATAGGGACGAGTTCGATCGCTCTTTCTCTCCTCTCTCTCTCTCTCTCTTCTCTCTTGCTTTCTTTATGTTGGGAGTGAGTGTGTTTGTGTGTGTGTGAGTTTTGGTGTATGTGTGTGCGCGTGTGAGAGTGTTTAGCGAGTGGAGTTGGGAGTGGGGGAGGTTCTGGCGTTTACAAATCGGTCTCGCCATAGAGAGCTGTGCTGAAGGACATGTAGTCGAGGGCGCCGGGCACTCCGTTGGGTCCCTTGTATGGCGGCATGCGTTGAATGCAGTATTCGGCCTGATCTGGTGGCAATTCGCGACGCAGTTCATCGGGCAATATGTATGGCTGCAAAGCGCACAAAATAGAAGAAAATAGAGTTCGATTATAATAGATTATTTATTGATCGATTGAGTCGAGTTGAAACTCACCTTGTCGGCAGCCAGGATTCGGAAGGAATCAATGACTTGTTCGGCGGTATCGGTATCGGTGCTCTCGCGTGTCATAAAATCGAGGAAAGCATCAAAGTGAACATAGCCGGTGCTATTGGGATCGACAACAGCGATTATGCGCTGGAAATCCATGTCACCCTGTCTATCCTTGCCAATCGAATAACCAAGCGACACAAGGCACGACTTGAACTCTTCGGGCGTCAAGCGACCGGTACGATTCTTATCGAAATGATTGAAACTGGAACGGAACTCATTCAGCTGCTCCTGACTAATGCCCTTGGAGTCGCGTGTCAGTATCTGGTTCTCCACCTCGTTAATATTGCGATTAATCGATGTGAGCAACTGCTCCCAGCCGACGCGCAATGTTTCCATTGTATAGTTCGTGTAGCGATTCTCAAAGATCATCGACTCCTGCACGGCCTGATGGATCTTCTCGAGTTCCTCAATGTTTGGCTTGTACGCGTACACAGCCTGTTCGTATTCCTTGAGGCGATGCAATTGATCCTCGAGCGAACCCTGCATACCCATGCCTATCGCCGTCACAGCATCCATCTGCCTCTCGATCCAGGGACCGACAATGTTGGCCTTCTCGGCAAACTGGCGACGCAGCATCTCGTTGTTCTGCTGCTTGCGCAGCTCGTTGGCCAGCGTCTGGTCACGCTGTGGCACCAATTGGCGCACATCGCTCCATTTGCGTGTCATATCGTTGGCAGTCAATGTCGTATAGGGATTCTCTAGACCGCCGGGTATTTGATGTTGCTTAACAATCAATTCGACCTCGCGCACCAGATTGACAATCAAATTGAACTCCTTGTCGGCCTCGCCGAGTGTCGCCTTGAATTGATCGTGCGCCTGGATTAGGCCCTGAATCTCCTCCATGGTGTGCACTATGAACATATCGACCAGATCCTCGCGTGTACCATCCAACCAGTTGTTAAATGGTGCCGCACGCTTCGCAAACTCCAAATGCAAAATGTCGATCTTCTCCAATATGCGCTCAGCCTCATCCAATGCGGTGCGACGACGCTGAGTCAGTGCACCCAAACGGTCCCATTGATCGCAGATCCGTTGACAACGTGTATTTACCGAAGCACAATCGTGATATTCCAACGTGCTGCAAGCATTTCAAAACCAAAAGAAACTCATTATAAAATCGGCAAAAAAATAAAACGGTTAATTGATTGATGATCGTGTGAATAATGATGTAAGACGAACTTAAACCCTGTGGTTTTTTAAATGAATTCCGCTCATAAAATAGATGAGTGATCACTAGTTCAAGTATAAAGTCTTTAGCCCAAGGAGAATTATTTCTGATTTAAGAATATGATTTCAATGTATATGCAACTGTTTCAACATTTTCTTATCCTTATTGTATTATCATCGATCATTAACACGAGTGCATTATTTTCTACCGTATAACGAAGTGATTTAACTAAAAAAATTATTTCAAGATCCTTGCCATTTGGTTCAATCAAAAACCCATTCACAATAATACGAATTCTCTCAACTAGGAAGATTTTTCTAGTTCCCTAGAAATTTGTTATATGGTAGTTGGACTCAAACGTTCTTGATTGATGGCTTTTGAGATGCAATATGAGTTTTATGAATAGACATTGGATGATCTGTTAATAAACACAGCCTAACCTCACACTTTGCATTGTTTCCGTACGGTTAGCATAATAATAATATTAATTGAGATAGATTGAGATTGGATAGGTAAATTAGGTTTTTAAGCTAGGGAGCTTGGGCTATAACTCACTTCAGCTCCTGGGCAATGGCGGCAATCTGTTCGACGCGATCCTGATGAGCGGCCAAATCAGACTCAAAGGCTTCGTGCTTCTTCTTGAGTGCCTTAAGGTCGTTGAGCTTGCATTGACGGAAGTCCTGAGACTGCAGCATCTCCTCCTTGCCACGTGTCCAGTCCTCATGGGCATCGGCCTATGAGATTGCAAACGAGATGGTTTGAGTTGTTGGAAGGCTTAAAGAATCGAAATTCTAACTCACCTTATGCTTGAACTTCTGAGCCAAGTGTTCGAGACGCTCCAGGCGCATGGTCTCGGCCAGCAGCCATTCCTCGAACGCCTTCTCGGCGAGCTCCAGACCCTTCCAGCTGTTTGAGATATCAGCGACGGTCTTGCCCTCGGTGGGCAAGTAGGCTGGACGATTGGACAGACGCAGTTTTGTCTGCAGCGTGTTAAAGTTAGTTTCGAGTTTTGCCTTCTGCTCAACACGTGGCGGCTTGTGCTTGCGTCGGTACGTCCGGTATTCCTCAAGCTTCTTTTGTACGCCGGCCAGCGAGTTGTCTGCCTGGCGAGAGTTTAGCCATGGCATTGTGCGACGAATCCATTCCAGCAGCTAAACAAAATTAACGAATAGAAAATTTTAAGTAACGAGTCACATTCTAACGAATCTTTTTGTTGGAACCAGCAATTGTTTTGTTGCAACAAGCACAGGTTCCAACGAGTGATAATTGTCACGAGTAAATAATAACGAGATTATCAATACTTACATCGCTGGCCAGACGCTCGTACTCCTCCATGAGACGCTCATTTTCCTGGTTAACCTTGAGCACCTTGCAAATACGGTTTGCCGCCGTTTCCGCCTGCCGATTGTGAATTTTAGAATAATGGACACGTTAGTTTATCAATTGATTCGCAAGCCAATTACCCTGAGTCTGACTGTGTGTATGATCATCACATAACCAACTCAGAATTTCCAATTCAAAACAAGACGAACGAACGAACGAACGATGAGCAAGACAAAATAGGTAAGGTAAGCAAAATCCAATACTGGATTCAAACGACAAGATTCGCGTTAGTTTTGCAAAAGCCCATTCAAAGCAGGCAGGCAAGCAGCGATCCAAGCACTCGACTATTTGGGGATTGTAAATACAATCTGTATCTTCGGGAATTTCCTCAATCGCCACAATTCCATTAAGGGTCGCCAGTTTGTGTGTGTGTGTAGGTATGTGTTTGTATGTAATGAATGGAATGATATGGAATACGAATCGTGATCGGCTTTTCATAGTAAACTGATGGAACGGTTTGAATTCAAGAAAAAGCTCTTTACATCCTTGACGTGTTGGCTATCGGAAAACAATTGGAATGTTATGGAATCAAAACACTGGAGGGTAATCTCAAAGTTGTGCCTGAAAAGCTTTTTGCATAGTTCTTGTTACCCCCAACAGTTAAAGAAAAAGTGGAACTGTATGTTAAAAGAGGATTGCATGAATGGAATGCATGGAAGATGGTTGCGAGAGTAAGAGAAAGGTAATCGGCATAGGAATGGGAGTGGCAGGGGAGTTTGATGGTTGATGGGCTTTTCTGTGTGTTTTTGTAACAGACCTTTTGAGCGCCACTAAAGCAGTGATAATACGATGATACATAGGTCATGACCGCTCTTTCATCGGGTAATGCAGTATTTTGTAAATCTGTGTATGATCGATCGGTGGTTGTTGTTGTTGTTGATGTTGTTTGGGGGAATTGTTGTTGTTGTTGTTGTTGTAGCGCATAGCAGTAGCATAGTTTTTGTTGGTTGGTTGGTTGTTGTTGTTGTTAATTGGCGATGTTTTGATGAGCGCATTCGCAATCGCGAGAAGTTGGCAGAACAGAGCGAGCGAGCGAGAGAGAGAGAGACAGAGAAAGAAAGAGAGAAAAAAGCAACAAAAAAAACATACAAATGAATTATTTGTCGGTTAGTTTTTCAAACTGGGTGCGGCGGGTGCAGGCATTATTATAACATATACATATAGTATCATCAAAAATCATATCGATATACAAATATTTTTAAACGCTGGTACAATCATAATCTTTTTGCATGGATTGATTGAATTGATCAAAGTTTCAAAAATAGTTTTCGGGTTAGTTAACACTTATTGTACGTGCATGTGTAATGTTTGTATATCGATTATAATCGATAGCTTATTTGTGCGCGTTAGTAGCTTAACATTCGTAACTTAATTCATGCCTAGAGTTTAGATCAATTTTTTTTTATATGCTTTCTCAACTCCAACAATTATTTTTATACATAACGGTAACTTAATAATCCAAAAACAAAAAATTCCGAATGTAGAAATTCGCAATCAATTTGAAGTGCAGCATGCAGCGCAATGGCGAATGATTGACACAGGAGTGGAGTGATCAGAGACAGAGAGAAACAGAGAGAGAGAGAGAGAGAGAGAGAGACGGGAGTAAGAGCTTCAAAAGCTTATCAAAACCAATTTACTCTCTCATAGGTATTAGTATTAAGTTTGTTAGTGATGGGACGCGTTCCTTTTGTTTTTTGCAGGCAAGCAGCTCTAGCAAACTGTACAAGATAATATACAGCTAATTGGATTTTGAAATATGCAGAGCAAAGCTTCATATATATGAAAGCAAAGCTCTGGGATTTGAATTTTTGAGCACAATGTTTGATATCGTTTTGTTTTGCCACAAAAACAAATGCCAATTATAACAAACAAAAATATATATGTATGTATATAAAAGTATAGAACGAGAACAATAATGGAAAAGATATGTATATATATCATATATTTAAGTGTATTCGAGATGTGAAGTTTAGTCACATTGTAATTATTCGGGACGTTGTAGGTGTATTGTCTTGTGGGTTCGGGTACATGCGTCACATTTCCAACCTGTTGGGCTCCCTGGAAGGCGTGATAGTAGCAGGACACGTACGTCATAATGGCACGTTCATCCGGTTTCGGAGTGTTGATTAAATCTGTACACCCATTCATTCGTTGTTGTAAGTTATTCATTCAGTTCGTGAAAAAGAAACATTTTTTTTAAATATCAGCATGAATAGAACTAATGCCCTAACCTTAAAAATACTATTTTAATTACTTATATATAATAAAAAAACACTTATTAGGTTTGATATATATTAATAAATACGTACCATCTGGATCCAACATTCTTGGAATATCTAGATATTTCTCAGCAACATCGAAGGCAGTGTTCAGATTTTCCAATGGATTGTCTTTGGATAGCTTAGCATAGTCAATCAGATCGGGACGATGACGATGGATAAGCGCACAGAATGCCAAACCATCCTACAATAAACAAATATAAAAAGAAAATTCGATTGATTAGATAATTTTGGAGAAATATAAAGGGTAACTAACCAAAGAGCGTATAACACTAACAAATAGCGTGGCTTTCAATTGGTGAAATAATTTTCAAATTCGGTTAGTAAATCCTGAGAAATTATCTATTTTTTTTCTTTCTTTATTTTATGAATTTAAGTTTAGATTAAAAAATGGTACTTGCCTTGAAGGACAGGTGGAAGTTCTGTACGTTGACATTCTTGTAGGGTGCCGTTTTGCGTTGACACCACAAAAGCAGACCCTCCTTGGCGGTCATCTCCTCAACGGAGATATCCTGAATGGCGAAACGCAAAATGATCGTCCAGATCATGCCGAGCGTCATTTTGAGATTACCATCGACAATCTCTTCGGCACCAATCGATACCAGATGCACACCCTTCGATGCAATAAAATCCAGGGCCTTGTTAACATTGGCAATTTTGTGGAAACGCATCTTGCCGCGATCGGGCTTGGGCAGTGTCTCACCAGAGATCACCTCCAGCAGCAGCATCAGCTTGAGGCCATTGCGGAAGTCCTCCTCGATATTGTCGATGGCGGTGCCAGCTTTACGCAAATGACTGTTACACCATGCGGTAAATGTCTAAAAAAGAAAGAAAAAGAAAGTTTAAAAATTACTATAAGTTTTTCATGTATTTTATGTGTTGAGGATTCTTTTTTTTCTTCGGGATAATTAAATGAGAATAAGCTTTTATCTAGCGCCTCTTAATATTGTCTGCACAGCTCATTAAAGTTGTGCAAAGGAGTTCAAATTAATTAATTATTCAAAGTTGTTTAACAACGATCGAGAAAGAGAGAGAGTTCAAAAAGCTAAAGCTCAATCTTGAGACAATCTGGCAAGGCTGCGAACTGCGACTGCAACTGCAGCTGTTGGTGCAGCGACAGCGGCTGACAGTTGCAGTTATTTTTCACCGAATGGGGACAGACAGCAGCAGCAAGAACAAAGGGAAAACAAGAAAAGACAATGTATAGACATACATACATGCATATGTACAAAATAAACCAGTTCGGTTTTTTTTTGTCTTTTTTTGCACACACTTCATTATTTTGAAGTCGCAGCCGCCACCGCTGTCTGCGTTTCAGTTTGCCTCTGCTTGTAAATTTGCAGCTTAAATGCACATTATTATTATTATTGTTGCTGTTGTCGTTGTACACTCTAACAAGCTTAAACAATGACACGCCCGCACGCCCACAACAAAAAAGCCCAACAACAATAATAACAATAAATGCAGCTGTTTGTTGTCTTGTTTGTGTATGCAAATGTTCATTCACATGGATTTTCGATCAATGATCGCCAACAGTGAAAAGGAAAGCTCAAACTTACATACATACACACAAACCATCGATTTTCGATTAAAATTATGCATAACAATGGATTACAGCTACAAAAATGTAGGGACTTGTGAACAAAAAAACAAAAAAAGCAAAACCATTCCACTTCTGCTGGAAAATGTGATAGAAAAGTCAAAGAGAAAGAAGTTGAATTAAAAGAATGGGAACGTAGAGCCGGCTGCTACTTTATTGGCCATTTAGCGGCTTACAGTTACGTGCGTGCATGAGACATTGGGACAGCAAGAACAACAACAACAATAACAATAACAACTAGTATCTGGATGCTGTTATGTTGCTTTGTAAGACGATCTTAGTTAGAAAAGACGAAACAGAAAACTGGGCAGCAGCGCAGCAGCAGCTCACAAGAACAAGAAATGCAACTGTTAATGCAAATCGCTGCTAGTGTGCCTGTCTCTTCTCTCTCCCTAATTTACTCTATGACTGTGTGTGTGTGGGTTTGTGACGATCAAAACGGGCGTTGGGGACAGATTACCTCTGCATTACATTACCCGCACACACACACTTATAAACAATAACATGTTCAACTAGGCCAGCAGCGCAGCAGAAAAGAGAGCAATACCCATATAAACATACATACACATACATACATATGTATATATAAATGCACATATGCATTGAAAAATGAAGTAGAAAGGGGAAAGATGGGATGCTGCAGGACGGGGAGGTTAACTTAAGCTGCAATGTCAGTGCGTTGCCAAACGAGTCGTTGGCGCTTACCGCTAAGTTAGCAACATATTTATATCAATGTATGCATGTGTGTTGTGTGTGTGTGTGTTTGCCGCATTCCGCCGTCGACCCGTTTGATTTATGTAGCTTCAACTACTTTTTAATACTCAAAGCTACGCTCAGCAGCAGCGATTACCGTTATCGGAAGCCAACAGCCTGTTGCCTGTGGTTGTCGCGGCTCGTCTCCTCTCAGTCGATTGGGCAATAGCGATTTATTTTTTTTTTAAACCAGAATGAAATAAAACAAGACGCCAGGCGCACGCGCCAAAAGACCGACGCCGGGAGCTTTTCTTGTGTGAATCTTAAGCAACAACAAAAACAACAGCTAAAGCTCTATGAGCGCTGCGCACTGGCTCGCTCTCGCACACACACACCCCATTTTTAGCTAAATGTAATTTGAGCGGCCTCATAGCATGGACTCATTCGCACACAACAACACAATAAAAGAGCAGACAAACAGACAAGCAAGCAAACGCGGAATGAGGTGAAGAGCAAGTGATGCTCTGTGTGGCGAAATAAAAAAAACAAAAACAAATTGCTTGCAAAAATTGATAAGCTTTAAAAATATGGTACATTTGTCTGTACGTTTATGCGTATACAAACACACATACATATGTATATCGATAAGCTGCTGTCAAAATGTGTTGCTGCTTTTTCTGCTTCTCATTATTTTGGTTTAGTCATTGTCTACGGCAATCCTGCCAGCTGGCAAATGTCTAACACCTGAGGTGTGTGCATGTGTATGTGTGTGCGAGTTGCATTAACGATGACGCATAGGCTGTTGAATCATACACACACACACACACACACACACACGAAGACACGGAGAGAGTGCGTGTGTGAGTGTAAGTGAGAGGAGCAAGCGCACAAGATTCATCAACAATAACAACAAACCCGCCTACAACCCACCACAGCCCACCTGCTCAGCTGCCCACATTAATCCCCCCCCCATTTCCCTTTACCCAACGGCACACCGCCATCAGCTTGCCATTTTGGCCAAAAACAACACCAACTACAACAAATATTTTGTTGCTTTCATTATTATTTTCAACTGATGCGTCTTTTACAATGACAAGACGAAAATTCTTCGCTGTGCGGTAATTTACGATTACGAAATTTATATGTAGATCAACTCAAAAATACATGTAAACGTACGTACGTGTTTTTGTGTAAGTATATCTGAACATGTGTGTGTGAAGCTCAATCATTAAATTGTTTAAAATCATGTGATGATCTCCTGCAATTAAACATTTTTGTGTGTGCCATATTCAAGTGTATCATCTCATTTGTCATTGCACTGCATTCCGCTCTCTTACGCTCTCACCATGCAGAAATTGCATTTCTTCAGCATTTTGCTGGCTATTTATATTCATTTTTTTTATGTGTAAATTGCTTTAGGGGCGCGCAAATCAACCTCTTTCTCTTTTGTGCCCCTCCGCTCATCCGTCTTACCCCAATTACACCCACAAGACGCACATATTATGAAGCGGCGTGTCAAAACCGCAACCTTGCACTAAATTTTCTTGATTTCTTCTTACATATATACATACTTTGTTGTTTTGTTTTTGGACAGACAATTTTTAGAAACACATATGTATGTATATAAATAACTGCATAGCTTTGGATATTTATACTAGATACATTTTATTGTTGTTTTTGCTAGCTTTTCAAATAAAAACAGCCAGACAACAACAACAACAATCCAAAAACATTTGTTGAATCATTGTTTGCTATGCATCATTTGCGCCAAAAAGCCGCTACTACAGTTGCCATTTTGGCAATTTAATAAAACTCAACAATGTTATTCAAAAACAATGGAATTCTTTTTGTTATTCGGTAGGGTGTGGGTGTTCAATACTGTTGGGGCTGGGTGGTTTGTCTTATCAAACTAACGGAGCAACTAGTTACCTGCTGGTGGGAAGCTGTCTGCGGTTTTTCATTGAGTCATATCTATGTATGTATGTACAAAAACTATCAATTGAGCAACAACTACATAAAACTTACACAGTGGCTGGCTTTTTATTGCTGTTGTTGTTGTTATTGTAAGTTAACGGCAGCCGCTTCCGTTGAACAGTACACAACAGAACAAGCAAATAAATGACAAAGTGGAAGAGAGCGAGAGGTGCGTTGAGTTGGGGTGAGGTGAATAGTACAAAGCGCGCTCAACATAATTGAATGGAATGGAACAACTAATTTGTCAATCACCTTGAAACTGCAGCCTGTCAAACAAAGAATGAGTTCAAAGATGAGTGAGGTGGGTAAGATGAGGTGTGGGGAGGGGATATTGCGTGGGTGTTGTAGCTTTCGATAGACGATGGCCTTAACATTTGTCTACGTTACGTTTACGAAACAATTTTCGTGTGTTTTCCAGTGATAAATGATTGTGGCACAAAGTGTATGTATATACGTACAACAACAACAACAACACTCGTTATTTTTGTACAACATATTTCAAACATTTCTAGCAAAAAAGAACCATGAAACGAATCTATTTATAAAATGCGCCGCGGAGCTTTTTTTTGCCTACCGTTCACACAAATATTGAAACATAATCGAAGAATTGTACGTATATACATATATATATATATATAAATATACATACATACATATATATGTATATATATTTAATATATGTATTTAACAAACATATGTATTTCTGTCAGCGTTGTCTATAAACTAGACAAGATATAGTACCTAATATATATATATATATATATATTATGAACATTTTTTAATATTCGTATTTGCGTTTCTTTTCAACTGACAAATTGTCTGTGGAAAGCTTCTTGAGCGCTAACTTCTTAAGGGAAAATTACATTTTGATCCTTTTTTTTCAAGTCTGGCAAAACAAACTAAAGCTTAAGTATTGATTTCAAGTCAGGAATGGAATTCAACTTTTACATTTACTACTACTCGAAAGTATTTAAGGTAGTTAGGGTTGTTATTCCAAAAGTCTGGCAGCCCTAGCAATAACTTAATCCATAAGCTGATCTCTCTTTTTTTTGTGATCTTTTGTGAACTTACCTTCTTCTGTTGCTTCTCCCACGCCGGGTCGAGCAATCCCTCGCGCTCCCATTCCTCCTCCTGCTCCATGTAGCCATCTCCGTACTCCATGGAGATACCGTTCTCCATCATCATTTTGTGGCTGTTTTGTTTGGTGCAGTTGCTGGTGGCGCTGTTGCTGTTGCTGCTGTCGATTACGGAGGGGGGGTAGTAATTTATTTATTTAGAATTTGTTTGTTGCACTTTTCGAATAACTTTTTGTTTTGTTTTATTTTGAATTATTTATTGAGTTTTATTTTTTTTTTTTGTAACCGTTGCCGTTGCTGTTTGTGCCTATGTGTGTGTGTGCTTTTTAGTTTTTCGATATCGATTCGATATCAAATTTATTGCTGCTTAATGTTATATTTTTACTGTTATTCAATCGTAAACAAAAAATACATTTTGTATTATGTTTCTTTGTTTCATCAGTTTGACTTGGATAAGCTTTCGCTTTCGCAGTTAATCCTTACAAAAGAGAGAGAGAGGGGAAAAGGGGAGAGGTAGAATCATAGTGTTTCGATATAGAACAATGAATTTCAAACGATTTTCAAACGGAAACGGAAACAGAAACAGCAACAGGAAGAGGCACAGAAAACATAAGCGAGTCTGCATTTTTAAAGGGCAATAGTTACATTACAGGTGGCTGTTTTTCTTTCTTTCGGTATTACACAAACACGATTTTCGAACTCGACCTCGAATCCATAGCTTTTTTTGCATTACCAGCTGATAAATGGCGTTTATGGAGTCAAGGAAAAAGCGCAAACAACGAACAAAAATGCAATGAAAATTAAGATGAAAAAAAGCAGAAATGGGGGAAAACAACTTTAAAAAAAAATTACCGTTGTATAACACAATAATTTGCTACTTAATTATTTTGTTCACAATCGCTATTCGCTCGTTCTATTTCGTTTCGTTCCATTTCGTTCCGTTTCGTATTGGTATCATTTTAAAAATAGTATGTTTTTCAATTTTATTTTCGGCGTCAACGTCAACGCATGTGCCGTTTACCGTTTAGAACGGGCAACGGGGCGAATGGAGGGGTTGATCGGGTTGGGAAAAGATTCGTGATTTGATGGGAAGAGTGAGGGGGGGGGGGGGTTTGGGGAATGCGAGGCAATTTTTTCAGGGCGGATAGGATTGTGGATGTGTAATACATATTTGAAATAATTTTGAAAATGCTCGCAACATGCATAACGCAACTATGTCTGTCTGTCTATATGTCTGTCTATAGAAGTTATAGAAGACTTTGATTGGGATTCAGAATGGAGTACGAATACGTATCTTATATGTATGTACAGCACATATAAGTATCAAATATATTTCTATCTACATATGTATATTATATATGTATGTATATATTATTGGGTTCCGTTCCGTTTAAAAAAAGTATTTAGCACAGATATCTAAGCAGTTCTTTTTATATACAAATGTATATATTTATCTTTTTATGTGTATATACATACATGTATATATTTACCTAACTCACGTACACACACACACACACTGATACAACACTGAAAGAGCTTTTTTTATTGCTATATATTTTTATATATTGCAAATATATACACATAGATATATATTTGAAAACGTTTTTTTTTTTTTTTCAATGAGTCTGAACTAAAAAAAAATATTTTTTTATAGTTTTTTTTTTGAGTGTTGCATACCAAAATCAAAAAATGTTTTAAAAAAAAATTTAAAAAAATAAAATTGGATTTTCGATCTTTCCTTTTTTTGTCTTTTTGTGTTTAAACCAACAACAACAACAGCAACAAAAACAATAAAACAATATGTGAATATATACAATTGGTGGAAATATCTACGTTTGTCGCTTGCAAAGAGAAAGACCCGCTCGCGTTGATAGCCAACTCAAAACTGATGTCGCGCCAGCAAAAACTGAATATCGTACGTATGCGACGACCCAGAAGTGCCAGCAGCAGCAGCACTACCACCGCCAGTCGAAGAAAACTGTGCAGCCGCAGCAGCAACAACAACAAATGCACGACAACGATCGCCTCTCGTCGTCACATATACACGAATATTCCTAAACGAACGTGCGCCGCAAACAAGCACACATACACCTATACATATGCATTCGGTGGGAGTGGGTGGCAGCCAGCAGCAGCAGCAAGGCAAAGTCAAAGCAAAAGCAAAGAAGAAAGTATGAATTCGACCAACAGGCATATTATGTTGTGGTTATTGTTGTTGGTTTTGTTGCCTGCTGTGTGTGAGTGATGCTGTGTGTGTGTGTGTGCTGTTGTCTGGCTCTCATTTGAGGCTCGATAATTATCGTTCGAATGTAAAAAGAGCACACTTACAAACAGATACATACAGGTAGAAGCTGTTCTTAAGCAAATGCCGTTAGCTTTAAGAAATGCAATAATAAAACGCAACAGGCACACACACACATACACAGAGAAAGAGAGAGAGAGAGAAGCGCACTAAAAGAGTAACCCTGTATGAAAACAACAACTTGTTGTTTGCTGCTGATGTTTCTGCCGATTCCTGATGGCCAATGTGTGTCTGTCAGTTGGGCTCTGTCCGTCTGTCTGTCAGTTGGGGGTCGGACTGTCGTCGCATCATACCGCCCCCACATAAATACAAAAATAGCAAATTGTTAATTTTGCTTCAAAAACTCTTTTCCAATACACACACACACATATGTACATATACAAACACATAATTTTTATTGGCATGCTATTCGGTTTTCCGTGCAAAACTGTTCTGAATGCCGCATTATTAAACATTTGTACAAATAAAATGTATATGTACATACACACATAAATATGTAGGTAGGTTTTTTTACGCATGCAAACATACAATTCAGCATAACGACAAATTATTTATGAGATTAATCAAGCATTTAAATACAATATGTATTTGGCAATTTTCCGTTACAGAAGACAAACTTAAAGGATGCTCGTGCCAAGAAATGAGAATGAGAGAGCGAAAAATAAAAGCTTACACTCTCGCCCACTCAAAGTTCAGCCACACGACAAGCTGGACATGCTAGAAGAAGATGACCGTAATGATAGTGAAGAGGAAGCAGCGGCGGCAGCAGAACAGCAACAGCAATATTTAATTATTAATGGGCAGAATAGAATATTACGTCGCCCCAAATCTCTCGCTCTCGGCCCAATCAGATAAAATCCATTTTATTTTTGGCCCATAATGTGCGTCGTCAGTGGCAATTTTTTGTTGTTTTTTTTTCGAAAACAATATCTATTTTTAGATGGGTTTTTTGTGCGTTAATACCATATTTTTGCCAATATGTATTTTAAACGAGAAACATACATAAATTTATTAAAAATTAAAAGTAGTATATGCCAGCAATACACACACATTTGTAACACTTGCCAAGGCAGCAAGGGCAAGAAATAGAAGATGAAGATTATCTTTTCAGTGGGGTCATATACAACACAACAACAGCAAAAACTACGGCAAAACTTTGAGGGAGGATGAATAAAAAAAAAAATATGTCATTCTGTGTTAAAGAAATTGCACTTGAACCAAATTTTATAAAAGTTTGAATGCAAAAATTAAAAACCTTGAAATTTTTGCTAAACTAACATACATATATATGGAAACACCTCAAAAATCGCATGATTCTAATCTGTAGAATGAAATTTTTGAAAAATATGATTTCAAAACTAAGATTCAATTCGTAGTAGGCATTGAAATTGTTTTAGTTATGTCTAATACAATAGCATAAGTAAAAATCTGACTTATTTGTACAAAAAAAATTATTTTTTATAAATTTTTATCACCAAATTCAAAATACAACATCAAATCATATCTCAAGTAAGTGAAGTTCATATATATATTATTTACATATAGCGAATGTTTCAATTCACAGTCGTACTTTGATAATGCGAATCTTAAGGGATGACAAATGTCGATTAAAAAGAGAGAATACGTAATATTGAATTGGTTTTTTTGATTGATAATTTCATTAAATATTCTGCATTATATCTTGCAATCTACAAAAGAATACATTTTCGAAAATGACAAAACTGATATTGCAATTGTGTTAGGCTTTTAAATTTCTTTAACTTGATTGTCGAATTAAACACAACTAAAAATCTAGGCTCATTCGCATTTAAGCTTTTCCGTTGTGAATATTTTCTTTTATAATTTGTCTAACACGAATCAACCGCTAAACTACTAGTAAAATACACATACATACATACATACATATTAGTGCTACCATTGTAAGTATAATCAATTTCACCACGATCGCATTTACCACTAATCCATACTCCTACAAAGGAACGAATAGTCAATTGGAACGATGAGAATTCCAATTTCATTAAGTTCAACCATTTTTTTGGTTTTTTTTTTTAAATCGAAAGAAAATTAACAATTCGTCTAAATATATGTACAAACATACATCATTTTGTACATACATATATATACGTATATTAAATCGCATGTGTTTTATAACTTGTGTGTGTGTGTGTGGGTACAATTATTTTTAGAGAAATAATTACAACTTGTTTATATTATAGATAGATAGTAGATAGATAGATGGATGTATATATTTAGGTTTATACATACAACATAAAAATGTTGGGATTTTTGTAGTTGTTTTTATTATTTTGTTGTTTATCGTTATTTTTTTTTGTATTTTTATCGTTTACACAGCAATAAACGTAGAGACAAGTGGGGGTTCCAAGGGGGAGCTATCTAAGGACAGAACATTTTCTAGTATTGCGAAAAAAAAAAAACTATTACATATATACTAAATATATATATATTTAATATTTAGTGTATTACATATAAATGTGTTTAATATATTTATTATATTAAATATAAAATTATAGATCCAAGAGGGGCTGGGGGGTTCGAGAAATGCAAACAAACTCAAATCACAATGAAACAAACAATCGATTATCGATCCAATCAATTATCGATATATGTATATGTGTGTTTATGTATGTTAACGATAACATGGCTATAAAAGCCCCGATATATATTAATATATATAACATGAGTTGTAGAGCTGCTACAATAATAGATATCGATATCGTCCGTTCGATCGATCGATATTAATATGTAATTGATACACTCTCAATATTCACTCCGGCTGAAGCTGCAAACCCGGCGGCGGCGGCGATTCCAATTGTTCAATAAACAGCTCCTCCAGCGGCTTATCGCAAATGATGCGAAAGAAGAACAAATGATCCAAGCATTTGAGGCTTATCGATCGGAGTGCCGGCAGACGCAACAGCAGCTGGGCAAAGCGTCCATCGTCGCCGGGATGCTCTAGACGGCAATGCTCGTCGAGACAAGCATAGACCTTTTCGCGGCACAGCTCGATATCGGCACGATTCTTAATGCCACGTATATCGGGATTATACAAAATGATCGCCTTGAGGCAGGACAGCTCGCGCCGATCCAGATTCAGGCGCTTCATCTTGACACTCAGCTCGGAGAGAATGCGATCGAAGATGGTATGAACGCCCGCTTTGATGGCGCTGTTGCGATGGTACGAGAAACTCTGGTTGAGGAACAGCTGCTGCGGTTGCAACACCGGCGAGCGACGATCAAAGCCACCATCGCCATGCCCCAGGCCGGCTAACGCATCGTCCAACGATTCAATGCTGCACCAGGCAACATTCGCAATTAGCAGCTCATTCCAACCGGCCTTCAGCAGTATGACCTGATCGTCCAGTGGCAGCTGAGCGAAATGTGGCATGAGACGGGCATATTCCACCATCTGATACAATTGCTTGTTGATTACCATGCACAAAGCGGAAACGGCACCCTTGTAATCCGGCTGCACGGTGGAATTGGGTCCGACACGCAGAAAGGATAATGCACGATCGCCGCTATGCGCCTCGGCACGCTGCTCGGCATCGAGCAGACGCTCAATGGTTAGGTCGCGGGCCATGCTATTGGGCATAAAGTCATCGGAGGAGCTATTGACACCGCCACCCGATGAGCTATTACCGCCAAGTGAGCTGTTGCCGCCAACGCCGCCGCTGCCAAGTGTTGAGCCACCGCCGGTAGCGCCGCCAGCATTTGGACGACCAGCAGTATTGCGGGCGCCACGTTGTCGCTCCTCCTGCACCGCCTCGCGTTTCATGCCGCACGACAGGCACTTCTGATAGCGGCAATATTGGCAGCGATTGCGTTGACGTTTGTCAATGATGCAATTGCGATTCTCGCGGCACGCATATGTGAGATCCTTGCGCACTGTACGCTTGAAGAAACCCTTGCAACCCTCACAGCTATAGACACCATAGTGTTTGCCACTTGCCCGATCGCCGCATATCGAACACAAATGCTTCGATCCGCTTAGCGGATGATTTGGTGGATATTGTTGTTGTTGCTGCTGTTGTTGTTGCTGCTGCTGTTGTTGTTGGTTCTGATTATTGTTGTTGTTGTTATTGTTGCCGGGCAAAACATTTACCATATTCATGGCCTGCAAAAAGGGCACCGGACTCTCGGCCTTCGGCGAAAAGCTGCTATTGTTGCTGTCATTCAGCTGTGAGATGTCTGGCTTGACCTCCTCCTTGATTTGACCCAATCGAAAATTGGGATCCTGGTCACAATTGTCCATTTGTGCAGCAGTTTCGTTGTTGTTGTTGTTGTTAATTATTCTACTTCTTCTTCCTCTTCCTCTTGCTGTATATGTGTATGTGTGTGTGCTGGCGACTTTCCCCACTGCAACCGTCTGCAGTTTCACTTTGTGGTCGACAGGAACGCCACCGTGTCGGAGTCTGGTTAAACTATAAGACTTTTAATTGCATTTATTCTTAGCGAATTTACATCACTTTGCTTAGTTCCAGTTCCTTTTCGTAGTCGTCTGATTGTTGCCAAAATAAGATTTTGCTTTGCAAAATCTGGAATTTTGTATGGACTGGTGCTATCTGACTAATGATTAAATACTTTTCGCGTCGACATTTTTTTCTCAACAAAGGCGCTATCCACCACACCAACTTCAATTCACCAAATCAGCATGTCAGTGTTGCACAGCGCTCGTTCATTGTGGCGGCTGCACACAAATCAAATACAAAAAAAAAAACAAATACAATATACAAAACAATAACCCTTAAGCGTGCACACGCACACACACAATTAAAGCTATTGGTAAATTACAAAGTTGCTTGTCAGTAAAAAAAAATGCATACTTTGCAATTTCGGTGCAGTTCCACCACCAAAAAAAAATTCCAAAAAGAGAGTTTTCACCACGCAAACACGCAGAGCAACTCTGTGTCTGGCTCAATACAATTTTTGTTGTACTTGTAAACGCAAGCACGCACACAAGCACAGCGGGCCAGACAACGCAAATACACACACACAAAGCGACCCTCCTTGCAATTATGTACGGCATATGCAAAAAACAAAAAAAAATGCACTCACACATACACGTTTGTACATGGACAAAGCGCCAATTCCTTGGCTCCGGCCTCGGCCCCAATCATTGACAAGGCAACCAGCTTGTCAATCAACAACATTAAACAAATATTTCCCTCAAATACTTTTTTGACAAATACCAACAATGAGTAAATTGTTTGATTTCACATTTTTTAATTTAAATTGAAATAGTATTCAATTTAATTAATGTAGTGCAACTTACTTGCATGCGCACTTGTTTGAATTCACGCTGTCGAACGACGCTCGGATTGTTTATATTTGTTTACGCACTAACTCAACGCACACACACACACATGCTTTCTTTCATTAATTGAGAGAATGATACAAAGAACAATTGATAGATGCGTTTATTTGTAATTATATTTTACCGAACACTGATCTGCTGTCCAATTCAAACAGACGCACTGTGAACAAAATACTAAGAAAATACACAAAAGCGCTAAATTTGACCACAATTGTGCCACTAAATTAACTATTGATATCGTACTATCGGCATGAGCGCCAAACTGCAGTAATTTAAAGGGGAAGTTTAAAATTAATGTATATTTTGTTGCTCTACTCTGAATCACTTAACGTTATCTGATCGAGGTGCGTGTTTAAGAGCTTAATCTCATAGCGATACATCTCGATGCGAGTGTTCAAATAATCAATCTCGTCGCGATACAAATGCGCCTCATATAACAAATTTGCATATTCACTTTGTCCATATTCCTGGCTAGCCGAGGATGACGTTGACTCTTGACTGGTCTCACTGGCAAGCTCCGCCGAATCCTCAAAGTCCAAATAGATCTGATGAAAGTCTTGGCCGGCTCTGCGGCAAATTGGACATCTGCTCGATCTGGGTTTCAACAAATAAACATAGCTTAGTAAGTATATATTTTATGTGTATATATTTTCTACTGCACTTACTCCTCCCACCAACGTTGCAGGCATTGCCAGTGAAACACATGTCCGCAACTGCCTCCATAGATTCGATCCGCTACTTTATAACGCTCCGAGCAGATAGTACACTTAACATGGCTAGCTATGCTTTGGCTGCTGTTGCCTTCACTTTGTGGACTGCTGCTGCTGGTTGATGGTCGGCTGCTTCGGCTGCTCGTGATTAATTCGTTCCTTCTGGTTCTGCTGCTGCTACTGCTGCTGCTCCGATTGACGCTCATTGTTATAATGCCAACTATTTCGGTTGGAGATCAGTTTGCAGTTTGCATTTTGCTTATCAGCGACAAAGTTGCAGCAGCTGTTTCCGCTTGCATTCCACCCGCCGCGCTTGCATCGATTCGCCAAATCCGAAAATGTTACAGATAAATCGAATACAGTAGTCACTCGCTAGGTACAACTTACACAATATTTATTTTAAAATTTTGTTCAATGCCTTAACTTTTATTTTTCAAATAATTGTTTTTTGAATATTTCTACATTCTCGATTATGAAATATACTCAAAATTGTAATAGTTTGAATTGAGTCGTCGTTTCAATTAACGAGTGAACACTGTATTGTTTTAGAAAAACAGCGAATATTTTGGGCGAAAAATCAGGTCAACTGATAACGAAATCTATTGTGAATGATCCGAATTGTGGTCACAATGTGCATCAACTAATCCGCTGGGCGTTAATGTTCTCTCTCTCGTTGTTTTTGTTTCCATCTCTGAAGATAACCAGACGAAAGATTAGTAATAATGCATATGTTAATCAATTGATTAAAATGTGTTATTTAATAATAAGATTAAAACAGGTCGTTTTATAAGTAGTATGTATATTATTTGTATATTCGAAATTGCTTGAAGTGCATTTTTTATTTTTATTTTTTGTCTTTTTATGTATTACTATATTGAGTATAATATAGTGTTTGTGTGCGTTTGTGTATAATTATAAGAAATATCTAAGTAGTTTTTTTTTAATGGAATGTTTTATGGCGTTTATAGTCTAATAATTAAGCTATCAATTGAGGCCAAGGTCAAGTAACAAACCGAAGCCAATTACTAGATTTTCAACAAGGTTGTAAAAAAAAAATATTTTAAAGTATTTATAAAAAAAAAATACTACTATAAAAATTCAAACAATATTTTATGTTAACCGCGCCCAAAACTGTGTTTGTATTGTATGTAAATATATATATATCGGATCAACGAATTCGACCGACAAATTAACAAGAAAATATTTACACAATAATTTTGATGGCTGCATTTCGAGTTTTGGGCTTACGGAGCTTAGATATAGAAACTATTTAATACTAATTGTGGGCAACGATAAATATCTTAAATACGATCTTGCAGTATACGATATATAGTACAATTGTAAATGAAGTAACGTAATATCGTAAATATAATATTTATAAACTGTCTTGTGTATTCAGGATTTGAATTGTGTATGAAATACAATACGATACGATCATTTACAATTTACGATATACCAAATATATAACATTAAAAACAAAGAAACACAATATTGCGTGATACGATATGATACGATATAAACTCTTAATTAAAGTTATTGTTATTAGAGGGGGTTGGAAAGAGGGAGTGCAAGGAGGGAATGTAACATTTACGATATTTGAAAATTAAAGCATTTCGTTAGTCTTTTGGATTGGCAAACTTAGTGACGAGCACATTGCTAGTAGCATCCTTTACGGACTGCTGTTTTTTTGGCTCCTGCTCCGACTGCTGCTGCTGCTGTTGATGCAGTGCATCCCTATCAACGCTATAAGATTGCAATTGCATTTGCATTCTCTTCGGACTGTTGACGTTCATGTAGATGGGCGATTTGGTTAGTTTGCTGGGACTGGGCGGCGTTGCCGGCAGCTCCTCCTCCTCCAATATGATGTCGTCCCCCACCATGGTGATGCGACGCAGACCGCCGCCCAACGACAGCGGAACTGTGCAACCAGCTCCGGGGCGATAAACGGGATTCGGACTTGGATTTGGACTGCTGCTGTTGCTGCTGCTGCTGTTGATGTTGAATCCGTTGTTGATGTAAGAGTGATTGCTCCTCTTGGGCGGTAGCTTGGCTACCATTACTGACGGTGGTGGCGGCGGCGGCGTCGTTGTTGACGGCGTTGTTGATGCCAGCGTTGCTGTTGGTTTCGTCTTCGTTGTTGTCGTCTGTCGGTTTAATAAATCGGGACAGCGGGATTGTAGCTCCAATGATTGTTGTGGCATTGGCTGCAACTTTTCCAATGGCTGTTTCTCCACTGGCAGCTGGCAATCGGATATCGATTTTGGTGCCACCTGGGAGACGATGGTGCGGCTGTGATTGGTGCTCAATCCGGTATCTTTCCATTTCTCTGAAACAAATTTCAGACCGTGACTAAGTGGATGCAGTTCTTCAATGAAAACAACATATATACCTAGCTTACATACCTGCCGCACTACTTGCACCACCGCCACCGCCAGCACCACCACCACCACCATTATTCGTCTTGCCAAAGGGATGAAGAAGTCGAGCCGGCTGACAAAGTACAACCGTTTTATAGGCCTTACGATATTGTTTGTTCATTATGACATAGATAATGGGATTGATGCAGGCGGACAGATAGAGCATTATGTAGCTAAAGATGTGCAAACTCGGATGCACCACATCCTTGTCGGCCACCTTGACAATCGTAATGGGCAAATAGCAAATGACAAACGATAAAAAGATGGCCAAAACCATTTTTGTTATGCGCCATTCGTTCCTTTTGGCCCGCACCTCACGCTGATCCTTGATGCGTGATGGCTGCTGCTGCTGCTGTTGTTGCTGGTGCTGCTCCGTTGAAAAGCTGCTGCTGCTGTCCGATGAGACGCGACTGGGATTCGTTTGTGGTTGTTGACCCGATTGTTCTGAGTTTGTTGCCGGCGCTGTGGCAACAACAACGCCACGCAAATTATTTGGTATCGAATTCTGTTTGTTGGCATGCCGCTTGAGACGCTGCTCCGATTTGTGCACAACCCAAAAGATTTTCGCATAGCATGCAATGATCACCAGACATGGTATCACAAACGCCGTTATAAACAGCGTCGTCTTACTGCTATGGCCGTGCGCATCGCTCATTATCGAGCACGTCTGCAGCCGTGCATCATAGCCAAAGCGTCCCCAGGCGCCCATCAGCGTTGGCAATTGCATGCCATAGGAGATTAGCCAGCAGGCCGCGATCATCACAGCGATCCAATGTCGCTTATAGATCCTTGCATAGCAGCCATGATGGGTGATCATGACATATCGATTGATCGTTATCATTGCTATGCACAGCAGCGATACGCCTATATTGCCATACTGTATGAACGGTATGAGGCGGCACAATATCGCACCGTGCTTCCAAGTGCCCTGGACAAAACGTAATCCTTGAAATGGCAAAACCAGTGCACAAAACAACAAATCAGCGATGCACAAACTGCAAAAACAAAACAAAACAAAAAAAACATAATGGTCAAAAAACTTATTAATCGAAAAAGATAATAGCTTCAATAACATTTTCAATCAGCATTCAAAGCGGAATCAAGTTCGTCCTTTGTTACGCAGGAAATTCGAGCTTTTTTTTATCGTAAAAAATTATCGATAAACAAGTTTAGTTTACTTGCTAACGACAACATTCACAGTTTCGAAACATATATATCGATTACCGATAACAACATAATAAAAGTACATACCTGATGATAAAGGCAGCGGCAACATTACGAACTTTGGGGCACTTTAGAAGGGCGACAACGGTCAAAAAGTTGCCACAAATGCCAACGATCATAATCAGAAAGGTCATGACTGCCGCAAAGGTCAGCAGCGACTGCGAGAAGCTGCAAAAGATAATAAAAAAAACCATTTAATTACTTATTAGTCGAGATAAGTCTTAAAATAAAAACTGCATTGTCTTAGTTTTTGTCCAGTGCATGTCAAACTGTGGTGTGTGATGGAAGTTAATTCTTGCAAAAGTGAATTCGTATACGATTCATCATATAATTATGTGTGTGTGTGTGTGTCAGATAACTGTTTGTTGCTTCCGCCAAGACCAAGAATCTTCACTCATCATAACGAACAACTCTCTCTCACGCACACACACACACACACACACACACACACACACACACACACATACACACATATAGAGAGTGGTGGGAGTAAGAGTGAGAGAGCCGAATGCAAAGAGTCATTTCGATGGGGATGGGGAGGTGAGGAGGGGGTAGACAATCTTTTGGAATGGTAAGCGGCGCTTGAAATGGGCCGCGTAATATTAACGATCTGTTATCAGACCTTTCACACTGCCGCTGGTGCTTCAACGGTTGCGCTATAATTACTTCAGCGCTTTAGCTGATTGGGTCGTCTCGAGGGTCACAACTTACCCGCTCTCGTCGACAGCGGCGTCCAGGCTGCTTGTCGGAGTTGCCAGCATAATATTATTATCATCGCCATAGCCCAGACTCCTTGCTGTTGTTGTGTCGTCACTCATGCTGTATTGCAGAGAGAGGGAGAGAAAGATAAAGAGAGTGAGTGTGTAAGTGTGAGGTGAGCTGCACATTTATTTTCAGCTTGAGGAAGGCCGCAAAACAAGTGTAAATATTACTTTTAGAAACTGTTATGAATAATAGTATCTACTAAATTTCGATTTCTGTATAAAGCAGCTGATGATTAGAAAAATGAATTTTAAATTGGAGAGTTTTATTTGGGTTTTGATCAATTTGCCTTTTTTGGTGTTTTCATTTGTTATCGATATAAGATCCTTACATTGAATGCTGATTGATTCAAGTAGCAGTCGTAATCGATTCAAATCGATAATTATCTTAGAAAGTTTCATATAATTAACGAGTTCCACCAAGAAACTCAAGATTCTATCCTTTAGTTTGTTTCATGTACCTTTGACACTTTGGGAAAACACCACACAAAAAATTAAAGAAAATAAAACGAACACACCCGATCTTCAAACGTCAAGCGATCAATGCCAACTGGCAACTGGGAGCTAAACAGGCCGTACCACCCCGGTACGGTCCGGACTGTTTTGGTTTTTTTTTTCTGCTTTTCTCACACACACATAGAGAGAAAAGTGTATATTCCTTTTAGACTAGAGTACTGTAAATTAGTGTCAATTAAATAATTTAAAGAGGTCACAACGCTCACTCACTCATTCACTCAGTCAATCAGTCCGTCAGTCAGTCTGTTAGACGTTAAACGAGACTAAAGTCATCATGCAACAACATTTCTTTAGCTGCGGGTGCAAAGATCAGCGCCAAACCTTAATTAATTGAGTGGTGTGGTCCGACTCGAGTAGCCAAAATACTCCCAAACACCCCCGACCCTACCGACCGACCGACCAGACCAGACCAATCACCCACTGAGGCAATATAAATAAGTATCGCAACTTAAATGCCGGAAAAGTTTCATATTTATTTCTGAGAAGAAGCTGACGCCCAGTTTTTTATTTTTTATTATACCCTGAACCCATGTTACTTGTCAAAGGGGTATGACGGTTTTGAGCAAATGTATGTAACAAACGGAAGGAAGCATCGCCAATCCAATTAAGTTAATATGTATTTATACTTTATCAGTATCAAAAGCCGACAACCGACTCTAAAGCTAAATTATATAGATTTTTAATTATAAGCTCTCCTTAAACCTAAAAGAAGCAGATCAAATTTGTTTCATATTGTCTATAATTTTTTCGGTAACGATAACAGCCACATTTTCAAATTGAAACTTAATTCAAAAACTTTAGGCAAAATAATAATTATCTGTAAAAATATCGTAGAATTCGGTTGAGAAACATCTGAGATATCGAAGATTGAAGTTAAGTTAAGCATTCACACATAATGGGGTTCTCATAGGGTTCTCATAGTCGAGCTTTCTTACGTACCTTTTTTAAGAAACACTTCAATCAGATCTAAATCGTATGGATTAAGTTATTTCGAGGGAAGAATCTCTTTTATGCTCGTTTAGGGAATTATCAGGAAATTTTCAAGTCTCATTTGTACATTTACAAGCTTCGCTAGAGAAATTAACAAGCTGCCAATTGAAAGCTGATATTTACTATAGTAATAAACATAACAGGGTGATTCATTCTTCACAACAAATTGATTATTTTTCTTTCTTAGTTCCATAAATAAAATATGATTTTTACAAATTAGCCTACTCTCACTTAACCTTTCGCCTTCAAATAGGAAAGAATTGCAATTTTTTAGTATTTGTCTCATGGAATTTGTATCTAATTTCAAGAGAGAGAATTTCCCTTTTTCTCTTTATATAAATTTCCCAATTACAGTTTGGGGACTCTATAAACAGTTCTTAAGTAATTGGAATAGATATTTTCTAAAAGTCGATCAAGATCAGTCAAAATTTATATAATGAATCTTCACTTCGATTACGTATACGCAATGTCGAATTGCTAAACGATCTGCATAACATTTTAAATAAATATTGTTTGCTTAATTTTTAATGTACACAAATATGTATGCCTTATCTTATCGGGCAGTATGATATTCACCTGGTATATATTGATGTGTGTGGCACATGCGATTGGATTCTTATTTAATTATTTTTCAATTTGTTGTAGACGCGATTTGTCACACACAGCTGTATTGACTGACATTCAAACAGTTCAAACTGACCAAAAACTGATCAACAAAGTCACAGATCCCTGCTCAGCGCACAGTTCTTATCTTTTTGCTCTTACGTTTGTTTACTATTTACGTAATATCGTTGATAACAAAAAAAAAAAAAACACGAGAGTAAGTTATTTCATGTCCAAAAGGCGCTAGAAACGCTACTCATTAACTCAGAATCGAAAACTTAAGACGAGAGCCCCAACTCAAGGCCCAGACTTGTGTTGAGGTGAACTATGAGTAATAACTGAACTCGAAATCAACTCGAACTCGAACTTAACTCAACTCAACTGAGCTGAGTAAATTTAAACAGTTAACGATGCTTGCTCTTTTTGTCTCGCTCCCCCTCTCGCTATCTGTCTGTCTCTTGCCGTTGGATTATTCATGAATGCTGAGCGCAACAGGTGTGGTTGGAGGGGAAGGGTGCAGCCCGCCGGATGATTCAAATGCCGCAAGCGCAAGCGATCACGAGCATGACTAATACGTATCGAGATTCAAGCAGTTGCAGACTCTTATGTTGTTTTGTGACGCAGGTAAAAATGTTGCAAGCACACACACGAAATTTGTCAGCAAAAGCAACGGCTTTTTGCATATGTACATATTACTTAGCGGAAAGATCGCGATCACAACAAAACGAACGAAAACAAAAACTAACTGTAACCACGGCCAAAAACTACATTCGCCTCCGCGCGTTTGTCAACAACGACTGCACATTATCGAGTGCTGCCGTGCTCAGTTGCCGCCGCTGCTGTCAATTGATATTCGCCGCTGCTTGTTGACAATTTCGCTCCACAAACACACTTGCGTGCACTCTCTTCATTTACGCTCTCGCTCGCAATTCTTGCTCTCATTGTTATTGTACTAACATACTTATTTGTCAGTCAGCATTGACAAGGGGCGACGGAGCCGCAATGATTGGCGATCGCGTTGGGTACTGCAATTATGTATGAAGTGTGTGTGCGTGTATGTGCTGCTTGTTTTGTTTTCTGTGCTTTTTTTTTATTATTTTTTTACATAAACAGGCGACACGCACGACAAGAGATGCGAGGCAATAAAACGCGTAATGCACATTCCCATCACCAAATACAAATGCAACTATTACAAATCGACATGTGTCGTGCATACAAACATATGTACATATGTTCCAACGAAATTTGCATGGCATAAATGTGAGTGTATGTTTCTTTATTTTTAGCGATGTGTTGAAGATGCTACAGTTGAAAAAGCACTGTAAGAGTAAAAACTGATATTTTGTTATTTTTTGGCTTATCACCAAAACAGAAATCAAAGTAGGCTTTTGGACTTGTTCAGTTTTTGTATGCTTTCCGTTTCATATATTTGTTAGTCAAAAAATGGAAACCTTAACTTTTAACTAAAATTTTTCAAAAATAATTTTAAATTAGTGCAACAAAACAATATGAAAAGTAAATCGTGGAAAAATCTATAACTAAAATTAAAAACAACGTCAACTTTTAGCTAAAAGTTTTAAAAAAAACATTTTAATTTTGTGCAACAACAAAATATCAAAAGTAAAACGTGAAAGAATCTACAGGTTTGCAAATAAGTTTTGGTTTGTCCGTCTGTTACTATTGCAATTTGTTTCAATTCATTACCCATTCTTTCATACGACGGTATGACTGGTCCCTACGGTTAGATTCGTTGTAGGGAAGTTTGACTGTATAAGAGTCAATTTTAGGGCCTTTATGAGGAACCTGCAATATTGTTGTCTTTTAAGCGAATTAAAGATAATTTTCCGTAGGTGAATTTTTGACAAAATTAATTTATTTTGCTTGAAAGATTAAGCAAATTTTCTGGACTTAAGGATTTTTAATGCCTTTTTAGTATATACAAACAACCTTTAAGAAAAAGTTGTTCTTATTTATACTATATAACTACATTCATATCTAATAATTAATTTTCATTTGCATAGCTATGGAGCTTTTTAATCTGGATCGTTTGGATGAATTGTATGAGTATTACCTTGACATTGTGGTTCTGTATGCGTTAAAAGCGATTGAGCTACTATGTCTTCCTTTCGAGTTGGTACTCGAACATGGTCGTAAGCTAATAACCGAAGAAAAAACGCTACAAATCGAATATGAAGACATTCCAATAGTAGATGAACTACCACCACCACCACCACCACCACTAGTACCCTGTGCTGAAGAGGTCGATATACCACCACCGCCAGTTGATGATGAAATCCCTCCGGTTGTACCGCTATTCGAAAAGTCAATTGAAGCGACCGTTAAAAACGATTTTGTCCATTTCGATCCAACTGTTCTTTTGTTTGTTTTATCGTTCGGCATTTTTATTTTTGTTTGCAATCTAATCCGAAAAAGCCCTGTCATCGGGCGTCTGGCTGCGAAATACTTTAGCCGTACACCATTGGTGGTCGAGGAGGTGGATGAGGAGGTGGCGCGACGGATAGAGAGTCTTAATTGGCTTATCAGAACAATCGAAATTCAGACTGGAATCGAGATTAATGAGGACGAACCCTGAAGCTTTTAAGTTGCGGTTTAGTCTTTATTTTTAGAAATTTTCTGATTTCTTTATGTATATAGGGATCAGTCCTGCGCAGACGACCTTGATAATAGCTAGCACTCTTCATCTTCATCTCATGGTATACCAAGTTGAAGCAGCCCTGACATTGACCCTGATACTGTCAAATTGTAAGTAGAATCCTTAAGCTTTTGTTATATGTATACAGTCAACTTTCTTTGTCTTCTTCAGTAATTTTTATTTAGAGACCAGTCTTGAAGAGGAAAAATCGAATTCAATAAAAAAATCAGCCAAGAAATCTAAGAAACCAAAGCAAAATAATACACTTGCAAAACCAACATCGTAAGTAAAGCTTTAAGTTCTTAAGCTTTCCGTCATATACTAGAATGAATTTCGTTTTAGTTTTTGGTACAGTGAAACTGAACCCGATGAACATCAATCTGATTATGAAGAGGCTCCCAACGTAATGTCGCCCAGCTCATGGTTCGCTAATCGGCCGTAAATTGAGTAAATTATTTATCCAGCGACCTTTATAAAGCTGAATCCAAAAATTTCAGTCACTTCAATCCAATACCTTCTAAATAGTGTTATAATAAAAAAATTGTTCGTGTATGTTTTGAGTAGTTTTTAGTTCAGTTTTTTTTTAAAGGGTTTTGGTTAGTGTGCACATTTTGATATTATTTATAGCATTATATACAAAGTAAGATATTAAATGCAGCTATAACATTGATGGGGAGTTCAATGAGTTCAAATTTCACTGAAGTTTCTATTTCACTTGAATTGCACGCGTTTTTTTTATGATCGTTTTTATAGATAGCCGTTATGTCGTATCGTATACATAAATATGTACATATGTATATGCATGTAGGTTTTTTTTTCGCTTTTTGTAGCTGTAGTTAAACAGCACATTTGATTAGTTAGGATTCTTTCAGTTTGGAGGCATTGTACTTCTATTCCCGACCACATGTCGCAAAGTAAGTGCTTTATACAATCTATTTATATATTCATATGTTTGTATGTACAAACGATATATCTTAATGCCCGCTGCTTGCAGGCAAATAAACATTTCACACACTTGGGTGCGCGAGCGAGTAAGAGAAAGAATGAGAAAGTGACTGCGGGAGTATGTCTTTTTAAATAGAGGGGTATGGTGGGTTAGGGGTTAGAGGCGGTGCCGGTCAATTTTCAATTGTTGCCAAAGAGTTATTCAACTGACTCAGTTCTTTTATTTGCTTATATACCCATTAAAAATGTGTATGTATATCGAAAGTGTATATTGAAGTGCTACAAATGTGTGCAACAAGCGAATATTTTACCAGATATATGTATTCTATGTTTATTTAGTATGAATTTAAGACTCCATCGATAATCATCGATTTGCAGGTTTATAAAGGGTAACTGCTGAAGTCGGTCTTCCCATATGTTTGGCACAAAGAGCATAAGCGTGCAATCACACAAACAAACAAACGCGTTTACCAAGGCGATCAACACTCTCACTCTCATTGTGACACAGTACCATCAATCTCTCTCTCTCTCTCCCAGCACTCCTTCTTGTGCGTGTGTGTGTGTGTTTGTGTGCTCTACTCAATGAACCCGTGGTAGCGGAATGCAATGGGAAACGGGACCCGCAGCCAAAACGATAGCTGCTAACTTCTGGCTTTAGTGAAGTGTTGTTATTGTTGTTGTTGGCCTGTGTGTGGCGACTTTTTCTTGATGTGCTTGCTTCATTAATTAATTAAGTCTTTCATTTCATTGACGCGCGAGAGCAGCAGTAGCAACAACAAAAGAAACATTTCGTGACCCATCAGCCAAACAGCCAGAATAAAATCGAATCGATTTACTCTGACGCCATCAAATTCTGTTTGAGTTCATTTCGAAAATTATTTAGAAAACACGCCCAAGTCAATCATGCGATGGACAGTGAGGAGGAGGAGGAGGTGGATAAAGAAAAATGCATACTTTAAATATTAACATAAAAATCGTCACATCAAGAAAATGTGTTCATAATGTTTGGAAAGAAATCGAGCATTTTGAAAATGCATAAGAGATTTGATCTTTAAATAAAGAATGCTTACACTTAAAATAAAATTAAGAACAAGATTTTATTTTAAAGCTATAAAAATAAGAAGTTAGAACACAACAAAGTCTTAAATTAATGTCCAGATATAAAAACAAAAACCTGCAAAACCAAACTTTGCATTGAACAAAGATAAATTCATACATTTTGTACTTGAATCAAGAACATCCTCTTGAATTTATATATCTCTAATATATACATACATGCATATACTTACAATATCTATATCCAACATACATACCTTGTTTTTACCTATTTCCTACAACTTTTATAGCTTCCCCTCCATGCTAGACTTGGATGTATATACTATTACGAGTAAACCGATCGACTGAGTTTCTAGTTTTGATTCCATGCTACCCGCCTGCCCGCATTTCCCTACCATATATTATAGTATTCGCAGTCAGGCGAAGGAAACCACTCGTAGTAGTTTGTTGTTTTTATTATATGCATGCCCAATGCCTTTGAAACTCGAAAATAAAGAAACTGAATTCAATTTGAAAAATTCTATTTGAATAACGTGAGAGAAGCAATGCCAGGGCATTAGCGAGCATCTACACTCAACGAAAAAACAATGACATTACCTTTAAATTAAAATAATAAAATGCTTTTCATTTCTTAAATATCCAAATGCAGTTTTGAATTTAAGAATTTGGATGATTTTAAGTGAAAATCATATCCTTGGTAGATCTTGGAAAGCGTAACTAATCCAGCTTTGATACTTTCCTGTATCCCTGGTTTTGTGTTGTATTTGAAAAATTCCAAAAAAGAAACAATACCGCTAAAAACCAACAACAATTAAAATAACAGCAACAACAACAACTAGCAAATAGAAAAAAGGCCAAAATATGTAAACAAAGCGCTCCTCCGTTCATTTTCAAATTACCCGATGATGAAGTCAATTGTTGTATACAAAATTGAATATTCTGTTGTTGTTGTTTCTTTACGAAAGTTTCGTATCGTTTCATTCTAAATACCCTGTGACCATAAAAAAAAATCATCCAACACGATAGGGTGTTCATGTTGGGCGTGTTCAGAAGCCACAACCAGGAAAATAAGCCTTAGACAAGTAAATTTATATGACATCTCGAGAATCTTAGAAGTTTCAGATCGAAAGAATATATCAGTGCTACTAGATGAAGTACTGAACATTTAATGAAACTGATTGCATTTTATGAAAAATGTGTTAAAGCTTAGTATAAAAATATTTAGAAGTACAAATAATAAGGAATCTCAGAAGAAAGATTATAGTAGAAAAAGAAAAAAAAAATATATAATTATAATTCATTTTTTGAAATTATATAGTAAATTTATATAAAATAACCCAACGAACTCAGTCATCTTAAAAGCTAGAGTTTACAAATTTGTTATCACAATTCATTAGATTATAATTATAAATTTATTAAAATTTTTACTAAAAAAAACACTCCCATATTATAAATAAATATGGATAGACATATAATATTTGTATATAGGGTATTTCAAGAATCTATCATGCTCAACAATTTTAGAGCACACTTAATGCTGTTGTTTTTGTTGTTGTGATGCTGTTGATTTTTAGCTGGATTTGGTTTTGGTTGCTATATGAATTAGTGTGTAGATGTTTTAGTTTAGTACAAAAATCGGCGCAGGAACGAGCGCGTCATAGTTTTGAACAAAAAACTAAGAAGAAAATACAGAACAATTAATAAATAAGATAAAAAGAAACGTTGTCATTGCATTCCCTTGATTCGTCTTCAACTCCTTTGTGGACACAATCCATATCCAAAAACAGCTGCCAGGCGATGGCAAACAAAACTGAAGCTGCTGCTGTCGGCAATCGGAGTCACATTGATCATGCGGATAACGAACTGTTCCAGGGCTATTCGGATGAACTGTTGACTTTTGCCTGGATCGCCTGCATTGTGTTTATCATTGTGGGTGTGCCCGGGAATCTGCTCACAATCATTGCATTATCACGGGGCAAACAGACGCGCAACTCAACGGCCATATTTATAATAAATTTATCGTGCTCGGATTTGCTATTCGGTTGCTTCAATCTGCCTCTGGCTGCCTCAACGTTCATGGAGCGTGCTTGGACCCATAGTGATCTATTGTGTCGATTGTTTCCTCTGCTCCGCTATGGTCTTCTAGCTGTCTCTCTGCTCTCCGTTTCGCTTATAACGATCAATCGGTACATCATTATTGCCCATCCTCGACAATATCCGCGGTAAGTACGAATTTCTATCTTTCTAAACGCTTTAAATAGGAAAGGCAGAATGATATTTCTCCGAACCCATAGAGGATATTTATGTTTGTCCGTCGATCTCGGAGACCATAGGCGTTCTGTACCCTAGGCTCAACCAAATTTGGTTCTTGTAAACTTGCTTTATTACATACTGCCGATAATCTGTGGAAATTTGATAAAAATCGATTAATCAACATCGGAGATATTTAAGATTGACGAGAGGCTACTTATCTGTTAACGTTTCTATGGAATTCTTTGTTTGCAGCATCTACCAGCGACGATATTTGGCTTTAATGGTTGCTGGCACCTGGCTTTTTACCTTCTCAATTATGATACCAACATGGCGTGGGGTTTGGGGTGTATTCGGTTTGGATACGAGCATTGGTTCCTGTTCGATACTGCACGATAAAAACGATCGATCGCCCAAAGAGTTTCTGTTTATAGCCGCCTTTATGCTGCCCTGCATCTGCATTGTGATATGTTATGCTCGGATATTTTTGCTGGTACGTCGGGCGGCGATAAGAGCGGGTGCCAAAAGCCAGGAGATTCCCATAACTCCGCCCATACAACAACCGATCGATAAGCCCAAGAGCCGCGAAAAGCCGCTCGACAAGGATAAGATCAGGGATAAGGATAAGGAGAAGGACAAGGACAAAAGGAAGGCACAACCTTCAGACTCCTCAGAATCCTCAGACATCTTGCGACCCTTTGTGGTCAAAGAGTGTCTGGCCTACATTGATGACAATGCCTCCTCGGAGAGTTTTCCTATCTCGTACAGCATCCGGCAACAACAGACGCCCATTGATGCCAATGTCAACGTAGTGCAGGACAACAATCACTACAACAAACAAACAGTTTGTCCATTGCCCCTGGCAACAGGTCCTCAGGACCCTTCCAGCATAACTAGATCATCAAGCCAAGTGGAACAAACTCGCAACACGTAAGTCTATGTCGAGAATCTCTTTCAACTTTAGCTCAGTCAGTTACTTAAAGCCTTAGGGAAAAGCAAAGTAGAACTCTGTTTTACAACTTTCTGGTTTGGTATCATGAGTCAAGTGTAGTCTTACTGGATGAAAGGGCCTTAGACTTATTTCAACACTCTCTTTTCTGTCTTTCTCACTTTATAGTACAAATCCGATTACAACATCGTTGAAAACGTCCTTTACACGTTTCACACCACGCAAATCGCATTATGTGTCAATTGGGAATACGTCAAATGCGTCGGCAATTTACCCGGGACGAATGAGTCCAAAGGATCGGCGATTACTAAAGATGATTCTGGTGATATTTGTATGGTTCGTTATATGTTATCTGCCCATAACGTTGGCAAAGATCTGGAAGAGTGCCAACGATGTTCACGTCTTCAATATAATGGGCTATCTACTCATCTATCTGACAACCTGCATTAATCCGCTGATCTATGTCCTGATGAGCAGTGAATATCGACGCGCCTATTGGAATCTTTTAAGATGCCATCAAACGGAGCAGCAGCAGCAACAGCAGCGTGCTCTTAAAAAGCACATTGAATCGAATCGTGCACTAAAAGCGTGATCACCCAGCTCCAGTTCTAGATCCAGTCGAGTTTCCACCTCGACTTCCGTCCCAGCAGTTACTACTTACTTACTACATTTTAAAGAAGGGGTATCTATAGCCCCAACTTCATATGCTTATGCAGAATTGTATTATTGTCAAAAAAATTTTTACAATCGATATTTATCGATATTGAAAAAAATGAAAATGAGAGAGCATATAAAGAATAAAATGTGGATATTTACTACCATATATATATATGTATCTATATGGTAGTATCGATGTTTTATTTAATTTTTTTGCTTGCCGCTAATTATTGTACCAATACAAATACATATGCCTACATATATGTATGTGTGCACACACACACACGCACACACATAGTATAGTGTATATATCTTATGCCTTCAATAAATGCTTCGAATAATTGATATATGTAGTTTTACGTTATTTCTTTTTTCAGTGTCGTTTAAAGAATTTAGAATCTTTCTTCCAGTACCATATAATACCGGTTATCTCTATATATAAATATGTATAAATATGTATAAATAGTATAGCTTAATATATAATTATTATCAATATACATATTGTATATGCCAGTGTGTATGTGTGTGTGTGTGTGTGTTTGTTCGTTTGTGTGTGTGTGTGTGTGTGTGTGTGTAGGTTTTTTGTTGGTTTTGCGAACGAAACTTGGACTACTTAAGGCTAGTAACACAACTAAATTATCCAATTATCTCTTTACAATGAAGTATCGATTTTTGCACAGATCGGATCTTACTGTATCTCTCTCTCTCTCTCTCTCTCTCTCTCTCTCTAACGGTAAGCTATAGATGTATAATGATTTTTCGCATGTATAAGCCTATAAATGTTTATGTATATAGTATATATAATATTATCGCATAATAGTACCGTATGTTAAATATGTATATGTATAAATATAGTATTGTATAAATGTATACGATTAAATTACAACAGCTGTCGCTCACAAATCAAAAATAGTAGAAAACAGAAAACTTTACAGAACCAACTCCAAACAATATAAAAGATATATATAAATATACATATATAGAAAGATGATGGTTAGATATTATTCTGTTTCAGCTGTAGTCAGTCAGCCTAATCGGACCACATTATCATAGGAACTATCGCTCAATGGTTATTCAGTGGTCAAATAATATTGGACAACTATAAATTGGTAAATATATGTATATAAACATATATATATATATAAATATATATAATTGACATAGGAACAATCGGTAAAGAACAACTAACTAAAGTTCAGTTCAAATTTGAAATTTTTCAAATATATCGGACCTTGTTTTATATATGTATATAGCTTGAACATATATACTATATAATATTTGCAAGTCTGTTTTTAATATATTAAATAAGGAAAAAACCGAATAGAAACTTTCTTTGGATTCGAATATTTTGTGATGAAATTTATGAGCGACGACTGTCTTATTTATATAGTTTAGAATTATTGCTAATTAATTAATGAATTAATTATTTAATTTGTAATTGTAATTGCGATTGCGAGCGTAAAAATATTAAAAAAAAAACAAAAAAACAACGTATTCAGTTGGTTCAGACAGACTCCAAATGCTCGGATATTTCTAGAATGGGAGTCTCGCTGAGCGGTTTCACTAACGTCTGCCAGCTGGGCGTGAACAGGCTTAACACTGGTGTCGCCTGGCCACGTAACTGATGCTGAAGCTGATGATGTTGCTGATGATGATGATGATGTTGATGATGTTGATGATAGTCTGCATCCAGAGACAGAACATGTGGATGGCTATTGAGCGGTGTCGCTGGCGGCGTTGCTGATGTCATGGACGGCAATTCTCCCGATCCTCCTGATGATGCTGCTGCTGCTGCTGGTGATTGTGATTGTGGTGCTGATGGTGCTGGTGGCGGTGGTGGAGTCGATGATGTATCGCCGCTACTTGTCGACTGTTGACTGATATAGGATGTCTTTAGATTCATTTGACTATAAGCATGTGCTCCGGGCATTGTCAGCGAGTGCTGCAGTCGTGGTGGTCCACTTCTTGGTCGCTCCAGGATGGCCAGCTCATACAGCTCTTCGTTAAGATGTGGCTCCTGCACATGCTGATGATGATGCGGATGCGCATGTAAATGGTGATGCATTGTATGCGAATGGGAATGTTGGGAATGATGATGTGCCAGTGTATGATGAAAATGATGATGACGGCCTGACGACGATGATGCCAAATGTGCCTCGAGGGCATATTGCTTTTGGAATAGTTGACGTTTCTGCTGTAGCAAACGATGTTGCAGCAATTGTTGTTGCAACGGTGGCTTTTGCATGGGTGACAAATGTTGTTGCTGGTGTTGTTGCTGGTACAGAATGCCAGCGCCTGCTGGTGGCGTTGGTGGTGCATAGAGAGCAGCAGCATCCAGAAGCAATTGTGGTAATGGTGGAGGTGGTGGTGGTGCTGCTGGTGTTGGTGGCAGTGTTGGACCAAAACTTAAATGCTGATGAGGATTATGATGATGCGAATGCGAATGCTGATGTTGCATCGTATAAAATTGACCCTGTGCAAGTTGACAATTGGCAGCCAGTGTAAGCTCCTCCAGTGCCAGCTGATGATGATGTTGTTGTTGATGATGATGATGATGATGAGCATGTTGCTGTTGTGGTGTTGCATAAATAGCCGCCGCCTCCTGCTGCAGCTGTTGAATCTCCAGCCAGCCACCATGCCGCTTGGCGTGCTGCTGCTGCTGCTGATCATAGCGATAGCTGCCATAGACACGACTTGTGCCCAATAGCGTACTGGAGCTGAGTAATCCTTGGGCGACCAGGCCATCGCTGGCGCGCCGTCCCTCCCGAAAATGTATGGGCGAACGCTTGTCGGCGAAGGGCAACGGCGCCGGCGCTGGCACTGGCGCCGGATGATGCTGGGAATACTGAGGATGCTGCTGCTGTTGTTGATGATGAAGATGATGGTTGAGAATCATTTGGGCTTGGGATTGTGGCATATGGATGCAGGAACTGTGACTGCTGTACAATGAACGCTCCGACGAATGCTCACTGGAGATGATGGCAGCCGCAACAGGAGGAGGAGGCGGGGGTGGAACAGCAGCAGCAGCAGCAGCCAACATCGAACTGCTCATGCAGGAGGGCAGACTACCATGTCCATGATTAATATCCGCTGATGTGCCAGCTGGTAGCACAAAGTCCAAACTCTCGTAGGCGCTGCAATTGCTCTTTGAGCTACCGCGACTCAAATTCTGGGATAGACTCTTCGAGTAGCTGCCGGCTAAGACGCCACTGGAACTACTGCTGCTTGCGTATGAACGTGCCCGGGTTGCTTGATGGGATGTTACGCTTGTCAAGTCCGTTGAGGATTGGGAGCCCTCTTTGCCTGTTGTAGTCGCCGTTGAGGTTGTTGTTGCTGCTGTTTTAGTGTTTGTTGGATCATTGTGGCAGCCCTGATCCGTTTCGCAGCCCTCGTCGGTGCTGGAACTGCCCTGGGCCAGCACTTTTTTCTCGACCATCTTCTTTTTCGTATTATCCTCTTCGGTACGTCTGTTTCTTCACCAAATATAAACAAAAAACCAAGGACCAACAAGAGAAGAAAAAAGAAAGAAATTATCTGCAAATTGCGTATCTCCATTTTGTTTTTATGAGCACTTCATCATCATTTATCTCACTCACCCGTCTCCATTTGGCTGGCATTTTGTATTTGTTGTTGAGTCTTCGTCCTCTTGTGTTGTGGGCGTGGCAGTGATCCCATTGGTACTTTTATTAATATTATTATTGCCATTTGTTGTTGGTGTTGTTGTTGTTACGCCCTTGCGCTTCGCTTTCTGCAAAAGAGAAAGCCAAAAATAAGAAAAGAAAGCCGAATTGAAGTTCGATAACGGTAACACAATAGCCAAGGGTTGCTCCCTCAGAAGACTGCCTATAGGAACGGGGAATAACTGCAGGAGAAGATGTAAAAATTGACAGAAAACCTGGAACTTTCTATCGACAGCTGCCATTACAAGTCCTAGGAACGCTTAAACAGACATAATGACCGGCCCCATATGAACACATCGGACCCTTCTATTTGAGGATTTTTTGCGGGGTTACACAAAACCAACCTATAATATCTACATGGGCCCAATCGCTTTCCTGAAGAAAGTTTTGTACCAATTGTTGCAAGGACATAGACAGAATACGCTTACAAAATGATCGAAAATTTTGTGCATCTCACCTCCACCGGCAATGGACTCTCCTGGAGTGTCTGGAAAAGCCGACTGGCCTCAACGGACATCTTGTAGCGAAAGCTTTGATTGAGATTTGCGGTGGAATCGAAACTGTTTGAGCTCGACATGGGCTTCATAATTATTGTCTTGTTATTGTGGTGTTCGGCAGTTGATGTTGAATGTTGATCCGAATCCGTTTCTACAGATGGCAACGCCTGATCCAGTTCCCTGTCTAGCTCCTGCTCTTTTTGCGTTGTCTCCGATATGGCAGTGGACTGAGAATGAGCAAAAAAAGAGAGAATTGAGAACAACCATACATTGGGATCGGAGATAAATATATATTTAAGTATTAACCGGAACGCTAAGTGACTAAAATAAGCAATAAAGTTCAGTTTATTTCCAAATTGGGTTTGGGATAAACAGGAAATAAGTTAAAAATTTTCGAGCGGAAAAGCAAAAATTGATTTCGGAACGATCGGGAAAAATGTTAATTAAGGGTTAAGAAGCTTGGGTTCTCAAGCCAAGACCTGAACTGATCCTTCTCAAGTGAACCTTCTTTGTAATTCTTACCTGCTGCAGCAGCTGTCGACAATCCTCTGTGCTCTGCTTGATAATATACTCGCTAATGGTCTGATGTAGTTGCTTGTGTACCGGCGATGGCATGTGATGCGATTGCGCATGGACAGGACCATGATGATGGGGCATATGTTGCTGCTGCTGATGATGATGTGCCAACTCCAGTTGCTGGCTGGCATTCATGATGAGCTCACCACATCGAAGATTTGCAAGCGAAGGTTGGAGTTGTTGTTGTTGTTGAAGTTGCTGAAGCTGTTGCAACTGTTGCTGTTGATGTTGGGCATGAAGATGTTGAGCAGTGGCGGCGCAGGGGCTGCTGCTATCGATGCTTAATGAGATGGCAACGCGTTGACCATGAGGACCATGTGGATGATGATGGCCAAGTCTTGTCGTGCTGCTGCTACCCGCTGGCAATGGTGTGTAACGAGTGGGCAACAGTTGCTGCTGCTGCTGCTGTTCAACCAGATGCTGTTCCTGATGACCGTTGAGATAACGTGTGTGATGCGACTGTTGCTTGATAGCATAGTAGGGATCGGTTGTTATTGGGTTGATGCGGTCGTTTGTCATCAGGACCGTCTGATGGCGGCTAAGTCTTTTGTGTGTCGGATCCTTGGTCAGGATCGTGGTGGATATTGTCTTTGATTGCTGTTGCTGTTGTTGTTGTTGAAGCTGTTGAAGCTGTAGCAACTGTTGCTGCGTGGTGGGCAACTGTTCGAGTAGCATCAACGGCTTCTGTTGTTGTTGCTTGCTAGTCTTGTAGATTAAACGACTACCGCTGGCACTACCACTTGAACATATCTCTGTCGATGGTTTTGCAACCGCTTGCTCTCCCTTTTTGTGTGAGACACGATCCTGGAGCAACAAATAAATAGCCGCAACATGATCGTAAGTATTCTGCTTGAGGCTCGAACGCGTCTTATCCGGCCCAATGCCCACATATTCGGACATTATGCGCAAAATGTCCTCACTCGGTTCGAGTACCGACTGACGATCCATATTAAGATTGTATTTGGCAATGAGGACATGCTCCAGCAGCTCGGGGCACATCCAGCGATGACGTTTTATCTGCTCGATGGTATAGCGACGTGTAGGCTCCAGCACCAGCATGCGACGTATCAAATGCTCACACTCCGAGCTCATAAAAAACGGTATACGAAATCGACCCGACAGCACCCGATCCCTCAGACTCTGTAGCGTTGAGCCATCAAAGGGCAAAGCACCGCAGACCAGCACATAGAGTACAACGCCAAGAGACTGCAAAAAGAGAGAGAAAAAGAGATAGAGACCGGCAGAGGGAGAGAGAGTGTATGGATTATTAGTAAACAGTGTAAACGAAGCCATCAAAGTTCAACCAACAAATATGATTATATATATGTATATGTTAGTTTGTTGTGTGGACAGGGCGCAAAACCCATACAAAATAGTTATTGTTGTTGTTTCGGTTCAAGAACCTGCTCAATCATATCATATATCAAAGAGAAAATTCCAAGAAATTCCCGGATAAATAAGGTTGGTTTTAAGGTTTGCTAGGAAACTGAAGTCTAAGAGCTTATCTAGCTAAGCTTGGCAAAGACAGCTGTGACATCTGGAGAATCATTTTTGCATGTTAAAGAAAAAGTTATCCGGGAAATCCTAGATGAATAACGCTAGGATTTTAATCCATACAACAGTGTGAAAAACGTGTAAAAGAGGTATTTTTTCCAGTTTCCGTGTAGAAACGAAATAAAATGGTCAAATGATAAAACCAAATACTTTTACTAGAAATGATGACTGGTTTTGAGGCTAACGTAAGTTTTGGAATGCTTTTTAGAGGGACACATCACTTACACTCGTAAGATTATTTTCAGGTATTCCATCTTGAGACTTAAGCTTACCCAAATATCAATCTCTGGTCCCGTATACTGTTTGCCCTCGAAGACCTCAGGTGCAGCATAAGGCGGTGAGCCACACCATGTGGCAAGTAGTTCACCGGGTTTAAAGTGATTGGAGAAACCAAAATCGGCGATCTTAATATTCATACCAATGTCAAGCAACAGATTCTCAGCCTTGAGATCACGATGCACAATGCCCTTATTGTGACAATATTCCACAGCCGAGATAATTTGCCAAAACTTAAAGCGAGCCGCCGACTCCGACATGCGACCATATTTGGCTATATAATCTAAAAGTAACAGAAAAGCCCAATGAATTTTTAAATGCAAATTTTAAATGTTTTGTTTTGGTGAGCTTACCAAAGATTTCGCCCTGACTGGCATACTCCGAGACAATGTAGATCATGTTTTTAGTTTCCATAACCTTAAAATATAGATAATGCTAAATAAAGTTGCGAGTTGGAATTTATGAAGTTATTTGATTAACCTGATATAGCTTGATGATGTGTGGATGCTTGAGCTTCTTCATGATCTCCACCTCGCGATAAACCTTCTGCAGATTCGTATGATCTAGCTGCGATTTATCGATAATTTTGATGGCCACCTCGTTCTTGGTGATGCGATGCCGCGCCAGCTTCACAACGGCAAAGTTACCCTTGCCAATTGTTCGTTCAATGTCATAAAAGCCAACGCGCATCGGTTCCTTGAGCTTGAGCAGCTCCTTGGGACCGCTGCCGCTGCCGGCAAATAACTTTTGGGCCAACAATGCATCCTGACAATTGGCCAATGCATCGAGTGAGGGTGCTGCAACGGTCGATGTTGCTTCTTTGTCCAGTTCGGTTTCATCCATTTGGCCATTCGATGATTGCTGCGACTTCAATTCTAGCTTCAACTCTATTTCCATTTCTCGTTCTTGCTCTCGCGCCCGATCTCGCTCTCGTTCTTTTTCTCGTTCCGCATGACCATTTAGTTCGTTGTTGCTGCTGCTGCCGCTGGGCTGGACTGACGGTGCATCGGCTGCATTTGGAGGACCCGGCGATTCCTTTGAATCCTTCCTGGCAACCATTCCCTCGCATGCGCTCATTTTTTTGGTTATTCAAAGGCTGCTTCCTCGTCCACTTCCACTCAATGGTCTTTCGCCTGCTCTGCTTCTTCTCATACTTTCGGCGCATGCAACGCTGCCTCTCTCTCTTGCCCTCCACCCACTACAGACGACTCAATGCACGCTCCTCCATAATAGCAGCAGCCGCCCTTAAACGAGCAACAATTGAAATTATTATTAAAATCAAAAAAATAACACACAAAAAAGACGCAAAACAAGTTCACAACAATCTATTTTTTTTTTACTTTCTATACTCTGATAACAGATTAGCTGACACTTGCATGTGTGGGTGCATGTGTGTGAGTGAGTAAAAATGTTTGTGGGTGAGAATAGCATAGAAAAATCAATAAGCAGCCGCCGCCGTGTGTCTCTCGTTCACGTGTAAGCCGAAGAGAGGAATGAGATTACGCACAAGCACGCACACACACACACGCCCAGCGAGTGAGAGCATTTACCGTTAGTTGCTTGTAATGTGCTGGAATTAAATTGTTTGTTTTCCGCATTAAAAATTGCATTCGCTTTATGCATTCGCCGCACCGCCGCTTCATTTGCCCCCTCCCATGACTCGTCACCAGCGGCGTTTAATAAGACAACCAATTTAAAAAGGCGAAAACGCTTTAAATTGACGCGGTGAACAGAGCGAAAAACGACCGAACCGTTAAGCGACACAAACAAGTCCAGCGCGTTTCTGTCGCGGTTCTGTGACCCCCTGTGAAAGTGCACAGCACGTACACGTTTTGTGTAAGGGTTGCCAAACATTCGCAATGCCTGCCAAAGTAACAAACTGAATGCGACCGCTTAAGCTGCTGCTGCTGCTACAATGGCGATGACAACCCCCGTGGTGCCAGGTGCTAACTGCACTTCACTGAGCATGCGCCTGATTTGAGCCCCAAAACATTTAATACATATGTATATGTATAGAGCAAATGGGGTTGGGGTGACTTATTTTTATTTGAAATACGCGCCAACACACAACACTCATACATCCATAGTAAATTTATCGAATGTTTGCTATCGCATAAGTTAAAAGGATCGATATTAAAATACCCCAAGCAGGTCAAATAACAAAAACAGTTGATATACATTTTTAAAACATTCAAGTTTGAGGCAATGTAAATATAACTGTGTTCAGCTGGCTAAAAACAAAACACATTGTATTTATATTTGTTTTTTTTTTGTGCATATGCATATTTATTGACTTATATTCAAAATTCGCTTTAATTCTGATGGAACAGGTTTTCAAATAAAATACAAGTATATTGTATATATATGTTATAATATTTGTACAGTGGAACAAGTGCAGAGAGCGACAAGTTAAAAAGCACACAACAAGAAGCAACTCTTTGTCTGTCCCTCTCTCTCTCTTTCTCATGTGTATGTGGTATATATATATATATATATATATATATATATATATATCGCTGTTGCTATCTCTGTCTGGGCTTACAGAGCATTGCCCCTGTTTTGTTTGTTGTTGTTTTTGTTTTGCAGTAGCGGTAAGCAAAATAAAAGTGTTGGAAAGACGACGATTTTGAAAATTGGCTGACAGCGTTTTGTTTTCTTATCAAGATTATAAATATATATATATATATATATATTTGTAGTTATAGTTATATACATAGATCGATGTACATATACAAAAACTCATGCAGAAAAGAAACACTACAAAAAAAAAAAAATAATGTTCAAAAAACACACAATAAAAGCTTGATAAATAGTTGGCTTAAAATTTGCACAGGCTCCCAGCCTCGAAAAGCCTAAGGATGATGTTGATGAGAAGCTTCTCCGAGTGATTGATCTTTTTTCTTAGTGTATCGCCGCTGCCTGATCTCTAGTTTATTATACACACATATGCTATGTGATTTTTGTGTCGAGATATTCCAGTTAATTATTCTTTATAAGATTTTGACATTCTTTAACACGAAATCGCAAACAAAAGTTTTGTACTCTAAACACTTTTTCCTGGCAACTGAAAGTACGGTTTGTCAACAAAGAGATCCAATTTAAATATTGTATATAATCATTTTTGGTTTGTATGTTATCTTGTCTGTTTAGTGAACTTCTTTTGTTTTGTGATTTTTCGTTTAAAGTAGGTCAAAATCCATAAGTTAATTATACTGGAACATGTTTGTGTGTGTTGGTTTGTCTTCTACTTCTCACTTTGTTGCATTGTGTTGTTGTATGTATCATTTTTTTGCCAGCTGCGGTTCTGTGATTGTTGCAGCAGCAGCATCATTAGCTGTTGTTGCAAGCGAACCATCATCGCCGTAGCAGCGTCGCTTAAGGTCACCAAAGATATGATCCTGGCGAACCGGCGGCAAATTGCGCTGCGGATCAGTATGAACCGTTTGCGTTGTGTTTCTATGGAACAGAAAGAAATTTTATGGTTTTTTTGATAAAAATAAATTTTTTATATAATTTATACCTCGTTTTGGTTAGCACCGTGCCGCTATGTTCGACAACCATGTTGAGGGAATAGAGCGTGGCGAGATTATAAAGACTATCCTGTTCGGCGACTTCAATGTCGTTCAAACGGATTTGGGTTTGGCGGGGATCTTGTAGGAAGCGTGACAAGCGCTCGTTGGCGCTCAGTTTGATGCTGAAACCGGGACGATCGCCATTGATGCGGCGACAACCGGCACGAAGTTCGCGCGCTGCCTGCACTTGAAAGCTTGGCGGTGGCGGTGGCAGCGCCGGCGACGAAGCGCCTAGGAATGGATTCGATGTTTCGCCAAACATTTCGCTTCCGATTTGTTTGTTGGCTGGCGGGGGTTTTAGCATGCTGCTGCTGCTGCTGCTGCTTTCCATGTTCACATGATTCTGATGATTGCTAAAAATCTCAATTGGTTTCGAGCTTGCAGCCGGCTGAAAGCGTAACGAATCCTGCTGCATATCCGACGATTGCATTTTCGTGCTAATCAAACTATCAACTAATGCTGTTTTTGTTGTTGTAGTTGTTGCTGCTGCTGTTGTTGTTTTTGTTGCTGCTGCTGTTGTTGTCATCTCCGTGCCGGACATGAGAGTGTCATCCTCACCAATTGTATCATCGGAGCGTATTTGTGGCAACAATGATTTTTTAGTCAATTTACGCTTTGGATCATATTTGCCACCCATCGGTCCGCCCATCTCGTTGCCGGGCCAATCCGTTAGCTCATCATCGCCCTCACGATCGGTGTCATGACGCCGCAGACCATTGTCGCTATCATCGTCATCGGACGAGGAGGAGGAAGAGCTCAACGAGCTGGAGCTTAGGAAATCGCACAATTCGCTGCAGTCCATTTTGGATTGGATTTGATGTAGCAGCTGCAATTGCAACTGCAACTGCGGCGGTGGCGTCTTGCAATAGCGTCGACGCAACGATGACGCCGATGACGACGATTTCGATTTGCGATCCAGCGACAGCGTGGAATTTGGTAGTTGGGAATGGGTTTGGTTATGTTTGGTTTGTTGCTTGTCGATATTTGATGTTTTTAGCAGCTTTTCAATATTGTTAGCCGGCACTAAAGTTTCCATTTCATCAAAATCGGCAACATTCGGCTGTTGTTTGTGTTGTTGTTGTTGTTTTTGTGTCTCATCCTCATCCTCATCATCCATGTTGGTTGACGTCATTGTTGTTGTTGTCGTGTTGTCAGTCTTTTGTGTTTGTTGTTGGTGTTGCTGCAGTTGAGCCATGCGATTTATTTTGGATAGCAAACCTTCGTTGAGAGGCATAAGGCGTTCACTGTGCGGCTTCGACGTGGATGAATAGCTGCGCGGACGCATCCGTTGATAATCGTCCATGTGCGCATATCTTGGCACACTCGACGAATGCAACTTGCTGTTGCCGCCAACGCCAGCAATGCCACCAATCGAATGATCATGCTCTTGCTCATGACAATATCGATCACGATTCGAACGTTTGCGTTTGCCGCAAAAGAAAAAATGTGAGCTCGTTGCTGTTGCGGTTGCTGATGCAGTTGTTGTTGCTGCTGTTGTTGCAGTTGCTGTTGTTGTTGTGGCTGTTGGCTTGAGGACACGTTTGCGTATTGTCCCAGTGTTTGTTGGTGTTGTTGTTGTGGTTGGTGTGCCAAGACAGGCACCAAGCATGCTCGGGTGCAGTGGGGATTCGTTAGCGAAATTGTTATCCTTGTTGCTAAACTCAAACTCCATTGACATACGCTTAATTTTGCGCTTGCGTCGTGAGTTTGGCTTGTAGAAACTTTCCGAGTAAGTGAGGGGTGTGGGGAAATTGGATACGTTAAATTATTAAATTGTCATTGCTTGATGGATTCAAATTACATTCGACTCTATTTACCGTGCTGGGCTGAAAGTGGTTTCATTTAGCGAATCAGATTCCAGAGCGTTAACGCCCATGCGTACGGCAGCGGTGGCAGCACTAAGACGCACTGGCAAAAGCATTGCATCCGCTTTGTCATCCGAATCGCTGGCTGGCAACACGGCACTATGAATGTGTTCGGTATCCAAACTATCCATTTGCGCAAGTCCTTGACTGTGACCATGTGCATGGGCGTGTGCGTGGCCGCCATGGACATTTAATGTATCTGTGGGGCTGCTCGACGAATCCTCCGTTGGCTGCGGTGCACAAGCTGCGAAGTGAAAGTCACAAGTAAGTGCGTATAAGAGTGTAGAGTACAAGAGTGTGTGCATAGATATATATGTAATAACATTTATATATACATAAAAATATATATATATATATATATATATATATATATATATATAGTATATATAGTACATAAATGTGTGTGCCTTTGGTATGCACTTGCAAACACTTACGCAAATTACCCGTTGATCGAGTTCGGCGACGTGAGCCCCACCTACCAACGCCGCTGGCCCTGTCCATCAGTGAGGTCTCCTCGAGGGCGAGCGTTAAGTCGTGCGAGAACTGATCCATTTCATTTGCACGCAATTTGCAGCACAACAAACAGCAGAAACTGATATCCACTTTCAATTGCGTTTCATTAAACTAAGTATGCTTCGAAAAAAGCCAGAAAAAACAGAAACGAAACGAACCGAACCGAACGAATCCAAAAGGCAAGCCTCAACAATTGTCAAAGCACCTTACATCGATATGAGCCAAAAGATAATCGATTTGCTATCGACAGTATTTAAGTGTATGATGACTTTTAATATAAATCAACCAATGTTTTTTTTTAATACCACGTTAAATGTTTTTATAGCCTCATAAACCACTAACGACCATACGACTTTGTGGTGCTTATTGTTTGTAAGCAGCGATATATCTACATATCGATGTTTCAGTTTTGGTATATAATTGCAAAGTATTTTATGACTGTTTTGCTTCTGGTCACATTGCTCTTTGTGAAATGCAGAAGAAGCTGACGTCCGAAAATAAATTGCATTGCATTTTATATTTATTCGCACGCTTTTTTTTGCATTGCAATTTAATTGAGTCTACTTAAATATTGTTGTGTGTAACCTTAACAACGAACACGCAGCAACTAAAAGAAAGGCAGAGCACAGTTTTTGCAAAAGCCGAGCCTTGTGCCGGCAATGTGCCAGTAAGAAGAAGAAGAGAAAAAACTACAAGTGAAAAAACGCCGCATTACTGCGACTCTGCGCTGATTTGACTTGTGTTTTTTTTTTCGTGCTATTTGTTGGCAATCGGTTTGTATAGTTGAATTAACAAGTATGAGCCGTCGACGCGCACACGATACCGAAGATGAAGGATATGGTGAGTTTGATTTAGGTTAGAAAGAAAAAAAAAAACGATTCGCATTTGTAATCCACCACGTTTCGCTTCTAAAAACCACACACAGATCATAGACGCAACAAGCGTCGTCGCGTCTCGGAGAACCAAGAGATTGAGGATCGTTTAGAGTCGCTTATATTGCGTGTGGGGGAGCGCAGTACATCATCAGTGGAATCGAATCTCGAGGGTCTGGTTTCAGTGCTGGAGGCTGATTTGGGCACATTTCGTTTAAAAATCTTGCGCATTCTGTCCGATTGTGCGGTGCGTATGCCGGAAAAATGCACCGTCTACACAACACTGGTGGGTCTGCTTAACGCCAAGAACTACAAGTTTGGTGGCGAGTTTGTCGATCATATGGTGAAAACGTTCAAGGAGTCGTTAAAGATGTGTCGCTGGGATGCAGCCCGCTTTTCGCTACGCTTCCTTGCCGATCTGGTCAATTGCCATGTGATTTCGGCAACAAGTCTGCTACAGCTGCTCGACACAATGATCGATGTGTCCAATGAAGATACGGTGCCGCAAGTGCGTCGTGATTGGTTTGTCTTCGCTGTGCTCTCAACGTTGCCCTGGGTTGGCCGTGATCTCTACGAGAAGAAGGAGTCGTCGCTGGAGTCGCTACTGTTGCGCATCGAAGTGTATTTGAATAAGCGCTCGAAGAAACATCATAATGCATTGCGCGTCTGGACATCGGATGCACCGCATCCGCAAGAGGAGTACCTGGACTGCCTGTGGGCACAAATACGCAAGCTGCGTCAGGATAACTGGGCCGAAAAGCATATACCACGACCCTATCTCGTCTTCGATTCCATCTTGTGCGAGGCATTGCAGCATAATTTGCCGCAGATAACGCCACCACCGCATCACGATAACTTTGAGTATCCCATGCCGAGGGTTGTTTATCGCATGTTTGACTATACCGATTGCCCGGATGGCCCCAATCTACCCGGTGCCCATTCAATCGAGCGTTTCCTAATCGAAGAGCATTTGCATCACATCATCGAGACGCATCATAATGAGCGCAAAGATTGCGCTGCTCAACTATTGAACTTTCCATTCAAGCACAAGATCCCATTGGAGTATTGCATTGTGGAGGTCATCTTTGCGGAACTCTTTCATATGCCAACACCACGCTATTTGGACATATGTTACGGTTCGATTCTGATCGAACTGTGTAAACTGCAGCCAGGCACACTGCCTCAAGTGCTCGCCCAGGCCACAGAAATTCTGTTCATGCGCATCGATTCGATGAATACATCGTGCTTTGATCGCTTTGTCAATTGGTTTAGCTACCATTTGAGCAACTTCAAGTTCACCTGGTCTTGGGATGAATGGGACAGTTGTTTGTTGCTCGATGCCGAGCATCCACGTCCAAAGTTCATACAGGAAGTTCTACTTAAATGCTTACGGTTTGTAAACTGTCATTCAACTTATCTTAATTATCAACTCGAGTCTAATATGTGTATCCGTCATCAACATAGGCTGTCGTATCATCAGCGTATCACCGAAATGATGCCAACAACTTATGCCAAACTGATTCCGGTCCAACCAGTGCCTAACTACAAGTACACTAGCGAGGAGGCAGGTGAGTTAACAAAATTTAACTGGCTCTTCCTTGAGTTTATTGAAGCTACGAAAATCGCTTTTGTCTTATTCAATGTTCTTTAAGTCGAATTATTTTTTTTTCCCAATTTGAGTTTAAAGACTTATCTACACAAAAAAAAAATTGCTATGTTTCTTGCCTGAGGTCAATTTTTACGTTACGTTTTTATCTTCACGCTTTACTTTACGTACTGTTAACGACATGATTGCATTCCCTTTGAAGAGTTTTAGTACACAAATCATTTCAAAAGAATTTCCCTTGTTATTTATTCCTTTTGCCACTTAAAACTTAACAATTAAATTATTGGATTCATTGTATTTAGCTGTGCTTAACTTCGTTCTTTCGATTATCGTTCGCATCATCCGTCGTATCATTATCATCGACAATTATGGGAATCTCTTCACCATTGGCGCCAACCTTAATGCTAACCGATTTACTAACCGATTTTTGTGTCAATATCTCAATAACTTCACCCAACGATGATGACGGTGGCATTATTTCTGTTGTTGTTGTTGTCGTTGTCGTTGTCGAAGGTGTTGTTGTTGTCTTTGGTGCTTTCATTTTCATTGCTGTTGGTTTGAATGAAACTTTGGATTCATGAAGTTCACTGCTCTTTGGCTTGCTATCCAAAATGCTGATGCTGCTGTTGCTGTTGCTGACATTTGCGTCTTTGCGTCGCTGCCTCCATTTGCTAATGCTTGGCAACTCTGATGATGTTGGTGTTGTCTTTGTTGTTGTTGTTGTTCTTGGCGTTGTTCGATAGCGACTGAAAGCGCGCAAAGGCGTCAAATTTGTTGAGGTGGATACAAAGCTGGAACTGGAACTCATTGTTGGCGTTGTCGCTGTTGTTGTTGTTGGTGGCTCTAACGTTGTTGTTGTTGTAGTTGTTGTATTGTCTACTGTTGTAGTTATTGGTGTTGCTAATTTGTTTAGCTTTTGACTGCTAGCTGATTCGGCTTCGGAATTTTCTTGCTCCCCTTCCTCCAGCTGTAGCACATCCACTGGATGCTGATGGACATAGAGCGGATCGGGTTCCGAATAGCGATAAATGGTCTCCTCAAGCGGTTCACTTTGCACAAATCTCTTGGGTATCATCTCCTGCCCCTGTTCCTCTTGCTCATTCTGCGCATAGATCAATAACGGTGACGGCTTGGCATTGTGATGATATTTGGCTGAATGCTCGACGTATCCTTAAGAATGATTAACATTTTAATACATAGAAATAATAATGACAGCTCACCAACTCACCACGCGTAAAGGTCTGATGTTCCTCCTTTTGGTGTTCCCGTTTAATATCGTCGAGCTCACCTGTCTGTAAGGTTTCGCCGGATTCGTCAGTCGGCTCGCTATTGGAAGGAAATTGCAAATCGCGATGTTGTTCCAATTGTTGCCGATGATGTCTTGGTGCTTCAGTCGACAAGGGACGATAGATGGGAAGATCTTGGGCATGATTTCCACTCGGTGCCATATAGAAATGATGATGGAAATGATGCGTAACGGGTGAGGCATGGCCCGTTTCTAACGAAGCACCACCCGGCACATCGCCTGCAACAATGGCAACATCTTGTGGCAATGGATATGGCTCGATAGGATTTGGCAAATGATCGGGCCGTGGTGCAAACTTGAGCATTGGCTCGATAGGATTTGGCAAATGATCGGGCCGTGGTGCAAACTTGAGCATTGTCGGATAACTGGGCCGATATGTTGTCGCCGCTATATAGTTGGGACGCATGTGATGATTGTACAAGACCGGATTCCCATTCCCATTCCCATGGCCATTTCCATTCGCATTCGCGTTGATCTTAACATACTCACCAATATTGAGGTTGGGTGGCGCTTGAAAGATGCCATGAACAAATGTGGCTTGGGGCGAACGATCCTGACGCCGCTGTGCCTGGAACGCCTGCTCCTGACGCTGCTGTTCCCAATAGCTGTGACTGGCAAAGCTTTGCGGATAGTCCGATTCCCGTTGAATGAAACTTTGTGCTGGATAACCAATGCTAGGCGTTACACTAAACTTCAGTTCATATTGATAGCGTTGTCCCTGATACCGTTGATCGTTCGATGCATCCCGATGTCGAATCCTCTGCACTCGCCACACAGCACGCGTCTGCACATTTCGATCTGCCGCCGCGTTTCCTTCCACAAACCGATAGCTACCATTGGCTGTCAATTGTTCCAATCGACCACTGGCCAAGGTCACAATATCCCCAAAGCGACTCGATGCACTCGTCGCTGAAGCAATTTCATGCGGCTTCGTATAGGGTGTCTGCAAAAAATCATGATAATCATGCAGCTGACTGCCGCAAAGTGCGATTAAAATCATATTGACACATCTTCTGCGCTCGTACAAGCAACGAGAACGAACCCGAACCTAGCTAACTCAACATGCAACGAGAACGAACCAAGTCAACCCAATCTAGTTAAAAGCAACGAGAACGAACCTAGTTAGTCCAAACTATTCAAGGTTTTGTTCTCGATTTTTTAGATTTATCTTTCTCTATTAAAACCTTTAAGTTGTCTGAGTAATCAGCTTTGTTTATCAATAAGAATTCGTTGCTTCGTCTTCATTTTTACTTAAAAATCTTTTTGACTTTGTTTAACTATTCTTTACTTTCCCACAATTCCATACTAGCTTATTGATTATTTCCTTTCAACCTTCTTTTAGCTTTGAATCCTTAAATAGTTTTTGTTGAAGCCTTAATGATTTTAGCTTTCCTTTGATCTTTGGCTTTATATAAAAATCTAGTTAAAGATGATTTTGTTTTTGGTTCATGCTTTAAGGGAAAATAATTGTAAGATCTTTCCCAGGCGAAATCTGAAGAAGTTTTTTGATGCTGCCTTAGAACCTTTTTGTACTTCTTTTTTAGATTCTTCTAGTTTGACAGCTCTCTCTGACATACCTGAGATTTCCAGCAGCTGCTCCCAGAGCTGAATCTGTGAAGAGCGTTACGTAGGTCACATGCTTCAGTGTTCGCTCCCAGGGGCGTTCAGATTGCTCCTGTTTAACATCCTGGCCGTGTCCCAACTGCTGCTCCGCCCCATAGTAGATACGCTTGCCGTTAAGCTGCAAAGATTGCTTTGGGGTCAACACCAAATCTCGTCCACCGCCAACAATTGCTGTACCCTGTTGCAGCTTTAAAAAAAAAACAAGGCTATCTTTATTTTCTATTTCTAACCCATTTTATCGATATCAAAATCTAAATTTGTCGTAAGATTGAACTTTCATCGAATGATATAGAAATTCAAATTTGCCAAAGCGAATTTATGTTCTGTGATTTTACGCATGGCCTTAAACGTTCAGGGTTTCTTGTTTTCAAAACTTTCACTTTCCTTAAAATATTACTTAAAGCTTATACCACTAGCTATAACTCATAGAAATGGAATATGGTCTATAAAGGTCCTTTATCCTTTGTTTTTTGTAAAAGGACTTTTGTTTTTGATCTCTCTCTCTCCCTCTCTGTCTCACACTTACGATAGCCATGATAGCCATGCTTAGTAGACAACGGTATTTGCCCATTTTCACATAAAAAAAAAAAACAAACAAAAATAAACAATTTTAGAATATTAAAAGCGAATCTTATTATTGTTTTGAGTAGCGAGATACTATGCGGCACGCGCGCGTAAACTTGACTGAAACTAATAATAAAATCATCATAAAGACAAAGCCCAACAAACCGTTAGAGACTCTGTTTGCTGCTGCTGCTGCTTCTGCTGCTTTCATTGGATCAGCGAAGCGGCGCATCGCCAGTGGTGGCAATTTCGCAATCAACCTCAGCTGGTGGTGTAGCATGCGGCGCCATGTGTCGGCCAAGTGTCGGAGGGCGGAGGAGGGGCGTTGACAGTTAGCAACGCGCATTTATGCAACACTTGCGGATGTCTAGAAACGCCTCAACTCCCATAAACATAAAACCTCCCCAAAGCTACCAAAAAAACCAAAAACCAAAAACTAAAACAAAACCAATTCGACGACCCCGCAACTCAGTCAGCTAGCGAAACGCTTTTTGCATTTTCGGCAAAGTCTTAAAAAAAAGAAGAAACTTTGGATGGTATAACTCATACGGATGCCCTGTAAAATGGCTCTGTGTAAAGCTGAAGTTCAAAATGTGAATGTAAAAACCAATTTAACGATTTTCAAATCACTTAAATGTGTCGAAAGTGAATTCAAATTCGATTGATTTTCCAAAAAAATAAAGCTTTTTTGTATAAATAAGCAATTTGTATATATTTTATATATATTCAACTTTTCTGAGTGAAAATCAAGTTAACGATTTTTTTTTAAGGCGCATCAAATACTTGAGCTGAGCTCGCCACTCTTTCGGATCAAGAGCTTAGCTTAACTTCAGTTCTTCAGTTGAGAGATGCCCGGACGAGATAGTATGATGCTCTCTGTTCGCTTCGCTGAAGTTCAATAGTGGAACCATCCATTCCATCTGATTGTCGTCGTGTTCTTATTTAGCTTGATATTCGTTCACCTTGCACAGATTGTTCTGGTTTCTTTTCTTTGTTTTTGATTTCGAGATCAAAGTGAAGATTAAAAAAGAAACTGAAAGTGATTTGGAATGAAAAGTTTAGCACAAAATGCTTGAAACTTAAAGTTAACATGACATATTTTATTTGAGAGTTGAAAGTGAAGGTTTTTCGAAAACAAAAAAAACAACAAAAGAAAATATGAATTCCAAACAGCTGTGCCAATTCCCAGGCCTATTTAAAAAACTTGCCAAATAATAATGATAAAAAAAAAAAAAAAATATGAACTGTTCAACTTAATTTAATCGGTTTAGCAAACATCTTAAGTGCAACAACTTATTGGACAATTTATCAAAATTATGATCTGAACGTTTTTATTGTTGCGCTTGATGCAACGGAAACCCCTTGAACCCCAAGATCCTAAAGTTCGTCTTGCATTTTCGGGGAGCTGAAAATCAGAGAACCGTAAAAATACTACTTGGAGTCAAAACGAATGTTAAACAAGCTACTATAATGGCAGGCTTAAGCGAATACCCTGCACAAAGGTCTTTAGTCTTTAATTTGATTTATAAACATATTTTCTTTGCCTTAAATTAAAAATATCGTTTCTTTGTTAAGTAAAAATGATGCAATAAGATTCTGAAATTGTGTTTGAAGCCAGAAATATTAGAATTTTTCTCTAAATTAAAACTTTTTGGATAACATTAGGGAATCTTTAAAGTCGTATTGTTTTTTGTTTTTTTTTGTTTTAAGATTGAGAACTTATTTTTGGCACGCTTCATTCACATAATAAAATGCACAACAATCTTATGACTTTGATGCAAGAAGTTTTGTGTGCTTCCCAAGCCAAATTGGTGTTTTGTGCTGTGAACTTTAACCGCTGATCTTGACACGCTCCACTTACGACAATGGCAATTCTTAAACCATTGTCTGCTTGTTTTTTTTTCTCTGTCTGGGTTTGGCCTTTAACTAAGGCCAACGGCCGAACAAGTCAAGATACACCGACAACAATTGGGTCGCAATCTTGTTTGCAGTTTCCGCATTAAGCAAATCAACTCTTACTTAAGCTTAATATGCATTTCATTGACATAATCGAGTCAAGTGCCAATAAATAGCTAAATATGTAATATCTGTCTGTGAATAGGAAAAGGGGTAATAAGTTGGAAATGATGTTCATCATTAGTAAAGCAGGCAGAGTAACGCTTGGTTCCACTTGGTGGCAGCGCTTTTGGTTGCAACTGCTGCAAACGAAAGTGTCAACAAAACAAAATGAACGAAAATCAGTCACAATTTCCTTTTAATTGCTTACTACCTCAATTACTTTTTCACTGCTCATATAACGCTTAAACGTTTGTTGCATTTAACATTTTTTAAATTTATTATCAACCACAAAAAGGATTTCTTCTCGTCTAACATTCCTTACTCCTTTCATGCATTCAATAACTGATTCTTTCACTCGCTTCTTAGCCAACTTGCCGGGAACAACTGTGGCACTGCAGCTGGTGGGCGCCATACGTCAGAAGTGTACGCCCGAGGAGGTTGTCACTATTTTGAAAGAGATACCAAGCACTGGCTACAGCGGCGAAGAGATGTCCGATGGCAGTTTCAATGCACTGAAGATCGATGTGTTCGTGCAGACATTGTTGAACTTGGGCTCGAAATCGTTTTCGCATAGTTTTGCGGCAATATCGAAATTTCATGTCGTATTCCGGGCATTGGCCGAAACGGAGGAGGCACAAATATGCATATTGCATAACATTTTTGAGCTGTGGTCATCGCATCAGCAAATGATGGTCGTTCTCATTGATAAGCTGCTCAAGCTACAGATTGTCGATTGTTCGGCGGTCGCAACATGGATATTCTCCAAGGAAATGACCGGCGAGTTCACCAAAATGTATCTATGGGAGATACTACACTTGACCATCAAGAAGATGAACAAGCATGTCATTAAACTGAGTAAGCTTTTTTGTTAATAGTTTCGATTTCAAATTTTACTTTAATTAACACTTTTTATCAGATGTGGAACTGAGCGATGCCAAGGATAAGCTATCCAAAGCGGATTCATCGTCCAGCGATACAGACGATGATACGCCACATAAACGCAAGAAGCCCATCACACATGCCGACAAGCCATCCGAGGAGGTGAGTTGTCGTTGTTTCGTTGCTTCAAAATTTATATTTTGTCATACTATATTTTAAATATTCAGGTTGTTGAGCGCATGGAGGAGAAACTGGAGGCGGCCAATGTGAATCAGAAGCGACTCTTTTTGATTGTCTTTCAGCGTTTCATAATGATATTGTCGGAGCATTTGTTGCGTTCCGATACGGATGGACGTGATCCGGATACTGATTGGTATCGCTGGACAATCGGACGTTTGCAGCAGGTCTTTCTTATGGTAATTGAAATTCGTTGTATTTATCAAAATGTTTCATTCTAACTAAATTTCGGTATTTTTCTCAATTTTTTAGCATCATGAACAAGTGCAGAAATATAGTAGCACTTTGGAGACGTTGCTATTCACATCCGATTTGGATACACATATATTGGAGGTGTTCCAACAATTTGTCGCATTGCGCGCTTAACAAAAACGAATAGCAACAATAACAACAACAACAACAACTGCCTATTTAGTTGTTGGACTTAGGTTTTTTATATTTTAAAATGTATGAATGCACTTAGCGACATAAAAAATTTTTACAAACAAACAAAACGAACACAAACAAACACCCACAAACAAACACACACAAATACCCACAAACAAACACACACAAACAAACACACAACAAACAAACACACACAAACAAACACACACCCACACAACACTACACACACACACAACACACACAAATATGTTTTGTGTAAATAAATTAAAAAAAAAAAAATTGCATATATAACAAAAACTAAATCAAAATGTATTTCATTAACGATTTTATATTTAAATTAATTATTTGAATTTGAAGCAACAAAAAGATCTGTTAAGGGTTGAGCAGCGATGGTATTTGTACAGTTTAAAACTCATTGTGTCTGTGCTATTATCTAGTTTTGATGTTGACTGTGCACACGCGGTGACTTTTGGTTTGACGGTCACATGCACCTACTGGTTTGACAAGCACTGCTAATTAAAGCTTGGCTAGTCAATTTAAATTGTAACGGCTTAAAGTTATGCCTTACATAGTGTAAATAATAGAAGCAATTAGGCGATATGCTTAATTAACGAAAATATTATGCTTATTTCTATAGCATGCTCTAAAAAAATTATAAGTAGATCAAAAACAGATCACACGAATTTGCTAGTATCAATAAGAATTTTTATTTGAATACTCTATTGCTAGTATAACTCTAATGTAAACACCTGTTATGTCGATAATAGCAAAGCTTAAAAGCATGCATAACAGCGACTGAGCATAACAGTGCCAAATAGAGCGTATTGCGTTATTTCGAGTTGAATTTGAATCTGATTTCTTTTTGGCTTTTTTTTTTTGCCATTTTGCGTTTTGAATTAAAATCACAATTACAACCTATGCGGCTTATGATGGGATGACCAAATTTGCAACAGTTGGACGCGATAGTGTGCGAGAGTCAAAGAATGAGAGGGAGAGAGAGAGAGCGATCGGAACGAAAAAAAAGAGAGGGAGCGAGAGCGTTTGTGTGTGAGTGGCGATCGTGCAATGCAATTGGGATTTGATGCCCAAATGCGTGGAGCATTTCGTAAATAATAAAGTGTCGCTACTCTCTTTTAAATATAATTTTCAGTGCGTTTTTGCATTTCGTGCGTGTCAGATCGTACGTTGTGCGCTTCGTGCGTTTCTTTGCGATTTTTTTTTGCCGTTGCCGTTAAATCAACAAAAACAACAACAACAGCAGCAAATACAATAATTTTATAAATACGGAGAGAAGACAATATACATATTTATTGTACATATAATTTGATATATATGGATGCATGTGTAGTATTTAATTTAAATCCACGGCACCTACATATGTTTTTATTCAATATTATCTTTAGTTTTGTTAAATTCAATATTTGCTGCGCGTTTGATTATTCGTCTGCTGTTGCTGTTGTTGTTCTTGTTTTGAGCTGCTTAAAAACGCGCGCGTTTTCAAATTTGTGTACATAATCATAATTCTTATAAATAATTGTGTTTACTTTACTGTGTGCTTCGGTATTTTTTTCAAGTGTTTTTTTCTATTGTGGTGCGAAAAAGTGACTTAAACAGCGCCAAAATAAATGTTACATGTTAAAAAAAAAGTGTGTGTGTGCTGGTGTTTGTGTGTGTGAGGAAGTTACAGTTTAATGTTGGTTAGTTTCAATTGTCGTCGATTGATGCTCAAGCTTTGCTCTATCTTGTTGTTGTTGTTGCCGCCTACTTTGGAGCCAAACCATATTCATATTTATGCATGTAAGTATGCAAGCCTACCTCGTATGTATGTGTGGTGTGTGCTGTTCTGAGAGCGAGAGCGTAAGACAAAAGCCGCAAGACAAAGTGCAATAATAACAACAACTAAAACCAAAGAGCAGCCATTGATCTTTATATGCTGCTGCTGCTGCTGCGGCTCTGCTGCTGCTGTTTATCAATGAAATTTCTTTTTGTTCTTTTTGAGTTAACTTTTAGACATGCATCAAATTATTAATCTAACAAAAAAAAAACAACAATTTCCTTTCTAAAAACAGAGTATTGCGCAGTCGTTGTGCTTGTTAGTGCAACCGTTTTTATTTTATTAGCTTTGCCATACTATTTTTTGCTTATATTTTTTTTTTAAACACAAAACTTAACTGCAAAACGTGACATTTTCTTAAATGTAATTTGCTAAGTTGTTTTTGTTTTCTTTTTCCCACTCATTTGTAAATGATTGAAAAGGCCAATTAAGCTGCTTGCAGAGTAACTGCCAGGTCCGGCACACCCTACTCATCGATTCTCGTTTGATTTTGTTGTTGCACCTGTTGCTATTTAGTAGTTTAGTATTGAAAGGCATGTTGAACAAGCAGAACAAGCAGATTCTCCTAACATATACGCGTGTGCGTGTGTGTGTGTGTGTAAGGCAAATAAACTGTTTTACATACTGTACGTATGTATGTATATGTGTATCAAGAAATGCCGTTTGCCAGCCAACAACAACAACAACAACAACAAATGAGAAGAAACCTTTTGATAATCATATCACGCAGTTCCACTGATAATTCCAATTGTGTTCCAACATTTGTTATTGTTGTTGTGCATTATCAGCTGCCTTCTCTTTCTCTTTCTCTTACTCACTTTATCGCTCTTGGTTTGACTTCGAGTCTCTTGAAGAGCAAGGAACAAACATTGACCATTCATTTTTTGCTTTTTTTTTGAATTGGAATTTTTTTATGATTATTTGGTTCGCTATTACTAAATTTAGAATACAGTAAAAACTCTTATAGTTTGATTCGAAATTTTATATCTAAATTCTTGACGCATTTTTGCATGATTTGATTTTGATGTTTTCTGTCAATAACTTATTTTCAAGTTCGTTTTAACTGTTTGTCTTAACAACTGTCTAAAAATTCCATGAATAAGATAAGCATTTAATATTCTTTCCCTATATCAAGTTTTTTTTTCCATTAGAAAAAATAATAATAATTTGATATGTTTGTTTTGATTGAAATTTTGTTTACCTTTTGTTTTTCGTTAGGAATGTTCTTTGTTAACTAAAGCTTAGCTTGATGCAGTGGAATTATTATTTTAAGTTTTGTTTATTCAATGATCAAATATAAATATTCGATATCAAAAATCTCTGTTTTGCATAAAATGGAAATGGAATGAAACGAAATGAACGACAAAATGTTGATGAACCAAGACGAATTGTGTAATTTACATTAGCCGAGCGGATGTCGTTTTGGCTTCTATACGACAATATAATGAACCAATTACCCAGTTTGTCTCTTGATTCGATTGCTGTTTGCATACAACAACAGCAACAGATACACACAGATACTGACAGCTAGTTTGAGATATAACTGAGATTTTTTCCTGTGTGCCGCCACTTGCCATTTAAAGTAGGTACATACATACATATATGTGTGTTTGTGTGTGTGTGTAGTTCCATTCATGTTGGTTACGACGACACCCACTTGATTATAATCAGCATATAAGTACACACTTAGTTTGTATGTATGTATGTGTGTGTGTGTATGTATCTTCAAGATACAAGAGATATAAAAGATGCAAGCTAATGTATCGACAAAAAACGTATATGCATGAGTATAAAAATCTACACTCAACAAAAAAATTTAGTTGATAATTTCTAAGAAAATAGTAGATTTCTGTTAGGAATTCATAAAATATTATTTAAGTCCATGAAAATGGGAAGATTAAAAAGCATCACCGACCCCAGTTAGTAAATATTTATATATATATATATGTATATATATAAATATATATTACCTTGATCAGCATTAATTGACGAACCGATGTTAAAGACTTAAAAAGTTAAGAGCTTCAGAGATTGAATTGAAACTCCTTTTTGCCAAAGGCAGTACAAGTTTTTATCGAATTATAGAAAAGTCTTTTAAAGTATTTTATTTATTTTATTTATTTATACTAGCTTAAATTTAAAAACTAAGTCTTATTAATGCTTGTTTAGTTGCAATCATATTTTAAATACAATTTTTTGTTTTGATATTTTGGTATTTGCATTAATTATTACTGGCCACCCAAGTGCCTTCCTGTAGCAGTAAAATCACCAAAAAAAATATATAGGTATATCAACAGTAGTTACCAACTTGAAGTTTGCTTATGACAATAAACAATTAATAAATATGTAATTAAAGAATTTGAGTTTCAGTTTTTTTAATCGTAATTAATATACAAAAATTTCATATTTAGTAACGTTTTATTTACTTAAGAAATCTTAGTTTTCTTTCGGTTTTGCAATAAAAGAAATAACGTTTTCTTTGAATAAGTTATTCAAAACCTTTTTTCACTGTCTCTTTCTTTGTCGCACAATGATTTTTATCTAAAATGGTTATTGTTTGTCGCTGTAGAATTGTTATTTTTTATTATTATTACGTTAATAAGATTATTATTGTGTTTTAATAGTATTGGATCATACTCTTCATTCAGTTGCTGTTGTTGCTGTTAAAACTTCTACTTTACTTAACTTGATTTCGGCACACACACACACACACACATACTTAAACTCAAATATATCGTGTATTTATGTTTATATTCGAATACAAAAAACAAAAAAATCTTTCGAAATTTATTTATGTTTATATACAAATAAAAAACAATAAGAAATTCTTGAAAGCAAAGTTTCTAACAAAATGAATATTACTGTAAAAATTTATAAGTATGTATATATTTATGTGTGTATGTATAAACAAGCTTTATGCATGATACGCGCGATAAAGTGACGAGTGCCTAGTTGAGTGGGGTGGGCTAAAGGGTGGGCTAAAGGGTGGGCTAAAGGGTGGGGTTGGGTGGGGGGTTTAGGAAGGCCTTCGTCTACAGTTTTGTAGTTTTTTTATTATTATTATAAAGAACTCACAGTTCAACAACTTGCGCTGTTTAAATTTGTTGAATGCGCGCGGCTATTAGATAATGATATATATAAGTATATAGTAATCACACACAATACCCGCCTCACCCCCCCCCCTCCCCCCTTGCCTACTTACCTAACAAATACCACTCCTAACTGGCTAAGGGCTGTAACAGTTGCTGGGTTGTTTTTTTTTCATCATTTCAATTGATTCTAAGTCTTTCAAATACAAAAAAAAAGCACCATTGCCATTAACATATTTCTAAGCTATTTCTACATTTTCTTAGCTATAAATTATACATTTTGAAAATAATAAGCTTTGTTTATTTTGCAAAATTCTTAAGTAAATAATATAATACGTTCCCTTCATTATGAATATTCGTTACTTTTGTGGTATTTTCTTCAACCCTGATCCAAATGGTATAATGGTTTTGAAAAGAAACATCGTCGATCCCGTGTTACCAGCCGAGTGATCCGTCGATCTCGGTGACTATAAAAGCTCAAGAAAAGAGATTTATAAAGCAAGCGCTACCTAATCGTAAGCAAATCAATGTTGTTTCAAGTCATCGATAGCTCTTCCGGTTATCGATTTACACAAAAATCAAAATAATAAACTTAAGAATATAAAAAATATGTCTAGAAACAATACACAAAAATAATTATTGTCCGTGAAATACCATCAAAATCGGATCAAAAACATCGGAGTTATCAAAGACTGAAGTTTACTCAAGCTAAATAAATAAAAACGTCAGTCTATGTTGTTTTAATTGATCGATAACATTTTCAGTTATCGATAAACACAGAAATCGCAAAAAATTAAATTAAGAATATTATAAATATGTTCCTGGCACAAAAATAATTATCGTCGGTGAAAAATACCATCAAAATCGGATGAAAAACATCGGAAGTATCGAAGATTGAACTTAACTCAAGCATGCATTTTCTGCAAACACGTGCACAGAACAGACTTCTTTCTTGTTTTTAGAGTGATTTTAAGACATCAAACTTCTTCTATCCTACTTCATGTCTCTCTCTCTCTCTCTCGCTCTCTCTCTCTGTCTTTCCCACTTACTTTTGTCTTATATTTTTTTTATTCGTATTTTTATTGAGAGTTATAATTGTTTTCAATATCACCGGCAAAATGTCAGGTTTGCAATTTTCCGCAGAAAAAAAAAAAAAAACGAATAAAACCAAAGAAAAAAAAACTTTGCTGTTTGTTGCTTGTTTGTTGTTTGTTGGTTGGCACTATAAATTATGATTGGAAAAATTATACGGCATTTCCTTCGATGCGTTCGTTGGCTTTTTGCATATTCATGAGGCGACGCCGATACATTTCGAGCTTGCTTACAAATCAGATACACACTTAAACATTTATATACTATATATACATATATATACATATATATAGACATTAAGTTGCTTTAGCTACATTGTTGATTTTGTGTTATTTGTAATTTTAATAACACTTAACAAACGCCTTGGACTTGGCATGTAAATTGTTAATAAATTATGTGCTGCTGCTGTTTTTTTTGTTTTGTTTTAATAGTTGTTGTTGGCCTGGCGCCAAATTAACAACTAAAAAACTTAGAAAGATCTTAGAAAAATGTATTTATTTGAACGTTAAATATTTTAAATTTTAGCATAAAAAATAATTGTTAAGAAATAAAAAAAGCAACAGTGGAGAAAGAAACTGTTAAGGCTATTAAAAATATTTGAAATGAAAATTCAATAATAATTTACTAATAATTAATAAAGTATAGATCTATGTTCAAGCAGTAAATTAACTTTAACATCTTAATCTTAATCTTTTTCTCACAATCCCATAGAATTAAAATTATTTTTTCGAACCATTTTGATGAGTTCTGTTGTGAACAGCTCATTTGATAAGCCAACAAGTTTTTCTACAGAAAAATACCAAAAACTTATTTTTAATACTTATTTAGCTATCTGATTGCAAATCAAATGATTGTAAGTTTCTGTTATAGACAGCTCGTTTGATAAGTTACAAAGTTTCAAAACTGAATACGCTAAGAAATCTGTTTTTAATACTAACTTTAAGCTTACAAAAAGTTGATTTTCTGATTGAATAAAATCTGAATATATAAAACTAAAAAAAATCAAAATACATGCATTAACTTTTCATGAGTTCTGTTGTAAACAGCACCTTTGAGATAAGCTACAAAAAATTCCAAAAATTAATTTTTAATACTTTGAATCAAATCTGAAAATAATACCAAAAAATTCAAATGAACTTTTTCGTTCTGATACAGACAGCTCGTTTGATAAGTTACAAAGTGTTTCAAGACAGAATATTCTGCAAAAAATATTAAAATCAAATAACTTAGTTAATAAAATAATTGCAATGTGTTCTTTGTATTTCAACGCACAAAGGCGAAGCCCAAAAATGATCAAAAACAAAGCAAATAAACAAACGAAAACAAAAAAAAAAACTGTCGAAATATTACTTAGTAAAACTAATAATAGCCATTAAATGTTTGTGCATTCATTATTTCGATTTGATTTTGTTTGTTTGTTTTTTTTTTTCTGTTTAAGATTAACTACAAAATATTGTATAAACAATAGAAAACAACGATTCATCGAAGCGCATTCATTGTGCGGGCGTTCTTTATAAATTGGAATTTTTGGGTTTTGGTTGCTGCTTCTAGCTTTGCTTTGAAGCAAATATTAAAGAATATTGATTATTTGTTTTATATTTTTGGAATCGATTTTAATTTTGATGGCACCCCCCGTTACCAAAATATTGAAAACATAAATATGTTCACATAGAATTTAAAGATAATTTTACAAATTTGCTTTGATCAAGAAAAGTTTTGAAAGCAACAATTATGGAATATTTAAAATTTTGTAGTAAGAAATTATCTTAAATATATATGTATATGTGAATCAATATTTGTTTTGCACTTTTCTTTTGTTTAAAGATCTTGTCGGTTTTTTTATAGAATTCATAATAATGTATCGTTGAATATGATTTTATTTAAGTGATATTGATACTTACTTTAGACTTAGCTAGATACATCGAAAGTATTCTTAAGGGAAAACTTAGTTAGTAAGTTGGTTAACTTGCTTAATGACGTTATCATAATGATAACCCCTAAGAGGAACCTGATCTTCACTGTAGAATCGTGCCTTTTGGCACAAGAACAACACAATAACTGCATACTTAGCAAACAACTTGCAACCTGCAAGTCAGTGTTGCCAGTTGTTGCTTTTTGCATGTGCATGTGCCGCCTCTTTTCCCGTTGTCCAACCCCTCCCGCTGAAAGTATGCGATCCGATCTTTGGTCTGTTTATGAACGATCTTGACAGTACACGATCCGATCGCAAAACTTGTTTCTGGCCTGGCCGGGCCGGGCCGGGCCGGGCTGGGCCTGCTGCTCGCCTCTGTGTGGCACTGGAAGGGGATTGGCAGCACATTCTTTGGCCGGCGTCATCAATGTTTGCCGGCATGACGATAACTATTACAATATACCGATAAGCAAGAATAAGTTAAATAAGTCTAATAAAATTGTATTGAAAGTTGTGCAAAACAAGAAACTATTCGATTATATGCCGAAAAGTGTGAAAACTGTTAAAAGTCAACTTAATTAAATTATCGATAAATATCGATACAGTAAAAAGGTGTTATCGCGCTCTTACTTTTATTACGGCAAGCTTCAATAGATGAAATATATAAAAAGTTCCATCTTCTCAATAAAAGTCACTTAGATGAGCTTATCGATTAATATCGAAATGAATTTGTGCAGCTTCAACAATCGAATTGAAAACGCATTTAAGTTTGGATAAATATATATTCATGTTCAGTTGAATTCATCTGTCAACTTATCGTTATCGATAAGTATTGATCAAGAGCCATAAGCTTAAACTGAATAAGTTGTGTTTGCTGCTTTTAAGCGAATCATCCGAGTATCCATAACCTCTTTTTTGCATTGTAGGGTATCTGTTAGACCAGCAATCTCGATATTTTGTTTGCTGTGTGTTTTGTGCTTGATGTCGTCGTCGTCTTTGGGTTCCGTTCTACAGACGACCTTAAGCGGGGCAGAGAACGGGCACCACCAAAGTTGGGGACTGGAGCAAACCACTTTTTAACTTGATTGTTTTTGTTGTTGTTAAGATCGCTGCAATATACAAACATATGTATGTATGTATGTAACTGTGTGGATTTGTGCCCGCATAGTTCGACAATAATAATAATACGAGTATATTTTCCCTGCCTTGCCCACAGCCAAGTTTTTCACAACCGGTTCGCCGGTCTCTCAACCTCTCTCTGAACGTTTCTCTATATCTCATTCTTCTCTGTGCGTTGCTATTTTTGTGCCTCAGCAAATGCAAGAAAATCATAAATAAAGGAAAAAACAATAAACCCAAAACGATAAGCAAAGCATTTTCATTATAGGCCGATTAATATGGTCAAAGTAATTAACAATTGAAGTACGAGCATATCTCAAAAATGTTTCTATCATATATCTTGATATAGGCTGTTTCTATGTAAAAAGTTCGTATAGATTCCAAACTGGATCCAAGAAATGCCAAAGATAATGACAAAGAGAGTGGAGCCGGGGGCGGTGGAGGGGCTGCGGTGGCTAGGGGCCTTTGGTGACTTTGACTTTTGATTACGGCCGGATAGGATCGCTGAGTGCCCTATCAATGCTACGTAATTGAAACAACAACAACAAATTAAAACTGTCACCAGCTGTTGATAAGAAAACCAACCAACCAACCAACAAGCAGCTCACAAAAATGTGAATCAGCGAGAGCGAGCGGGAGAGTTGCGAGATTGTTACACGTATTTCAATAGAGCTAAAGAGAAATGAAGAGTGTCGAAGAGAGTGGAAGCGTTTGGGAGTCAGTTTTCTTACAGTAACAAAAGGGTCTAAAAGGAAGAGAGAGAGAGAGAAAGGGAAAAGTAAGAGTGAGAATGGAAATGTAAGTGCAAAGTTTAAACTCAGTTTGAGTTTCTGCCTAGGATAGTTAAAAAAAATTTTATTTGTGGCTTTTGCTAATCTTTTTAATTGTGACTAATATCGAATGATGTACTAGTAATTAAATTTGTGAGAAAACTTAAAATTGAACAACATAAATATTCAAAATCAATACTAATAATCGAAGAATTTCATGGATTTATGGAATAGATCTAAGTTTTTTTTCAAGTGAGCTTAATAAAATCATATAGCGAATATTCATATACTCTTGATATGAAAGAACAAAGTGATGTTTCTACATTTATCGTTGAAAGATCTTGAGAATTGTGTAGTATATTTTTTTTTTAATTTTAAATGGAACCAATCCTTCACACGTTGTCATTCTAATACAAAAATTAATTACTAAAAAATTTGCCAACTATTCCAAGTTAAACTCTACAACAAGTAAGTGTGTATACGCCAAACAAAAAAAAAACATTATCAGCTTGTAACGCTTTGATGAACTGTCAAAAAGTGGGTTTAACCCAATTTGTGTTTTTTTTTTGGCAACATTTTTTACAGTTAAAAATTTGCATTCGCTGATAAAAAGCAAGAAGCGAAAATGGGGTTAAGTCCAAAGTCAAATGCCAAATTTTGTATAACTTTACAAATTTTCTCTTAACTTCTTTCGCCTCCTCATCAACTTTATTGACCCGTGCTGTTTAGGTTATCTTGATTGTTCTTGATTTCTATTATTGTTAAATAAAGCAATTAATAATCATAATGTTTGCCAACTGTCCGCGCAGTGCATAAATATTGAGATACATGAGCTTTGTATTTGTTCAAGATACATTTCCACTTTACAGATAAAACACATATATCGTCGACGCGAATAATTATTGTTTAAAATGTTTGTTTTGCTAATAATGTTCACAGTTTTATACATTTTTTCGATGATTTTTAACTCAAAAGAATAGAGAAAAGAATATACAAGATTAGGATTATGTCAGTTAGTTTTTTTTTGAACGAGAAGTTCTTTCTACTTTTTCTAGTTACAAATCAATTTGTTATCCAATTAACGCTTATAAATCAGCAATTGACAAAAGTATTGCAAAAAATAAACCAGAAGCACAATATTGCGATTCATTTCACACTTTGTTACGCGGTACGGCAATCTAGCACCTTAAATCAAAGCGACGCGACATAACTTGTAATTTATGAAGCTGTTTTAGAGTTTATTTGTTCGCTTTTGATTTTTGTTTTTTTTTTTTCGGAGTCGCGTGCCCAGAAGCTTTCGAGAATGTAACGTTGATTAAAATTGAATCGAAACCAAAAATCGCAAACTTAAGGTTACTTTTAATACCCTGTAGCCAGTACTAATCAGTCTGAACAGCTCACACGATGAAAGAAATTGGCGACTCATGGTTTGGTTTCAAAAACATATATAACTCTTTGCAATTCCAAAAGATATACGTTATCGATAACACTAAACTTTTTGCTCTTTCTTTAAATATATTATATAACATCAAAATCGTACAAAGAAATTACAAAAGTTATTGCCGATTGAAAGAGGACTAGGGTAGCTGTCGAACTACCTAGACGGCGAGTCAAAATCTGTCATTTGATAGGGCGAACGTTTATAATTCACAACCTGGCGCCGGTAGAGCTGCCTTGGCATTTTTTTTTTTGCAATCAAATCAAATCGGAACTAAGGCTAACATTGACATAAACACGATCTGAGATCTTGCATTATGTATATTAGGTTGGGTTAGGTTAGACCGGCTAACCCTACCAGGGAAATGTCACACAAAGACCGCTAAAGGGTCCTTGGTAAGGCCAGTGGTTGGCGATTGTTGGAGGAGCATGTTTGGGTTCCTGCTTTATGGGTTCTATGTATATTAAATACTCTTTAACATTTTTTTAGTGCTTTCAATATTATTAAAAATGTTTTCAACCCAAATGGCAACGAAGCATGTGAATTTTGTTAACTTTTCATGTTTTAGTTTTGCTTATTAATTAAATTAAACTAGCTTGTTTTTAAATCCATGAGAGTGTGTGTGCGTTAGTGTGTGTCTATCCGTAATAAGCGCAAGTGTCACTTTATGCTTTTGTGCAACTTAATTTGCGCAATAATTTGATTAAAAAAAGTTAGACCACTCGAAACTTGGTCGTCCTGTAATTTTGCTTTGAGCGCACTAAAATGAATTAGGAAAAGTCATAGTAAAATTAAAAAAAAAATAAATAAAATAATAAATAACACAATGAAAAGTCAAAGTTAAGTTAAATCAAACTCAAAACCGATGCAAATTGAGTGGAATTGAACGATATATTCAATATTCCAAGCAGTAGTTTGTGTGTGTGTGTGTGTGGCCACAAAATGGCCGCCTCACCTCTGCTGGCCGGCGGAAATGCCAATTGGAAAATCTGCAGCTCAATTTGTTCGATAAAGATTCAAGTTGAGAATAAAATCAACAATGCTGCTGTGCTCGTGTGTGTGTGTGTGTGTGTATGTATTTGTTAGTGTGTTAGAGTTATTTTTCATTTCGATATATTTTTAATAAAGCAGAAACAATGATTTTTCGTCTTTGTTCTCAAAAAGCTGCTTTTGGCTTGCACAGAAAATGAATACTTTGCTGAATGTCCAACAAAATTTACACAATATTTTTGCATATGTGTGTGTGTGTGTGTGTTTGCTTATTTTTGTATAAGCATGTATGAAATTGTTGTATTATTTAACGGTTTTTTTTTTTCATAAAATGTTTGGGTTAAGAATTTAATAATTTAAATCGGTAAACTTTTTGGTCTTTGGACTTTATTAAAACTTTTTGCAGTACTTTGTGATTTATCTTAGTTTGTTTTTTAATCGCTCGACCTTTTTGGTTAACCTCTTTTTAAATACACTTAAAACAAGAAATAAAATGCATATTTCGTTTGTGTTTTGTTTACTTCTCGTTGCAACAGCAATTAGCCATTGACATTGATAAAAAACGAAATTTTGTAGTTATGCCGCCGCCTTTACAATTCCCAATTTTTTTGTTTTGTTTGTTATCTTTTTTTGCGGGCCAGCATTGAAACGTTGTTTTACATAGATACAAATATAAAGATACGTAGATACAGTTAAAACTTAAAGCTTAGTATTGGGACACAAAAAAAAATGTGTGTGCGATAATAAAGCTGTTGGCATTTGTGTTTTGTTATTTACGCACTCGATTTCTTTGTTTGTCTGTTGTCTGTGTGTGTTTGTGTGTGTGTGTGTGTGTAGCACAACAATTAATCAAATAATTCTCGCAACTGTTCCTCTGTTTGCCCACTTGTTGGCAATAACAACAACAACAACTATTTGAAGTGTCTTAACAATATGCTACAATTGGTGTCAACACCACTTTTTTTTTTATTTTTATATTCTATTTGCAGTGAAGAACGAACAACATAAAAAACCAACTAAAATCGGATTACAAACAAGCAAGAATAAGTCACACGCAGGTAAGTCGTAAATTCTAAATTTAAAAATTGTCTGCTATTTACTTAAATAAACATCAACAGTTAGAGTTTTTTTGACTTAAATGCAAACAATATTTTTGGATAAGAAAAATATCAAATTAAATACAACCCAAAATTGTGATAAGCTTTCCTTTGTTTTTAACCTTCGATAACTCTTCCGGCTAACGATACAGATATGTTAGCGATAACAACTAAATGTTGTATAAGAAAAGCTTTAAAGTAGTTTCAGAACAAAAGATTGTTTATCTGTTATCATTGATATCGATGAGATATATAAGATTGAAGTTTACTTCAGCTCGGAGTACCCTTCAGTACGGCCGAACGACGCAAAATGAACGTTGCGTCGATGATTCTGTGACAGTCATTGACGCTCGCTTAATCCCCTCGATTAATCAATACGTTAACGCAGCTCAAAGAACGTAAGGTTGACGCAATGCCATGCAGAGAAGGGACGTAATCGACGCTCGTGCAATGCAATGTCGTGCATGAAGCGACGCTCTTTTGACTAAATGTAATGCATGGAGCGAAGTAATAGACGCTTTTTTGTTTTTATGACATGTATGGAGCGACGTTAGCGACGCTCTTTTGACTAAGTGTCATTGCAATGACGTGTCGTTACGACTAGCAACGCTGGGTTGACTAACTAGCTTAACTTGAAGAAACCATGAACGCATTTTTCTACTCGTTTTGATCAATAAACCCATTCCTTGTTACGCATTTTCACTATGAGAAAGTTATTTGTTATTCTCTGACGATTCGTTTTATGGAAGTTCGACTGTACAAGGTTCAGGGTATCTTCCAGTTAAGCCTTCTTATTGGTTTCCTTTTGTGTTTTTAGTTTTATTTTATATAGATTGTATTTTAAAGAAAGTAATCGTAGAATCGTCGAATATGAATGAGCATTCTTTATCATTGTCATTATTATTCACAGCACTCTCTCAATCTCTCACTGTCAGCGTAGCGATTAAGCACATATAAAATACTTACGCATACATATTTTTATAAAATATATAGAATAAAGCGACACAACGCATTGATCAATGGGTGTATCAAGGCGCATTAGCCGACCAAAGCCCTTCCCAGATGTCGAAACGAAACGGCGATAACGCAACACACAACACACAGTAAACAGTAGCATTTGTTATTGTTGTTATATATATATATATATATATATATATATATATATATTATTCAGATTATATCCATATATAATTAAATTCTCTTGAGCCATATGCATCAGTTGATTTTAATTAATTACAAGCATTTATTTTTTGTTTTATTTTGTTTATTTTTTTTTATTCTCTCTTCCGTCAACAAAACGATTACAAAATTTTATTTGTTAATTTTATCTATTTAAATAATTGTATTATAAATGTTTGGCAATATTCAAAACGAACTTTTGTCTTTTTTTCCCATTATTTTTTCATTACAGTAACATTTTATTTATTATTACTTTAATTAGTTTTGCATTGAACATTTTATCTTAAAAATTGTTTGCCTTTTTTTGATGTTTTTTCAATACATCTTGGAATAAAAGACGCTGTAAATGGCTGATGGACTTTGTTAGTTGGTTTGAATATGAAAGAAAGGGCATTTCACTTGCGTATAGCTTATTTAGTTTAAAGGGCATTATTACAAATTTTTTTTATTCTCTAACTGGCAACATTTTTACTGCTCTTATGTTGTTGATGCTCCTTTTTTTTTGTGATTAATCATTTGTCATTTTGCACGAAAGTTGCTCTGTTGTTTTTTGCACCTCCTTCCTTGCTTGCCCGACCTTCTCCTTCCCTCCTTGCAGTCCTGATGTTGAGCTGGCAGTCTGTCTGCCTGTCTGTTGCATTGTTGTCAACATGGCGGTGCGTGTGTTCCATTGACGTCACAGCCAGCCAGCCAGCGTTTCGCAACACCAATCTGCCCTCCCCAAAAACCTGACCTGACCGAGCGACCGCTGTGTGTGCATGTTGCACGCAAACACACAAAATACCCAAACACAAACTGTTTGCCACATTGTCCCATACAAACGTTTCGCTTACCCCGCTCCCTTAAAACTCTGCTTCCTTCGCAGCGTTTTGCCATGTTAATGCACACAGAGAGACATAAGGAGTTCGAATGGCAGAAGGTTAAGTTCTTAATTGAACTCGAATTATAGTTAATTTAAAGCAACAGAAGCAAGTAGTATCAAGATTGAAAACTTCTATCCCGAAACCTTTATGTTTTATGTTTAATCGAAAACGTAAACTTCCTTACATTACATATACGCAATGTGTAATTGTTAAATTTAGTTCAACTCCATACTAGAAAGATTTATCTCAAAATTAAACTAATTATTCATTCAGATCGTAAAGTAACTTTAATAGATCCCCATCAATTTCTTATTAGAGATTCAAAGCAGTTCCTCATCACACATAATTTTGTTTTATTTTTTGCAGTGTATATGGCTGCCGTCAGTGCATGTTGATTTCAAGTAAGCAGGTCAGGCCGCAGTTCGCTGAGTGCGCTTGGCGAGCGGTTCTTGCGGTTGTCTCAACTTCCCTGCTACTTTCCAAACCCGCCATCTCCCCCCCCCCCCCACACCAATCTCACCCACTCTTCTTCTCTCTATCTCACGCTTACACTCTTCTAAACACAAAAAGTAGTGTTACAACAACAACAACAACAACACTAACAACATTAAATTTGGTCGGCTTTTGTGGTTCACTTGGAAAATTGCTGCTACTTTCAATCTAAAAATCTACCCTTCTCTCTCTCTCTCTGCTTGGCGTCCATTTTGTTGAGCAGCTAGCCTCAGAGTTGCATGGTAATTTTCGTTTTGACTATAATTGAAATTGATTTTTTATGAGTGTGTGTGCCTGTAAGGTGGTGACTGTACTTTTTTAATTCGATTTTACCATTTTTATGTGTCATTGTCAGCAGTTAAATTTCTTATTGCCGACAATTAGGCGCTGAACAATTTTAATCGTTTCGCATGCACTTATCGTTTCGTTATCTATTTGAAGATTTCTTAGAACCGCAGCATAATAATAATATGCACAAGGTTGTGTTAAAGTTAAGTCGTCTTAAGTTAATGACAACCATAACATTTATGCTCTACGCTTTATTTTCGAAATGCAAATGTTCAAATAGACAATACTTGAGTGCAGTCTTAGCTACTATTATTTAATGTTCTTAAACTTTAAGATGTGTTAATTTTGTTAAGGTTTTGTCTTGCTTGAATTTTGGTATTACCAGCGCCCGTAAGTATGCAGTGTTCGATCTCAAGAAAAAACTATTTCAATTAACCAAATATGCAAATAGACGTGAAGCATAAAAATAGCCATAAGTTATTATATATATGAATATATATAAAGACAGCCCAGTGATACTATTAAGAAAGTTCTCTCCTGTTTTTTCTTCGCCAAAACAAAAACCAAAAAAATGTGTACACAAATTTACCAAACGTATCACAGACCTGCTGTCTGTCTGTCAGTTACTTTTTCAATCTGAGCGAGTTGAGTTGATGGCTGCTGTAAAAGTCACGTTTTGCCTTTTTGTCGCCATTTGACTTTCATTTATTTTTTTTTTTGTTGTCGCTTACCGGAGGCAAATTCCCTGTTTTAAGGTTCCGAAAAAAAAATAAAATTAAATTAAACAGGGACATGTAACATCAAAAAAATCAAGAAAACATTTGAAGAAAATGTTTGAAAAACTTGTCAGCATTAAATTAAAATCTTTAAAAGTCAACAGAAAAACTAAATGTCTTTGAATTAAATTAAATCAAATCAAATCCCAAAGGGTATTAAAAACTTCTCAAACAATAAATCCTCTCAAATTGTTTATCTTTGTCAGTTTGTCACTCGCTTTGTGTAAATAGATAAGATTTGATTTCATATTGTGCTCTGCGATAAATAAATAAATGAAATCTCAGCTTTGTGCATTTAATTCTTGAATTTTCTAAACAAATTCTAGCACCTCAATTTTTGTGGTGGATGAAATTTTTGTGTGTGTTTTGGCTGCTTGGCAAAATGAACAATTGACAAATTGTTTGTTGCGTGCATTTTTGGTTATGTGTGCGCGTGTGTTTCGCATGCCTCATGCGCCACATGCCACATTCCTGGGCCACATGCCATTTCAATTAAGAGCTTGCATCGGCTTCCATCTCCGGCTCCACCTCCGAATATGGATTGTGTGGTTGTTTGACCTCAGCGTTGAGACAACAGCCAAAATGCAATCGAGGCGGGATTAAAAATGCATTGCGAAAGGGTCACACTAACAAAAAAAAAGCCAATAAAAAACTGTACTACACTATAAATTAATCGATACATGTACAAAGTACTAAAATCGATAAATTGATTTTCGATAACAACAGGGGCCACAATTATAAAGCTTCACACATAAATCGATAAAAATTATAGCCCATATACAAAGTACTTGAGTCGATAAATCGATTTTTGATGACAACATTGGCCACAGCTATTTCGCGCAATCTATTTTGCTTAGAAACATTGAAATAGCCAAATCGATGAAAATGTTTTTATGGATTAAGTTGTTATCGATAGTCACAATTGAAGACACTTAGTTAGATTTTCGGCTTGAAAAAGATAAAGCCCTAAAACCTAAGCCAAATTTTAATTTGAATCTTTTAGTTTATATATATTCGTACACAAAAAAATATCAAATAAATAAACATAATTTTGTTTTTTTTCTTTTCGCTCTGTGTAAGTCAGCATAATGAGTGACAGCGGGAAAGGGGCGTGGCAGCTATGGACGGTGTTGTGTGTGTGTGTGTGTTTGTGGCCAGAGCCAATGCAAACAAAGAAAACAAAACCAAAATGAGCCGGAGATACAGCGCAATGCTTTGACTTTTGTTGCGATAACTCGGCGCTGTCGTCCTGCGTATTGTTGGGCTCTTCAAGCAGCAGACGTTGCTGGTCGCGCCGCATGTTGGTCCGGAATTTTAAAATCACCATAGATACACCACGACCAGCAATAGCAGCAGCTACAGCAACAGTAATAGAAACAGAAAACTAATAAGCCAAAGGAAAATTCATTTTTGAGTATCGAATACCTAATGCATGTGTGTCCTTCTTACTCTTGTGGTTATACCTGTTGGTTGGTTTGTCCTTTTGTCGCATTTTAGACCGGACCGAATTGTTGCATTCTTTTATTAGTTATGGCCATTGTCGCATTGTTGGCCGAGCAGCTCCTCTTTGGGCTTAGTTCGAGCTTAAAAATGTCTAATTTGCGACTCAAAGGACTCACATAGTCAAAGAGTCAATTTTGTGGCTTCAGCATTCCAGTTTTGGGGCATAATGAATATTAAATTTTCTCATATTGACAAAGTAACATCTATGTTGAAAACGAACAAATGAACCCTTCATAGATTAAGTCCGATATGCTTAAACTAAGTTCTTTGCAATTCATTTTAGAATCCAAATGAATGATAGTTTTTTTTAAAATAAATGTTTCCCATTTGGGTCAAAATTTTTTGCTGTTTTAAACCACAATCGATTTAAAATTTAATGCTTTGTCATTTAGTTTAATTCGACATCTAAAATTGATGAAGCAACAAAATGCAGGTCAAAAATAATTGTGGAAAAATCACAGTTTGCTAAACTTTAGTTTTACTAACTGACACGTGCTGTGCTGTTCTGTTCTCTTCCATAAACTAGCAAGCTTAGCCTACAATTATCGTCGCTTTTAATAATAATAATAATAATAAAGCTGTGCAAAGTCCTCAGCTAACGGCTAATGCCAGTGCATTTTCTTTGACAAACGAGTCTTAATCAAAAATTTCCATGAAAAACACGTCAACACAAAGCGAAATGTGCATTGGAAAATGTTGAAGGAAGGCCTCACCTGCCCTCTCTTGAGAAATGGTCAGGTGTCTTATTTAATTCCGGCTAAAGTCTTTTAATGCCATTGTCTGTGTTCTTAGTTTAATTTAAGCTTCAGTTTATAATAATATTTATTAGTAAACGTAAATGCAAATGAAAAAAAAATAAAACTAATCAAATTAAAAAGCATTCAACTTCAATAAATACTAACAAAAACGTTTTGCATAAATGTTTTAAAATCATACATAAATAATTTTGCGTTAATTAATTGAAATCAATGCATGCAAAATATTGTTAATTTTACATAAATAGTACGTTTATTAATTTTTTATTGCTGATTAGATTTGCTGGTTGAGAGAATGAAAGAAATATGCATTATTATGCGTTTATCTATGATCAGCCAGGCAATAGCTACTATGCTTGCCATATCTATGCATATGCAGTTGTCCATCCGTGCGTGTCGCTTTATGTGTGTGTGTGTGTGTGTGTTGACAATATATGTTAATTGGGTTATATTATCATAGGTTTGCTTTGTTTTGCAAACATTTGCAACATAGTTTCGCGATGTCAACCCTCATTTTCCCGCTCGCTCTCTCTCTTTAAGTTTTTTGGGTTTTAATTAATCATTTCGCATTGTGCATGTCGAAATTTTGTTTTTGGATTATAATTAAATCCTTTTCAAAACATTGGTTTGCACTTTGCACAAACAAATTTCATACTAACTTTAGGCTTTTGAACTATTTAATAATCAAAACTTTGAAAAAAGTTTCTTAATTTCAAATGAGAACGTCACATTTTCCCCTTTTTGGTATTTTTTTTTTTTTTTTTGTAGTAGTATGTAGGTAGTTTTGGAAAAATGTCTTGATTTAAAACGAAAATGTCATATTTGCTCTTCTGTGGTATTTTTTTTTAGATTTTGAAACAAATTCTTACTTTAAAATGAAATTGTCATATTTTGCCATTTTCGGTGCTTTTTTTGTATAGGTTTGTTTAATATCCATGTTTGTTTTAGTATGAAAAAAAGGCTTAAGTTCAAGCCAAAAGTTCATTGCATTTTCACATACAAATATTATGATTGAACAAACATACAAACATACTTACATACATTGGCTTACGTAGGTTCAGGAATAGTTCAAGTAACCTAATCATTAAAAATTTACCGTGCTACGGCATGGCCTTGTTGTAGTAGCCCCACTGAATCACTCACAACAAGAACAAGAAAAACCTCCAAAAAATAATAAAAATAATATAACCTAAAAAACAGAAAAATCATGCCAGGGCAGCACTTTCATTGCCATGTCGACGAAATTATTTCGTTTTCGATTTAAAAAAAATGCTTAGAATCGAGCACTTGAAATGAAATGAAACTTTCTTATTAAAACGATTATTTGTTGCTTTCTTTGACCAGTTGAAGTAGGCATTTTAAGTTTCCGAAAATTTGTATGAGTGCAATCAGCGTTTTTTCGCTCAGTGCATGCTCTCTGTGTCTGCCGTCAAACATAGCATTTTTAAGAAAATTTGCATGCGCTTCTTCGCCGCCCTACACAATGCCAACTGTTAGCATTTAACTAGTTAGTTAGTGCTCAGGGTGTTGCAAGTGGTGCAACTTAGGCAAACGATTCAAATGCTGTTGCAGACATAAAGGCAGGCCAAAGAAAGCTTGCGAATTTACTTCACCAAACTGCACAAAAATTATTTTATTTCTTTTTCCTTTTTATTGCACAGTGCTCCACAGTTCTAGTATTCAGGTGAAAAGAAAAATACAACAATCCAACATTTCTTGGCAAGGCAAAGAAACTTATCCAAAGAACCAAATTCGTTTTTTTTTCAAAGTCTATCGTTTCGATGAAAATCGATAAATCAAGACAAATGTTTAGTTGCTAAAAATTAGTTTAGAATTAATAAAATTCGAACCTAAAAATAATCTTACATGTGCAAAAACGCAAGAAACCAGCTAATCGGGGTTTTCCAAAACTTTTCAACTATTTTAATAATCGATAACACAAGCTTTTTTCAGCTTTGTGCCTTGTTTTCGTTCAAGAACTTTATTTAAGCAGTTAAGGAAACTTAAAACTTGTTGGATAACAGAACTTAAGCCTTTCAAGGCTTAGACTTAAAAGATATTTTTCTTTTATATGTATATAGATAGTGTATATAGTGTATATATGAAGCTGACATATAAAAAATCGGTCAAGTGTGAGATCTTGTATGTAAAATGTTTAAGAAATCGATAATATGTATTTTTTATACGAAGAATGTGAATAATCAATATAATGTATAGCACCTTAAGCTGTCAGCTGATGGAATTCGTTCTGTGTTAGGGTATTGAAGACAAGTGTTTTGCTAAGAAACGAACTTTATCAACGCTTTTTAGTCAGAGTGCGGCCGATGGTGTTGCTTTTGATGCCACGAGCGATTGCATTTGTTACTGCCGCAACAGCAGCAACATGAGGCATGCAACAACCAGCGGCAAAAACAACAACAAGAACATCGCTCTTTGACTTTAACGCTGTTGCATTTTACTAGGTCAAAAGCAACGTCACTGGCAGCAATAGAGAAGAAGGAGCGGTTTGGGGGAAGGGTGGTGGGGCGAGATAGGGCTAAGCTATAGACGGGCTAAAGTATATATGTGTGCGTGTGTGTGTGTGGTGTCAAACATAAATATGGCGTAAAGGTGTAACTGTTGCTGGTTGCAGCTCCTTGCTGACTGCCGGGCATAAATCGGTGCCAGTGTGTGTGTGTGTGTGTGTCTGCGAATGTGTATTGCGCGCTAAATTTCACACACATGCACACACACACACACACACACACACACACACACACACACACAACCTCACACACGAATCGAGGCAAAGCACGCGACCAAATAGCAAACTATTTCTAATTGGAGGTCGTCCTGGTCGTTGGGTTGGTTTGTGTCTTTGGCTGGCTTTTGGGCCACCGGGCAGCTTATGTTGCGGATATGGCTTAGCAAACGGAGAAGTAGCAAGCAATATAGTGGCAATCATACAATTGTCCAATGATATGTGGCAATGCGTGGTGGAACGAAGGACATGGCCCAAAGTGCGTTCGCAGTAAAGAAACAATATAAGGAATTGAATTAATAGCGGCTGTTGTTGAGCTATGGAAAATGGAAGTGACAAAGCGTTATAATTGCATAGTGTAACTTAGCTTAGAGCCATAATTTAAAGGCGAATTCATTAACGAACTTTAAAATCGGATTGCAATAGCATAAATTCGACTTTTCACTAACTGCCGCGACTGCTGCTAAAATGTGTGGCTTAGTGGCATGCGTATATACTTAATATACTACTTACTTATTTATTATGCAACGATGTTTTAATGCCAATTAGCCAACTTAGACACCCGCACAAAAGTGTTATTTCTACCGCTTGGGCGTGGGTGTCCAATTAGTTGGAAATGTGTTTGCCTTATTAGCTATTTGGAAACTTAATGCTTTTCCAGTGAACATTTCTGCTGAGCTTAGCGAGAATGCAACCTATTCAAAACTTATAGTACACATAAACATCTACTTATATATACCCTTCATCGACATCATCATTTGCTCTATAAAGGGTATATATGTTTGTCTTTCAACTGTTTGCACTTTCTAACTAGCAACAAGTAACATTCGACATCGTTTTTTGGTTTACAGGACATGCACAGAACAAATCCTCTATGGCGCAGAGCATTTAATTGAGATACCAATTATGAGCTTTCAAAAGCAAAATGCAAAAGCAATACCCTTTGAGCAAAGTTGTTGTTGTTGCCGACCTTGCTACCGTTTGTACATACATATTTCTATACAAATGCATACAGAGTTGTTTTCCTGTTTTCTATTTGACAGAAAAAAAAACTAAGTACTACTTAGTTTGTTTTTGTCAACTTGCTTTTGAAGCATTAACTTTGAGTGCGATAATTGAATGCAATATGCATCTTTTCATTGCCAAGGTTGTTTGTGTCCAATTAAAATGGGATTTGCTGTCATTGGCGCGTGCCGCAAACCAATTAAATTAGCTGCCGAACTAAATGATCGAAAATGTAGCTTATTTCAGTTTTGTTAGTTTTTTTTTTTTGCTGCTACTGCGTAAACTGGGCTACTTAAGTCGGATAAAATGGAATTGTTTTTTTATTTCATTTTAAATCATCTTATATAATTATTTATTAATTATTATTAATTAATTATTATTTATTAAAGTTTTTCAAATGCTTTTTTTCATTTATTCAAAATGGATTTGTATTGATTTCGAGCTTTAATTAATTTTTATCTTAGTTCTTAACAAAAAAAATTGATATATTTATATTTTAATAACGTTTATTCATATTCTTTTAATAATTTACAGGGTATGCTTGTCGTCTTGCTTCTTTATTTGATAGCTGTTTTGCTACTTAAAAGATTACGTAGATATTTTTTCTATAAATCTCTTCCACTAAAAAGGATAATAAACAGCAACAACAAGGACGAAAACATCACTGTCAGTCGACTTTTGTAGTTGTTTGTTTTGCAATTTGGTTTTGTGTGTGTTTTTCGCATTAACTTTGACCGCGAAGAGCGTAGGCGTCCTTGAAAATGCAGCCTTTTCATTGCCAAAACCAAAGTCGTGTGTGGGTGTGTAGATGTTGCGTTGAATTCCTGTTATTTCGTTATCCGATTAAAATAGGATTCCTGGCCTTGGCGCGTGCGGCTGAATCCAGGAATCGCAACACATGATCAGAATATGATGCTGGTAACGCTGGTAACGCGGGGCGGGGCAGGGCGGGAGGATTCATTTACGACGCAGCTTGTGTTATATATTATTATGCTGTTGTTTTTGTTGTTGTTGTTTTCCATCGTCGCTGCTGTTGTTGTTGTTGTTGTGGGCAGCAAGGGTCGCGATTTAATTGAATCGTGAATGCACTCATGTAAAATTCAATAATTTCCGCCTACTAATTCAATTAAATCGCCATTTGAGTTGCAAGTGGATGCAATGATAGTGGATGGAAAGAGGGAGGCTATTCAACAGGCAACAAAAAACCAAAAAAAAAAAAACAGTGTACAGCTGCAAGGAATCTGTGTTTTTGTTTTTACGCATTAAAGACCAAAAGCCAAATGAAATGAGTAATGCAAATGGTGGAGAATATCAAAATTAATGCAAAAATAAAATATTTGAGATAAAATAAATATATATTTCCCTTTTAGCAACCGCCCACACGCACGGGTGGGCATATACCATATAACCAATTTAAATAGAAAAAAAATATATATATATTTGAAAACAATATGTAATAACAAGGTCAGAAAAGTATGGCTCCGAACCATTTCATGGCAATCGCAAACAACAAATAATTCGAGGAAAAATGCACAAAATACGTTGCATAATAAAGGCTTGCAATATTCAAGTCAGAGAATTTTATTGAAACAATATTATTTTCAAAAAATTCCTAAAACCAAATTGATACAATTTTCGTTGCAATTTTAATTCAGTCAAATTACAAAGAATATCAGAATTAATTATTTCATTTATGATTTCTGCTAAAATAAATGTGAAGGTTATTTAGCTTTTAACTTGGTTTAAAGTTCGGCAACAAAATTCTCAAAAAACCAAAGCACTTTAAAGCTTTCTTTATTTTTGAAAACTGTTTAAGACACGTTTAACTATCTAAACACATTATAGTAGGACTACGATCCCAATTATTGTATTAAACAGACCAATGTGAAAGTAAAAGTTAATTTTGTTAAGTTCGATAAGTAATCTAAGTTGATAATGTTAACTTAACAGCAACATAGCGTCAGTCTGTTAAGCGCGCTCAAAGTAAATGGATGAACAAAAGATGTTTGTAGTATTGTGAAGTATTGTGTTAAGAGGTTTTCCAACCTTTTCACTAAACAATGAACTTTTTATTTGCACTTTGAAGTCCACAGATTATTATTATTATATATGTTGATAATCATTTGCATTATTCGAAATTGTTCTCATCCATTATTCATCAGAAAAAAAGAACACTTTGCCCCCCTCTACTTTTCCAGCAAGTACATTATTACAAAAAATAAAAACAAACAATTCTCGTTAACAACCCCGTCTTATTATTATTACGAGTAGTTCTTGGTATTTGTATTTGTAGCTGTAGCTCTTCTTTGACAGCGTTGAAAGATTTTTAGTTGATTGCTGCTGTTATTATTTTAAATATACGCTTGTTGTCTATTGCCAAATTGAGTAATGCAAAATTGTTGTTTGTGTCAGCCAGCTATTTGAATCAGCTCTTTGTATCAGCATGTATAATGGCATCCTGATTGATAGCACCACACCACGTCCATTGACGATGGCAGAACATTGTGCCATTCATCGTTGCATCTAATAATGCTTTGAATGCTTTGCTTCGGTGTTACAAAAACCATTTTGTAAAGAACTCTCGCGTCGCCATAAGTGCATTCAACATGGCTTAATTTATAATTGCAGCACTTGCAAATGGCTGCTGCTGTTCATATTCTAAGCTATTTAATTGGTTGCCTTTTATATTTGAGTGCTGTTTTTTGTTTCGCATTTTTTTTTTTTTGTTGAGTTACAATGTTGCCAAAGAAGGAGCAGTTTAGTTTTTCTTATTCTTTATGTCGATGCTTGCCAATAGCAAAGCTCTTCAGCTGAACTTAGACGAACTTGCTTATGATCAAGTTTTCCTTATAACGAAATTCATTTCCAGTAAACTGCCATTGGGTTTAATCAAAAATATATATTCTACGAATTTTTCTATAAAGAAATATTTTCTTGTTCCCTTGACTGTTCGACTGCGTTGCTTAGTTCAAAAATATAAAAACTAGTGCTGGAAAACGTCATGCATGCTCATGATTTTAATGCTAAGTTCAAGTGCTTGTGGCATCCTTTCGAAGCTTTAAGAAAATATATCGAAATATTTTTGTTTTTTTTTGTATGAAAAACATAATTTTCTTACCATATATATATTTCTTTTTCTAACAACTTTGAACTTTTATTGAGTTATTTCTAAGTTTTCCTGCGCTTTGATTAAATTGATTAAGTTTGGCGTTTCGTTCCTTCGCCTTTGCAATTGATATTTTTTGGATAAATTTTTCAATTGTTTCGCTAGTTTCCAGATTTGTTTAGTATATCTATATAAACATGCTTTTATAGTATATTTCAAATTGCTTTCGAGTAGTAAATTCAATTCGCGTTTGACCTTCAAATGTTATTAGCTACTAATCTGGTTGTATTCATAAATGGTATTAAAAAAAACATTTTTTTCAAATATGCAACTTGGGTCCTTTGTATGCTTAGGTGAGTTGCTTTCATATTTCTCAACTGTTGCTGTTGTTGTTGTGTAATATCATTTGTCATAACATCTCTTGGGAGTGTGCGTGTGTGTGTGTGTGCGATTTTGTCAGTGTGTTGTAAAGTAGACATGATAAAATGGCCGCTTAGGCGCTTGTCAGCAGCAAAAATGCAAATATTACACACAAATATACACTTGAAAAAATAAAAATCAAAACGAAAAAAACATACACTTAAATTGTGTTGTTACTTTCTAGATTTAATGTAAATGTTTTGCATTAAAAACTGATAAAAAATTTGAATTCTATTCTAAGGTTCTTTGTTTTAATCTCTAAGTGTACGCACTTTATGTGTTTGAAAGATTGTCTTGCATGTGTATGTGTGTGTGTGTGTGATTTTGTCATGTAGCGATGTCTTTATTTCTTATTCTCTTTTTTTGTTGCTTGCTTCGAGCCTTACATTGGCATCTAATGCCAGGCTTTAGTCTGGCAAAGAAGAACGAAAGAAGAAAAAACACAACGCCTTTGGGAGCAGGCACATTACAACTCCCCCCCCCCTTCACATTTCAAATACAACTCCCCCCTCAACCCCCACCAGCACACTCCCAATGGCATCATCGATAGATATCAATCAATTGTAAATAGCTGAGAATGGACAGCTTATTGCCGAGTAGAGTTGAGTTCACTTCATTGAGAAAGGGGCGGTGGGGGGCGGATTTCGAAAGGTAAAAGGGGTTGCTTCGAAATTCCCATGCACACACGTACACACATCCGCATACATATGTACATATATAAGGTATGTATATTGAGTAAACGATTTGTGTGTTGTGTTGTGTGTTTGTGTGTGTGTGTATGTGTGTGTGTTTGTGTGTTAAATCAACATCGAGGCAATTGGCCAACTAATTAAGCTACATGCGATTATGTAGCATCATCCAAATCGGCTAGAAAGGACAGAAGAGAGCAGTACTTAATTTGTGCGGGTGTGTGTGTGTGTGTGTGTGTATTTAGCCTGACTCTAACACGGTCTACAGCCAAAATGTGATTTATCAGCTTATTGTGTTTTGTTTGTCATCATTTTGAAGTTTATTGATATTTGCACATTTGCCAATTACTAAATATTTGTAATTGTTATAATTGTGCGGATAACTTTAATGGGGCAGAGACAGAGAGACAGAGAAAGCAAAAAAAAAAAAAAAATAGAAAAAATAGGAAAAAATGGTGGGCGACTTTCGAACAAGTTGATCAAGTCAATTTGCAACTTTCCAACACTGAAAAACATTCAATATTTTTTGTAAGATTTTTGTGTTACTTACCAACTTTTTTTTAAAGATTTTCAATAAATAACTGTTAAGCATTTTACGACACTATATTTCAATATTTTTGTAAACAGTCATTTTGCAACTTTCCAAAACTGTTTAAGCGTTTAAATAAATATTTATTAAACATTTTATAGCACTGTCTTTCAATATTTTGTGTAAGAAATTAAATCAATGTTTTATTGTGCAGTTCTTAGTTAAAACAAGTTAATTTTTAACTTTTTTAACCCAACTTTTTAACTCTACAATGCTAAAAATGATCTATTTGTCAGCATCAAAAAACAAATAAAAATCAAACCAAAAAATTATAAAAATATTTCAAAGCTTTGGCTACAGAGTATTTTGGCTTCGAACATGCTCGCTTTGATCTCGATTCTATTTTCCTTAACTTGACATTGAATACACTTTGCTTTGGGTTTGGTTAAGTTTTCATTTCTGGTTTCTTACAAAAAATTTAGTTGTTTTTGTACTTTTGATTTTGATAAAGACTTTTGATTAAGTATCTGCCGGGCGGAGGGGGGGCTTTATAGCTCTTGATAACTCCTCAAGCATTTAAGTATTTGAATTGTTTTGATTATTGTTAATGTTAACATGTTAGAGTAATGATAATACATATATACATAAAAAAAGGGATTTATTTTTTGCTTAAGATTGATGTCGTTTGATTGTTTTTGTGTAAGCTATATTTCATTGATTGATTGATCGATTGCAAGAAACGAATGATTTTTGTTTTCAATTCAAAATTTAAATCAGTTCAAATTTCAAATTATTATATGCTCTTCAAATGATTGACAGAATTTTCGGTTGAAAGCCAAATATCAAAATTAAGCTCAGTCCTTAAAGTCTAAAATGTTTTTTCTTTCAAAATAATAACTTTAAAAAACAGTTTAGAATAGTACGATTAAGATAAAAAAATTAAAATCGTATCACCTCTGATGAATCGGAATTTGATTTTCCATTTTCATTTAATTTTTACTCAAAATATTTTATTTTTAATTATTTCCTTGTGTCGTTTTCGGTTTTCTTTTGGTAACCGGTTTTCACTGTGTTTCTGTTAGTTTTGCTATATAGAAATCCTACACCCTTCCCTCTTCACCCTCCCCTTTCTCACAAACATCGAACGGTTGTTTATTGACTCAGCAGGCTCCAATGTTTAGATTTAAACCAAAAAAAGGTGTTGCTGTTTAAAATAAAGAGAGAGAGAGAGAGAGAGATTGACATAGGGAGATGAAGCATGTTCACACACTCACACACACACACAAATAGGCTCGTGTGTGTGTTGAAGTTGGGTTGGATCCTGTTGCAACCGCTGTCATGTTAACGGCTTTCATAATCCAAATGAAACGCTTTTAAGATGTAACTAGACCGCGTTTTTTTTTTTGTTTTTTATGAAACACGCCTTTAAACACAGCCACGCCCACACGCTTTTAGGCATAAACAACAACATGCGCGTTGTTTGTCAGTGATGTAGGATACCCATTAATAATTTGAAACAAATAAAAGGGCATATTTAGCATTCAAATATGTTTTAACTTTAAATAAAAAAAAAAAAAATTTAAAAATAGAAATACTGAACGCTTTTGGAATTGCTTTGTTTTTTTTTTTTGTTGCAAGCTTTACTACAGGGTATCTATATTTGATACTCGTCGTTATTGTTTTTTTTGCATCAAAAATAACAACAATAAAACAGAGAATGAAAACCGTTGAAAAAAGCAAAAAAAAGCAAGGAGAAAAAAGGATTTGCTTGTCATCTTTAGCCAAATGCCATTTGACATTTATGTTGCCACCATAATCCCAGCACAGGACTCGGTCACGCCCCCCCCCCCCCCCCGTCCAATCCTCGCATCCTTCTGTTCAGTTTTGAGTGTCGCACGCCCATTTTAGTCATGCTGTGATTTGCTTTTTTGTCACATTAAATCTTGTTTATGATGTTTAAGCACTTTATTTCCGCTCGATTAAATCGCCATAATGACAGGCAGCGCGCAACAAACTTTTCGTTCGGTTTAGGGCCTGGCCTTTTTCTGTTTTTCGATGTTGTTTCACCTTTTTCGGTGCCGAATGCAAAGAGTAGTAGGCTGAATTAAACGCAACTAAAGAAATATAACAATGAAAAAAACAAAATCAAAACCAAAAAAAAAATAAATAAATATCCAAACAGCCTGGCGAAAAGCAGAAAACAGCTGGCAGCTGCATTAACTTCAATTGACTGTAATGAGCATCAAGTGCGGACACATAGGACGAAGGACGCAGACAAACACGACGGGCTGTCCTGTCCTGCACAGGCAACACCCTACTCCTGCCCCTTTCCTACTGTCTATACCTATACACTTGCCGAAAAACAAAAAAAGGCCAGCCCCTAAACCGAATGAAAAGTTTGTAATTGGTATACAAAAAATATTTAATTCGAGAACTCGTAACGAATTCCATCGACCAAAGTCAAACTCAATTATTTTTAGTTTTAAGCGATTGTTGGGCTTTTTTATATTTCTTCAAGTTTTCAATTCTTTTCACCAGTTAAATAAAGTCTTAAACTAAATATTTCAAATGCTGCTGGGTCTTTTTATATATACATTTTATTTGAGTGCAACTTTACTGCTCCCTCCTACACACACACACACACACAAGCGCTTTATCATTGTGATGTGGCGTGTTTGGCAATGGCAGCAGCATGAGAAAGAGAAAGAGACAAAGCGTGAGCGAGAGCGATTTGGGTAACGGCTTCTGGCATGCGGCACAATGCTCCATTTGCTGCAACTCGTCCATAAAATTTAAGTGTGTGCATTTCGTCGCTAGCCGCTTTTGGCCAGCATTTCAAATGTGTTTGATCTCTGTTATTGTTGTGGTTGTTGTTGCCTGCTTTTTTTGTTTTTTGTTAGCCATAAGTGTATTGGCATGTTTTAATTAAACGAAATTGCTTGTATCCAGCCATCCATTAATTGAGAGACTAATCCAAGCGACGACTTCTGCCAATGTTCTTCATTGCTTATTCTGTTTTCTATCGGTTTGTCTAATTTCGTAATACTAATTCGTTAATGAATGTCAAGGCCATATAATAAACCAAAGTATTTAATGAACTAATTATTGATTTCGGATTTTGTAAACAGGTAAGATTTTCTCTTTTCAGAGTTATATATGATATGTTTAACTACTTGAAACCAAACAACATGAACAGGGAACAAGTTGGAAGCTAAGTTATTTATGCAAACAAACATACTGTGTGTGTGTGTGTTTTGGTTTTTGGCCATCAGATGATAAGATAAACTTCCGATAACCGAGGCCTGCGTCCAGCCAGTCCAGACAAAGAAGTTTATTGTACTGAGTTCTTCCTTCCTCTCTTCCCCTTTCTTATGCTCACTACACTGAACAAAAAAAAAGATGTTATAATAGATAAATGTTGAAATTTGAATAAAGATTCAAAAAAAAAAAAAAAATCAACTCTAAACTCTTCGTTTAATTCAAAGTTTTTTTGTGTTCATTGTTTGTTGGGTTTGGTTATTTGTGTTCAGTGATTTTTTGTTGTTGTTCGTTCCTTCGTTGCTGTTTTGGTAATACCATAACAATCAAGTAAAATTACGCTAAATGACATGCTCATTACGGCTACATGCTTTGTGTTTTGAGCTTGGGGGCATGCCTGGGGAGTAACAACAACAAGAACAACAACAATGAGCCAACACAACAAAGCAAAAGTTATTGCCTACTTATGAGCGTCGAGCAGCTCGAATGATCGGAGTTGCGGTTGTCTTCCTTCCCGCACCCCGAATCCCATTTATTATTTAAATAATCACATACAAATAAGCGCTTCAAAAGCGTTTTATAACACTTTAACAACACACACACGCGCACACACACTCGTTATTTAGATTATTTGCATATAAAAAGTGTTCATTACATGTTGTCAAGAAAGCATTTTGTTAAGTGTAAGCATTTGTTGTATAGTTAATATATATACACATATACCCTGTAATAAAATAAATGAAGAAATATCTGAAAAATGGGTTATAAGAAACAATTCTGAGGTGAAACTAGGCAGAAAAAACGTTCCTTAGATAAAAATGCGACTGGAATATAAATGAACAATAAGGTAAGGGTATTTTGAGGCTATGCTTGTCTTTATATTGAATTTGGTTAACCTTCGTTTTTCGACTTGTCCACTAAAATCTGTCACGCATCGTTAGTTTGATAAGCCGCTTCGAATCCAAATCAAATCAGAACCAGAACCATAAACCAGAAACTGAAACTCAACTCAACTGAACTGTGGTTTTATTAAGTAGGCGGCATGACTTGAAATCGCTCTTTAAACGTTTTTTATTGACAGTCAAATTGGCTATAGGCACAACACTAAACCCAAAAGTCCAAAATACACACACACACAACACACACAACACCGAACCGAACCAAACCAAACACACAAAACCCAAAAATGTTTTGTACATAAATCTACTAAAAATTTTATTGAGAGCTGCGCGAATCTTTCTCTTTTTAACAGCAAACAAAATGATTTTACTTTTTGGACGATGGTTTTGAAGGATTTTGCTTGTTGTGTGCCAAAGCCACACACACACACACACACACACACAAAGCACCGCAACCCACACTGCCCTCTCTTCCGCTCTCTCTCTCTCTAGTGCTAAATACACTAGGCAAAAATGTGAAAGTTAAAGTAAAGTGTAATTAGGTTTATTTTGTGTTGCGTCTGCAAATGAAATGCCTGGTCAGGACAGGATGCCACTAAACTCACACAGAGAGTGTGCCAGATACCTAGGGAAAAGGAAAGTGGGAGAGAGAGAAAGTCGGGGCAGAAAAGCTCTTCATTATTGGGCCAAGCGTATTGCGTAGCCATAAAATTTAATAGACTTTTAACCACACAATTTCCAATTGGCACAAATGCAAATCCTAGAAGCGCTACAAACAGCAACAACCGCAACAACAACAACAACAACAAACTGCCATTAATAAAATTGCTTAACGGCTTAACAATAAATGCGAAATTAGCTTAAGCAACTTGTTCAAGAAAATATCCAAATGCCGATACAGAAGACAAGTTTCAATTAAAATTTTATATTAAGACACCAAAGTTTATTTTTATGGTTTTGCAGTTGGTAATATTATAGCATGTTTTTTTATATTTCCCAGGTTGCAGTTGTCGATGTTATAGAATTTTTTTTATATTTCCAGGTTGTAGTAGACGTTCACGTTTTATATTCAGGTGATATCATAGCTAAATAAAAATCTTAGCTGAAGTGATAATTTCTCTCTTGCTATTTTACAAAAAAAATTAAAAGTGGATAAGCCTTGATTATTTTCAGCTAATTATGATTAAATGAAATGTTGTCTTGTAGTATTATATAAGAAAAAAATAATGTTTTTTCTTGTAGATTTTATTGTTTAGTATAAAAAAAAGAAATTCGTATTATAAATGTTTTCTTCAAGTCAAAAAAATGACGCCAGTCGAATTGATTATTTTGATTGACACTATTTGCTTGCAATTGGCACACTATCTAGATTTTGTGCGTATTAGCACATAGCGCTGCCCTGCCCTCCTTCATATTAATTAGTTGGCAGTTCGAACCTCTTTGATTAATGCCGACATTGAGTCACGCTCCCATGAACTACTTATAAGTATGAGCAGGTCTATCATAAATTGTGCATTGTGTAATATTAACGAAAAACAAACAATATTATTTGTAGTAAGTGTAATTGATAAAATCACAGATACCCCGTATTTGAGATAGATAAAAAATATTTATTTACTTCAACTTTAGAGCAATCTTTAAAACAGTTTTTCTTTTTTTTTCTTTTAATGTTTAAAAGTAATTTTTAATATCTTTGAATATCCATTGAAAATTTGATTTGATATTTTTTTTTATTAGATTAATTAAATAGCTTTTCATTATCAACAAAAGATATTTATATTGATTTTTTTATTTTGCTACAGGGCATAGCTACAAAAAGAAAAGCTCTTGTTGTTGTTGTCTTGTTGTCAGCTGTCAACTCTGGTCAGTTAGGCAGACAGTCAATGATTGGTTTGACGAATGCCTTGTCGTCGATTGTTATCTCACTTTTCCCGTCACCCTCACCCTCTCCCTCTCAGTTCCTGTTCATAAAGCTTAATGGACAAATATATACAACTTGGATATTATCAAAGATTACTTATTAAAGGCGAATGCGACAAATCAAAGCCAAAATGCCGACAGTCTCGCCATCGTCAAGTCGATAGAATGAAGTGAACATAATCTCTCTATCTCTTATAAATATTTGATATAAATCTACGTACATATATGTGGCTTTTATCACAATTAATTATGAGATTAGGCCAAAAGTCTAGCTTATAAACTTAAATACATAATTTAATTATGGAAACTTATTAAAAACATATGAGAACAGTTTAAACTAAAACCAGAAAGGTTTGTTGATGATTTTGGAATTCAACTAAAAAAAAAAAAAATTTTTAAGAAATGGAATTATTAGTAACAGTTAATCCTTGCAACAAGTGTTTTTATGTTTTCTGACATCTTCTAACAATGTTTGTTAAATCCGGCCTTGATGAATATTTAATCAAATAAGCATATTATGCTTACGTATACGCAATATTTGCATGCAAATGTAAACCAATTGCTTTGTATATCTATCAAGTAATAACAAGTTGTTGTTGTTGTTGTTCTGTGCAGTGTTGTTTATCGCATGTGGAAATTATTGTTATTGAACTGCAATTTGTTGTTGTTTGTTCTTTTGCATTCATGTTTAATTCATTCCATCTGCATTTCGCATTGCGTATCTTTCAATCCAATTATTTGAATTAAATGTAAGCCAGCTTTTGACTTGCAGCAAAAACAGCAAAAAAAAAAAGAAAAACAAGGAGAAGAAGGATCAAATTATTATTGCTGAAACACAATTGGCTTTAATAAATGTGTGAACTGTGAAAACGTGAACGTGTCCATGCATAATGCTTGAAATAATTATTTTGTTTTTTAATATTGCAATCAGAACTTAAACAAATTACGACTGTGCGGCGAGTATGTTGGCGAATAACTAATTTTGTTGTTGTCGTTCAATACGAAAAACGAAACTTGCAAAAATTTCTGATGAATTTCGTAATACAATTTCTTACAAATAATATTTTTGTTTTTCCCACATTTTAAAATGACAAAAAAAAAAAAACACAGAGTTAACTTGAATTAATTAAGAATCATTTTGGATGATAGCTTCACTCCGTTCCCCTTGCCCCATCCACAAACAGATTGACTGACAAAATGGATGCCCAAAAAACATTAGCATAAGCCATCGCTATTATTCCTAAGTGCGTTTTTTTTTTTTTTTTTTTTTTGAATAAATCAATTGTTATTATTGTTTTTTTTTTTGCTGTTGTTGTTGTGTCTAGTGTTTCACCTTATTTTCTGGCCGTTGTTGTTCTTGTTGTTGTCTAAGGTCTTCCTTTTTTTTTATTGTATGGAATTTAGCTTTTCTTTCCTTGGAGCCTTGTTAGTTGCCTCGACTGCTTGGGGAATAAGGCAAAAATATCAGCTGTGGTAAGTTGTGTATGTGCGTGTGTGTGTGGCAGGCACGAGGACTTGGCCTCGTTGTCTTCGTCTTTGTCCTTCTCGTTCTCGCTAAATCACAGGTGTGTTGCGCCAGCAACAACAACAGCAGCAGCACAATGTGCGAAATAAAACTAGCCTCGTCAAACACTGAACAAAAATAAGAAGGGACTTAGTACTAGATGAATTTGCTCTTGTCTTGTTAAACTTCTTGTTGAAACTTTTTGTTTTATTTATTTATTAGATTTTAATCGTTTTAAATTTATTGATAATTAATAATAATGATAAAGCCATAGAACATAGTAAAATAATATTGCTTACAATTAAATATTTTATTATGTTTAATGGCATTATTTTTATTATTTATTATTGTATTATTGTTATTAATATTATTATTATATATTTTTTTCAATTTTATTATTACATATATATGTTTATTTTAATATAATTTTATTTTATTTTTTACGCAACAACTGATAACTTGTTTAAGAATATCCAAATTTTATTTTAGTAAACTAAATTGAAACAACTTTTTGTTGAGTGTAAAACTTGTTTTGTTCCTGTTCGTTCGTTTGGCGCAGCCGCTGTGAGCGTTTAAGGCTGCGACAGGATGACACGACGGCAACACTTCGGGCTATTGAATTTGTCGCCTTACACTTTCTCTCTTTCTCTTTCTCTCACTCTATGGCGCTCTATATCTCGCTCTGTTTCTATCTCGCTCTTAGTGAATTTGCTCTCTAGCACGAAAAGCTTGCAGTGTGGAAAGCTCGCAGTTTCTCAATGTCCGTTAGACAGCTGCATTTGTCGGCTTTGAATCGCATTCGAGGATTCAGTTGTTGCTTCACTTCAGTTCCATACAGTTCACATCCATAATTGAGCTGCGCTAATAAACTGAAATCATCATAAAGAACAAGTAAATTTTTCAAAGCGAATATTATTTTTTTTTTTAAAATTATTAATTTCCTATTTATCAGTGTTCACTCTGTTTGTTTGTGTGTTTGTGTGTGTAAGTGCCAAAATCTCAAATCTTACTTAAGAAACTCATTAGATATCAATTAAAAAGTTCTTGAAATTTTTCATAAGAATTTTTTGTAAGTTTTCTAAAAAGTGCATGCGAAGCATAAAATTTGAAGTTTGAGAAACTAAAAAAATTTAAATAAATTTTATAGAACAGAAGTTTGTACATAAAATATAAAAGTGTTTGTTATTTTTTTTTTTTTTTTTATTATTGCAATTTAATTGTGTTAAAATATAAAAGAAAAATTAAAATTAAAATAAGTTCCAGCTTGATTTATGTGTAAAGTTGAAAATGTATTGAAAATCAAAGCTGATATCATATAACAGAAAGATCTTTCGCACAGTTGAAAAACTGTACTACTTGCTGTTATACACAGATGCACATATGACTTTTAATGCAGTTAATTTTCTGATAACGGGTATTCCTTGAAATTCGCTAAGCCGTTTGACAGAGCTTTGCCAAAAAAAGCCCAACATGCTGCTCCCTATCTTTTTAGCTACAACTGGCTCTCGCGCTCTCTCTGGCGTTCATCCTTATACCCTTTCAAAGAAAAAGGTATTCCAATAGTGTTATCGAGTGTGCATAGAGTAAAAATGTCTATTTAATATCACCAAAAAGAGTTCGTGAAGTCAATTCCGTGACCATTAATTTATTCGTTTTCTCATCGAAAACAAAAGATGTACAAAAGATTTGTTATCGAGTGTGCATAATAATAATAATAATATTAAAAAGTAAAGTAAAGTAAAGTCCGAGTCCATTAATTTATTCGTTTTCTCATCGAAAACTAAAGCTACTCACTTCGATTTGCTTTATAAGCTCTCGAAAACTATATGCAGATTATGTAATTTTCTTCATAATTATCGATAACTCATTCCTTGTTCGGTATACAGTGTATAGTATACACATGATATTGGTTGCAAAAAAGCTTGAATTTGTTAGACTTGAAACTTGTTCCGTGAAACTTACAGTTTCAATAATTATCATCTCAGGAAATTGCATCAAAATCATTAAAAAAAAAAAATCATAAAATCAAAAGCGTTTTTGTCTTGAGCTTTTTGTGTGTTAGAGCCTTTCGGACACGATTATATAATAAAACTTTCCTAAAGCATAGTCGCTGCGAAAGGGCATTCAAACTTTTACATGTTCAAAGACGAATATGTCTTTTCACTCTCTCTCTCTCTCTCTTGCTCTCTCGAGCGCTCTCGCTTATTGTTTGTTTGTTGCCCGAACAAGTTTGTTCCTAGCTTAGTGGGCGGCTTGATTCGTGAATGCACGGCGTTCGCATTTCGCTTTGGCTTCGGCTTGGCCGTTGTCGTTGGGCAATCGGCTGATGCTTCGGCTGGCGTTCGGCGCATTCGCTGACGCTCGGCTAACGCGAAAGTTGCGAGCGCATCGCCAATGAACTGAAGCGTTTGGGTATGCAAACTCATTTTAGCTTTTGAACTCATTCAGTACGAAATTACCAGCGGATTTGTGCGGATTACAAAACTCATACACACACGCCAACACACACAGACACTTACACACTCTCTAGGTGCACACACAAGCACGCACGAACGAACGCACGCAAACACTCACACACACTCACATCCACACGCATAGAGCGCGACAAAATCCCGAAAGACGCACCAAAGTGCCAAAGCAATTTAGACACTATCATCAAAAACACACAAACCCACAAAGAGTCGAGTCGCGTTTTGGGAAGCACAAGAACTTCAAAATAAAAAATAAATAATAAATTAAAAAAAAAAAAATTAAAAAACTATGAAAACAAAATAAACAAAAAAAAAGGCTGCTTGAATGAGATTTTGTCGTGGTGTTTGTAAATTTTTTTTTTAAAATTGTTATTTAGTGATTTTTTGTTAAAAAAAAAAAAACTAAAGTTAAGTAAACATTTCTTGTAAGTAATATTTTTTTGATAAATTGTTTTTTGGTGACACTCAGTGCGTATGTGCAATAAATAAAAAAACAAATGAATGAAGCATTGAAAAAATAAAAACAACAAGTAATACAACAATCATAACAAGCAGCAGTAGCAACAACAACGTTAAACAACAACAATAAACAAAACCAGGCAAGTCTAAGTTGAATCCTTAAAATAAAAAGGCGGCGGCGGCAGCGGCGACTAAGCTGCGTATGAGTAATCTACATATTCACACAACATGTATATGTATATATATATATATATTTTATTTGTGTTGCCTTTTGCATTTAATGCTTGTATCTCAGCTATCTCTCATCTCTTATCCTTGTTTTGCCATTCAAAACTGTGTTCATTTCTGTCTGTCTGTCTGGCCCTGTTTTTTTTTGTTTTTTTTTTTTTGCCATTGTTGGGGTTAGCGGCAAACAACACAGAAATTAACAAAAGCAAAAAACACATATACCCACACATTAACAAACACACACGAGCAAACAACATAAGATATTCAAGTCAAGTGTTGCGGCAAATGCTCAAGTTCCTATTCCTTTTGGGGGTGGTGGCTATGTACCAAGTCCTTAGCCAAGGCATTGCCTTTAACATAAAATACAAATATAAATACATAACATACAAGCTGATGATGGCTTCTATAGCTTACTAAAGCGACAGCAGCAGCAGCAGCAGCAGCAGCAGCAGCAATGTGCAAAGAATCATTTTTCTTTTTTTGCCAAAGTGAGAAAAACGTTTTTCATCTAGCAATTTAAATACAAATCTTATAGTTGTTGAAAGTATAAATTAATGCACAGATAAACGACACGCAAAAATTAGCATTTAAATCACAATTTTCAACTTAACTAGATCAAAAATTATGAATTCACCATTTAAATGCATAGATTGAGAGTTGTCTTTCTAACCCATTTGCCATCTTTCCACATAGCAGCCAGTTTACACACAAGTCTCAAGTCTCAATAAGGAGCACAAAAGTCGGTTAACTGCACTCAAAGTAATTTTTGATATAGGAAAGATAATGATAAACAAGTTTTATTGCTTAAACAAAATACAAATCATATATTCATGTTGCACAAATAATAAAATCTTAACTTTGACTTATTACCTAAACGGCATTAAGAGGAAACATTTAATTGAATATTTAGTTTCGATAGCAGTTAACATACATAGCAGTTATTTTGCAGTTGTAATATAATAACAATTAAAAAGGTCTCAACTTACATTCTACTTAAAATAAATCAAGTTCTTAAGAATATAAAAACAAACAGTTAAAATCGGCTTTTTGTTTGAAAGTGGTAAAACCGATTTAATTTGATGCTATCGAAAATCTTTTGAACTTTGTCAACTTCAAAACTCTAAAACAAAATTTTTACAAAATCCTATTATGACACACCAAAAAATTTATTTTCAATCGAAGTTTGAATTTCAAATCACCCACAAATCCTCAGGATATGAACATGAACACGAAATCTTTTTTCAAGTCTTTTACGGAGAGCTTAAAATGAAAATGCATCGTCTGCTGCAGCTGACAGTTAAAGCATACCACAAAAAAAAAAATATGACATTTTAATTATATATAGAAAAGAAACAATACAAAAGTGAACATCAATTTTTCTCAACTGAGCTATATACAAAACAAATAAATTATCAGCTTGGGGCGAGGGAGAGAAAATAAATGAATATCGAACATAATACAATGTTATTTTGAAAATTGAGCGAAACTAATGTGTTGGCGGTGTCAAAAAAAAGGGCCAGCAGGACAGACAGACAAGCGTGATTAACCTTTCTGGTCAAAGATAAATGCTGTCAATTAAGAGTTCCATTTAATTTCCAACTCGACTCTAAATCGAACTTAACTTGCAAATGCAATGTGTAAAATTACAATTCATCATTAAACTCTGAGTGTTGCTAGTTGTTGTTGTTTGTTTGTTTTTGGGGTCAACACACACACACACAAACACACACACACATAGTGCGTGCCGCGTCACTGTCAAAAGCAATCATCAGGCAGCGTAAGACAAGCCAAGGCAAGGCAAGGCAGGGCAGGGCAGGGCAGGGCAGGGCAGGGCAAGGCAAAGCAAATGGCTAAAAGGAGTGAGAGCTAGCGATGACGATGAGGCAAGGCGATATATACACACAAACACACAAACAGACGATGAGGTCCTGCCATCGAGCAATCCTTTTGACGGGCATGTCACTTAATGTGCGCCTAAGTGTAGGCCATAAATTTTTTATATGCATTTTAACGCATTTGAAGTTATGATTTTGTGCCAACACACACACACACACAAACAAACACACACACACACATAAAGTATTCATTTGTTTAATGAACATGAAAATGCATATGTATGTATGTACATTTAGCTGGAAAAGTCATTGGCTAGCCTAGAAGTATGCTACACTTTTTGGGCTTGCCCTGAAAGCGTTAAGCTCTTTAGTGTTTTTTTCGTATACAGGCAGCAAATGGTAATAAGATATATATGCCTTATAATATATGTTTGTTGATCAACTTTATGCCTACAATTCTAAGGTATCTGCACGTCGAGTTACTTTTCTCTCTCTTTCGTTCTGTCCAACTGGTTGGCGATGGTGCATTTTGGTGTGCAACGCGGTAACGGCCATTCGACGACCCGAAATTATGTCAAAAACAGAAAGCAATTCACAAGATTTCGCTTTTAGTCCAAACCGCATTTCAATCCAAACACAGCGCCCACAGCAGCTTAAATGTCAAACAAGCTGAAATGAATTAATTTGCATTAGTTAGAGTCTTAAATATTAATATTAAGAGTATATCATGACAAAATGAGTTTGCAATAAGTTTGTTAAGAAACCATTTATTTGATTAAAACAACTTGTATTTTATGATGATAATAATGATGATGATGATGGAATGATATGTTAAATGGATGAAACTTTAAGTTTATGATTTAATCAGAAATTTTTTGGATTAGCTAAGTGCCGTTCCGTTCCGCCTTTTCTCATTAACTTAACTCATAAATTTTAAAAGCATTTTCAAACTACTGCAATAGTTTTTTCTTCTTCTTCATCTTCTTCTTTTCTCTGTTTCTTCTTTTTCTGTTTTTCTCACTCGCAACGCACACCTTTTGCTCGGAAGTTGTGTATACTACTATTCCCTCGGTTTGGGGTTAAGGCGGAGTTGGGTTTGTGGTTGGGGGTTGGGGGTTGGGGGTTGAGCTGTATATGCATCTTAAGTATATGCATATACATGTCCTGATGCCGTTACTTTAGCACCTATAAATTTTTATGCATACATATTAAAATGGAGCCGTATACACAAATGCCTGTCTGTCTCTGTCAACTGACACCACCATCAAGTTTCAAGTTTCAGGGTTTGGGTTTTATTTTGGAAGCTGGATTGGCCTTCGGTGCGGGGGGGAACTAGTACGAGATGTGGTTTCAAGTGTGCTTGAAAATTCTACTTTAGTTCCCCGTGTTTGCCCCCCGTGTCCGTTTGTCCTGTCAACCAGTCGTAAAATTATGGAAATTTCCTTTCCTTTTACCTATTCCTTACCCCTACTCTCTCTCCCTCCAACACAGCGCAACTATATCTTTTATCACACCAAGCAGATAAGTGAGATGTGCTGTGAGCTGATCCTAACTTTCTATCTCTGGCGTGCACTTACCAAAAAAAGAAAGGGAAGTGATTTGTTTTTGTTTTTAACGAGCTTAATAAAAGTTCTATGAGTATATGTTATAGCTTTTAATAAAGATTAATAAATATTTCCAGAAATTTGGAAATATTCTTCTTGACAACAATCTTAAAAGCAATAAAGTCGAGCTGCCATCTGATGAGCTTTCAAAACCCTTTGAATTTTTTTGTTCTTTTCGATTGGGATTCATTATAATAATCTACTTGTTTTTTCAAGAGTCATTTTGACGCCCTTTTTGTTTTCGTTTGCACCTTTCCGTCCATGTTTGCGGCTTGATAAAGTTTCTGGATTGAAACAACAAAAATTGAGGTTTCGAAAAACATTCTTTCAGATGCCAATCAAAAGTTTTGCGTTTCGTTTCATTTCGATTTCAAATACGTTAACATATAGTATTTGTTAAAGTCGGAGGCAACTTCTTAGTTGTAAAGTCAAATTTCACGATTTGTATATACAAACCAAGGAAATAACAACAACAGCCAAAAAAGGCGCTTGTCGGCGTGGCACAGACACAGCTTCACTTCACGTCAAAAGCGTCATAATAAAGTGCGAATTTCGCTCATTAAAATGACAAAGCAATTAGCTAAAGCTAAGACAGAAAAAAATACTAACTTTACTTCCGACATAGTTCAAGTTCAAAAGCAATGTCTTAATTAACATTTTTCTCAACTATTCGTTGAAGTGATGATGAAATGGTATAATTGGCAAATAAATCTAAGAGTTATAACTTAGCTTAACAAGTTTTCTTAATATTTTCTTTTAAATTAATTAATTGGAATTTTGCATATATTTTTTTTCAAAGGCAAAAATCGACTTTATTAATGTTTAAAGATAAGCATTTAGTTTTGTTGTCTCACTTGTTTCTTGTCCTTCATAAATATATGTGTGTGTCTAAGTGTGTGTTTGTGTGTATGTATGTGTGGCACAAGTATTATCCTTAGCGTAATTGCCTGCTGCTGCCTACTAAATTGAAAGGTTGTGCTTGAGAAATGCTTTTAGATAAAGTTTCTGCCACAAGTGACAGACAGTTATATATTTATATAGACATACATATAGACACATGAATATATATGTGTGTGTGTTTGTGACAGGCAGTGACATAATTGCATGCATTTTCTGACTTTCACATAGATAAACACACATCCGCACACACACCGAGCGAAATACCCGCTTCAAATTAATTATATGTATAAAAAACAAAAAAAAAAAAAAATGGGGGGAAAACAACAAAAGCCAACATGAACAAATAAAAAATTGAGAAACCAGAAGACGAAAAATATATGTGCAGGAGAAGAAGAGAGAAAGGTTGGGTGGCTGGCCGAGCAACATGCAAATTTCATATCAGCCAGTTGTCTCTCTGTCTGTCTGTGTGTGTGTGTGTTTCTTTATTTTGAGTGGAAGAAGAAGAGGCAACAATATTGTAAGCCAAGCTTACATTAATTGGTTGATAAATTGCGCAAAAATAGGAAAATAGGTTAAAAGCACTTAACAGCTGTGTAAAACGATATTTAAAAGCAAAACAAAAACGAAAATAGAAAATGGAAAAACAATATACACACAAACACAAAAACAAAAGCAGAAGAAAGATATTAAGTTAGAGCAAAAAAAGTAACTCAAGATATACCAACATAAAATTCAAGAAATAAAAACAACTAGAAGAGTCCGATTAGAAGATACCCTGAGCCCAGTTGCAATAAATATTTTACTCCTTGCTTCTTTAGCTTTTGTAATCTCTGGACGGACATGGCCATATCGACGCGGCCATTGATGCTGATCAAGAATATATATACACTTTATGGTGTCGGGAATGCTTTCTTCTGCCTGTTGAATACTTTTGCAAAAAACCATTTACCTATTTTATGGGTTCAGGGTATAAAAATAAAGGCTTAATAAAAGTTGAAACAAAAGTTTCTTGATTTCTTATTTTTTGCTGTCATTATACTGGAATTTTGAGAAATATTCGTTCTAAAAACAAAAATCATTTATCGAGCTAACAAATATTCAGAATCTTATACAAGAAAATCAAAATTTTGTACAATCGATGATCATCAGAATATTTTTACTTAATTCAAGTTAAGTTTAACTAGATTCAATATGAGTTTAAGCAGACATTCTATTAATTTCTCTCATAGACTTAAGAGTTTTTGTACTTGATTGTCGAATATTGACTTATTTTAGTAATTTCATCAAGTTCGATTAAAGTCCCAACACCAACACTTTTATCGCTAGGCAAAACCCGCTAAAATGCTTATTAAACTTAAAGAGCTGTTGATTTTAAAACAAATTTAAAATTGCATACAAATTATAAAAATTTCTAATTGAAATTATGACAATTTCTAATTCTATAATGAATGAGAAAGCCATACAAACAAAATTAATACAAATAACTTAGTTTGCAAATCATGCAAATCTCGTCACGAATCAATTCATAATCCTTTCGAGCTTATACTAGTTTTAACATTCCGTTGGGTGTTCCCCCCCGCGCCATTTTTCGAATCCATTGAATATTGAATGTTGTCACAGTTTAGTGTAGTTCCGGAGATTTGGTACATGCCGTTTTGGGGTTAATGCTACTTATGTGCAGCTCTCTCTTTCTCTCTCTCTCTCTCATTTTTTCTCTGTCTCTTTCTGCCTCTGTCTGTTTGAATGTTGTAAATTTATGCCTGTGTTTTTTGCATTGTTTTTTTTTATAATGCGAAATTAGCAAAATAATAAAAATGGCGCAAAACAAGGTCGCGCATAAATAATGAAAATACATAAAGAGGGAGAGAGAAACAGAGACAGCGAGAGAGAAAGAGCTCGCTTTGGGTGGATCGATTGGAGCAGCGTTTTGTGCACCTCTGGTGGTGAAGGGAGGGGGTTTTGTGAGGCGTTTGCCCCTGTGCAAAGAGTTTCCCTCATTGTTTGCGCGTATGTGTGTCAATTGTAGATTAGGCGTTCAGTTTATTTTCCTCTTTTGTATGTGTTACGCCGTGTGTGTGTGTGTGTGTGGGGCCAAGTTATGCGCCAATTAACTGCCAAGGCGCCATTGTTTGTCGAAAAAAAAAATAAAACTAAAAAACAATTTGGCCGCATAACAATGCGCACTGAACACGAGATTCGTTTTGCAATGATGAACTTTGAAAAAAAAATCAGAAACAAAAAATTTTGATTGGAACACTTTTTTTCAACAACAAAAATTAAGCAATAATATATGTTTTATATGTATACAAATACTTCTTAATAATACTTTGTATTGAGTACGAATTTTTGATGTTGGTTGAAGAGTTTCATTGTTTTTTATTTTTGGCAACTTGTTGAGAAATCAAATGTAAAGCAAGGCCAAGAACGAACAGTCGGTTTACATTCGAGCTTCAAATATTTTCTTGTGCTTGAAGTTTGTAGAACGCCGTCTAATCTAACAATCTAGCAAGATATTTCAATCATAAGTAGAAATGTTTAGTGTATAATATGTTCCGTATGTATCTATTGATGTTCCCAAACAAAACCTTTTTAAAACCTTTTACTTATGATTAAAATAAGATAAAAAGTCCTCAAACATATCCTGACAAGTTGACTTTAAATATTTGATATTTTTTTAAATCAAATCAAAATTGAAAAAAATCAACTTGACGCACTTCTGTACATAAATATCTCTTAATTTTCGGTTGTAAAAATGTTTTCTGCTTCTAATTTTATGAAGATTTTGTTGCAGCTGCGCAAAATGGCAAATGGCATTGCATAGAAAGCTTGTTATGCTAAACTCAAATGATCTTAAGATTTCGGTAACGATAACAAAAGCACATCAAACTGCAAAACGAACTCAAAGTCAACGTTTTTTATTTTTCGTGTCTAACTTCATTCTATTCAGCTAAAATCTAGAGCTTCGAATAGTTAATTTGATATCCAAATCGATTGTTATTTCAATAAATAGCCAAACAACAGTTTGAATCAACAGGTTTAAAAACTGGCTGATTTTTTCCATTAGCTTATCACAAAAATGCCAAAGAAGATGATAAAAATGCAAAATGGAAAACGAAGTGGCAGCATTAAGCGCACAAAATGAACAACATGCGAAAAGTGTGTGTATGTGTGTGTAAAGCTCTTTCACACATTAGCTGTTAATGGCAGCCATGTTGCATTTTTAACCATTTTGTAAATAAGCGTTAGAAAGCGCGTCAAATGCAAATGCTATAACCGCATTTTCATTTTCATTTTCATTTGCCAGCTGTCAGCGTTCACAATGCACGCTAATGTCTATCTATCTATACGATGTGTGTGTGTGTGTGTGTGTGTGTGTGTGTGTGAGCGAGGGAGATGAAGAGAAAAAAGAGTAAACGAGAGAGAGATAGAGATGTGCATTAGCTGTTTGCTGCGGCTGCTGGCATTGTTTTGCTGCTTTCGATATACTGGGAGATTCAGAGCAAGCAACATGATGTCTTTGCTGTAAATCTAATATAAAATATATATAAAGCTATGATACATCAGTGTGCGTGTGTGTGCGTTTTAAACTGAAAAGAGACATGGCGATTTATAGCAGACATAAACTGATGCACTGGCATCAAAGTAGCAACCAAGAAGCAACCATTTACTCACCAACTTACCCAGCTAGCGTAGACAAATTTAAACGCAGCCAAACAAAAAATTAGAAGAAAAACAATGTTAGAAAACGATTTTTTAAGATTTTTATATGGTTTTTTTTTTTTATCAAAACATAAAGGTTTTTTCTAGATTGAAATTGATTTCAAAATATTTCTTTTTGAGAATATTTATATAGCTAGAAAATTATGTTATATTTCAACTTTTCTTAAAAAAAAAATACGCTATTTAACGATTTTTAGCCATTTTAATCAATTTTCTTTTGCTTTTAAATAGTTTTTTAAGGAAAATAATTTAGTTACTTTTTAGTTTGAACAAAGCTTACCTCAATACTAATTGCAACATTTTTATTTCATGTTTTTTCGCAAGTGTATGAAAATGTGGTTGCATATTATTATTATCATCTTTTTTCTTTGCTGGTTTCTTATGCACAGCTGCAGAGCACAAGAGCTGCATTAAAATCGCATTTAATGAATGTCAGAAACGAAGAGCGGGAGGTGGGGAGAAAGAGATAGTAAATTAGAGCCTTTGGCAAAGACACTGAGCGTACCTAAATAATTGAAACACCTTGGGACGCACTCAAGAAAAGCCACTCAATAAACCAAGTTAAAGACATATGCATTTTTGGACATAATAATTCATTGGTTATTTATTAAATACGAGACAAACTGCCAGCTCAGCCTAAACAGCTGAAAGAGAGAGAGAGAGAAAGATATAAAGGTAGAATGATAATATTATTATTAATGCACACATTGCATTAGCCAAGTTCAGCTAAGTTGCAGTTTAGTTAAACAGTTTGTAAACTGAAAATCAGCTCTAATTAATTTCATATGCAAATACACTCTTGCCCCAAAGTAATTACGTTGAGGGAAGCTTTGTGTTTTGTGCTTCCCTTGAGCTGAAAATGCAATGTTTGTTATTGTTAAATAAATTTGTTATAAATATTATTTGCTTGACATTCTAATATTAAATCTCTTAAACTCTTTTCCATCTTCCATTTGCAGGTAAATACCAATTTTATGCTATGAAGGCATTCAACAATCTTTATGTCTTATATCGGTGAGTGTTGTGATGATTATACTAATATATATGTAATTGTAAATGTTATGCTATGATGCATTTTTGATACTTACAAAAAACATGAGAAAAAATCGTTAAATGAAGCAGCTGCTAGCAAATAAAAATAGATCTTATTACGACAGCTCGATTGCAATGAATACATATATATATAGTTAGAATATTCTTCATGTCCTGCCTGCTGCTTAAGTTGGCTCTTTATCCCAAGCGACTGTTGGCCAACAACTTTCTAGCCCGTTCACCCACTTTTTAGCTAGTTGACGACGCGCTATCGTTAGCTGGCTGACCTGCCAATTAACACTGAAACATTATCGTCCATGACCAACACACGCACTAGCACAAACTTACACACACACACACACACACACACTTTGTGCGCCTTGGCCAGCCCAAGCACTTTGGCCAAGTAAAACGGCAGCTCAGCCGACAACATCAATTAACCTTGTCTGTCGACGCATTTCCACACATCTTTTTCATAACCCACCCTGTTTCCCCCCTCCCTCACTCCATTAACAACTTATCTTATCAAAAACTACAACAACACAAACTTTTGTCGCATATAAATAATAGAAAGAAATATATATATATATATACATCGATGTATTTTTATATATGTAATTATTATTATTAGTTGCAAAGTTTAGTTTAAGTGTTTTTTGATTTAATCATTATTGAAAATACTTAAAAATGTTCAAATAACAAATCAACAGTGATTAGATTATATTAATCATTAAATATACTATATGTTTGTTTATATACTTGAAAAGTTCTTTAATTTTTTTGATTGTAAATAAAATGATTGAAATGGCTAGAAAATGGTGCAATTTTGTCAATGAGCTTCAAGTAATTTTTCCAAAAAAAAAAAAAATTTCAACAACAAATTTATACTCTACTTTTAGGGAAAGCTTTAGGGATGCTACAAAATAAAACCTTTACATGCCGAAAATTTGTTTTTTGGTTGGTAAAATGAAGTGCCAAAGTGTTGAATTTCTTAAATAATTCTTAGCAATTCATCACAGAATTAAAATTAACAAACAATTCGGAACAAAAGTTGTTGAAAAAAACCTTTCTTCCTTTTTGTAAATAGGTCGAATATTATTATGTAGCAGCAATTAATTTGGCAATCGTATTTTTCTCGTGTTCCATTTTCTTGTTTTTTTGTTCTTGTCCTTGCGCTCCTTTCTCTGCTCGTCATTCTGAGCAAATAAACAATCAATGTTCATTATTTATTTACGTCTGTTTACGTTAGCATTTTACGTTGCCCAGCCGCCCGCGCACCCTCCCTAGCCCTCGCTCTATCTTTTGTGCTCTTTTTTGTTCACGTTATTACGCACGGCCATTTGCCTTTGCCTTTGCCTTTGCCTTTGGGGCTAAGAAATTTCCGCAACGGATTGGTTACCATTAAGGATTGTAGCTTCCTTGGACAAGAGAGCTTAACCAACTCTCTTGTGTATTTATTGTTGTCCTCTTGCCAAGTGGGTTAAGCCTCAAAGTTAGTCGAAATGACAAACAAACAAACACAAGCACACACACATACACAGAGACAAATCCAAATGATTAACTTAATTCGTTAAGCATAATGGGGGCGAAACGAAAATTGCCAAACAGGAGTAAGAAAAAAACTAAGAAAACATCTTTTTCATACAAAAATTGTATATCAATGAAGTTTTTATTTAAATAATGTTAAGTTTATTCGCAGATTTGCCTTTCCTCCTTAATTTAAAATTTTATTGATAAAAAAATCATTTATAAGTTTATTATATATTTTTAAAAATTTTAATACTTCTACAGGGTATTTCACAGTCAAGAGCTTGCTTGATGCACTATTTTTTTTTTTTTTGAGTGTAGCATTCTTTATAAAGAAACATTGTAAATCTAAACAAATTTTCTGCACTCTCAAAAACCTTTTAACACAAATCCCGACAATCTCGAGTGTATTTAGATGAAATTAAAATCAGAGAATGTTTTTTGAACTGAATGCTGTTACTAATAATAATAATAATAATAATAAATAATCCAATTTAAATCTGTTTTTCATTTTCCACGCTTTGCTAAAAACTTTTATGTTTTTTTTTTAAGTCGACAATTTGATTTATCTATGCTTTCAAATGTACATATGCAGTTTAATTCATGGATTCTGTATTTTATGCATGCCATCGCTCAATTAGTGCCTGACAATAGCGTGTAAGTGTATGTGTGAGAAAACTAAGTTAGCCATTGAAAAATAAAATACCCTTCATAGTAAATGCAACAATAGTAAATGTAATTAATTTCAAAAAAATAAAAACTTGAACTTATTGGCAATAATTAGCCAGACTGAGTTAAATAAGGCTTTTTCTATTAATAATATGATTTTATACAAGCATATAACTATATAAATAAATGCTGAAAAATCCTTTGACCGAAATTTGTTAACCGCAGCTCTTTGATCGTTTTTTTTTTTTTTTTTGGGACTAACCAAAATATCATAAATTATTTGGCATAACTCAAACAAGCATTTGTCCAAACGTATTTAAAAGCCACTTATGCTCTAGTTTATAGTATATAAGTATGTGTATGTGTATTTGTGTGTGTGGGTATTTGTGATATTTTTCCATATATGCAAATGACGGTCTTTAATTGCATTTGCCAAGCATTTGTTTGTGTGTGTTTTTGCGTGTGTTGATATTATGGCTCAATTAATGCTTTTTTAATAGCTGCTGTCGACAACAACAACAACAACAAAAGCTGTCCACAATATTGTTTGTTTATTGTTATTTATGGCCCTCCTCCCTTATTTTTTTTTTATATCTTTTTAGCTCCTAATTGTGTATGCAATTTGCGTTTTTACTCGTAAAAAAAAAATAAACCAAAAACGCAATATTTTATTAGCTTAAAATAGGTTTTTAATTGTCATCGGAAAGCTTTTAAAAGCACAAGAAAAAAATCTAAAAATAAAGAAATACATAAATTTTTTAAGCAAAAATAAACTTAGCTACACTCAGAAAAAAGTTAAATCAATTTATGTTAGTTATAAAATTGTATATGAATATATAATTGAATTAACTATGAATATGCTAATTGGTACAACCTTTTTTTGTTTTTATCTGAGTGTATTAATCAAGAATAGCGCATCTGATCAGTGCCGTAGCCAGGTTGGGGCCAAAAAACTTAAATATTAAGAGCGCCGAATCTCAATCTTAGCTTCTTTGAAAAGATAGAAAAAAGCCGAATTTTATAATTTACTTTATGAATTTTGTATTTTTCTTAATAGTTTTGACAATGAAAGTGTAATTTTCAAACATTTTCGAAGGGACAAAAGTTGTTTTGGTTTCTTGATTGAAAAATTAAAAAATACCCTAAAGGAAAAATAAGAAAATTGAGTGGGCGCTGCTTGAATTTTGCCCCGGGCGCTTGATCTGTTGACTTAACTTTAAATTTATTGCTCTTGAAATTTTTTGCAAACAAAGTTGGGCCAGCAACAAGTAGGAAAAGGCTCAACTGGGCAAGGACGCCCAAAAATAGGCTACAATTGAGAGTTGGCCTACAAAAGTTAGATTTTTAGGCATTTTGCTTCTTCTACAGTTTTTCACCTTAATTTTTGTTGTTGTCTTAAGCGGTTTAGTTATAAGCCAATAACTTGCTGTCTCTTCTAATTTGATTGGTTAGTCGGGTTAAGCTTGATAAAAGCAGATTTTGAATGGAAACATAGACCAAATGCATAATTTATGTTTAGCTTTTGGCCATTTTTTTTTTTTTTTAACTAAAACTCAACAAATTTTAAAGCAGCAGGAAGAAAATGAAATTCTAGATGATTTTTCGTTTCTCTTTTTTCATTTTTGTTAGATGGTTAGATGGCACACACACATGCACACACATACATATATACCACTTTGGCCCATTTTTGTTCCTGTTCCTTTGGGTCTGGCTTTTGCGTTTTTCTCTGCACTCGTTTAAGCCGCAAAGCAAATTGACTTGTTTCCGTTTATTTTTTTTTTCGGTTCTCTGTCCGTGTTGGCTTTCTTTTTCGCTCTTTCTCTCTCTCTCTCTCTCTCTCTCCCTCTCTACTTTACCCCTTCTCCTACCTATTCTCTCTTTTTCTTGCATGTTTTATGTACATTGGCATTAAAACCAAAAGAAAAAAAAAATGAAACACTTTCACCGACGTTCTTTAACGTTTCTGCAATGTTCTTTATTGTGTGTCCTTCTTGAAATTGTTTCGATTTTCTTGCTTCCTTTTCTTGCTTTCTTTCTTTCCTTCTACTTCTCGCTTTTCTCACTTTGCTAACCTTTCGTTTTTTGTTTGTTTGGGTGTCGCTTGGCTTTACAGTTGGTTTTAAGTTGCGTTTAGTTATGATTTAGATGCCAAAAGTTAGTCTGAAAGTTGGTTAAATCCAAAAGATTCTGCTTTAAATTTTTTTATTTTTATTCAATTCTTTCTGTTTGTTATAGAGCATTCACACTTCGTTATAAGTTTTCAGCCATTTTGTCTTTGATGCCATGCCTGGCCCCGTTTTTTAACATTTGGTTTTAAGTTTGCAATTTTGAGCTAATTCCTGCGCCTTTTGCGTTCGTCGCTTCATTTCACCTTCCTCCGATCTCCTCTCTTGTTCTTATGTCTCCCTTTGTTTATCTGACTTGGTTGGTCTCAGCTTACGTTTATGGTTTTATACGTTCGTTCCGCAGCTGTCCTTAAATATTGTTGCTCGATTTTGAGATTTATGTCTTGATTGTCCTGGCAACTGGAAACCGAAGTCTCAGTGTCTCAAAGTCAGTCTCCGTTTCCGTCTGTTTTGCCTCGTTCCTGTCCTTTTTTATAGAGATTTATTGTTGTTTCACTTTCTATTCTCCCCCTCCCTCTCACTTTATCTTTATCTCTTTCTCTCTTTAATTACAATATAGCATTTTGCCATTCACCATTCGCCACCATTCACCACCATTCACCATTCAGCCCCGACTTGAAGCGCACTCAGAAATTGAATTTAAATGACTTTTTAATTTGCTGGCTCCTGGCTGCTGCTGCTGCTGCTTCTTCTTTTCCTGAGTGTGTGTGTGTGTGTGTGTTCCTGTGTGTTGCTGACTCGATTAATTCCTTGAAATTGCATTGCATTTCACTAGATGGCCCCCCCAAGGCCTTACCTTTGCCATAAGTCTTTAATAAACCAAACCATGTTGTTGTCATATCAAAAGTGAACAAATTAAAATGTGCTTCTCTCTGTTCATTGTTCTCTTTCTTCATCTTTCATCTTTTAGGATAAAATGCTTGTGAGTTTTCTATTTCATTATTTCATTAACAGTTCATAAATTCGGCTCTAAAGGATTTGCTTCATAAAAACTAAAAAATTTGTTTTTTTATAACCTAATAATTAGGATGCCCATAGTGAAAAAGAAATCACTTGTAGAGTCAAGGGAGAAAATAAAGTTCCTTTTCCCGAAGTTCTTAAAATCAAACACGAACCAAACCCTTGGTCATTGGAATTGAAGAAGTTGTTAATACTTTACTTTATTATATATATACTTGTTCTGACATTCTTCTATTTGTTTCTTTTTGCACTTTGTGCATTATGCCTCGTCATCATTTAATATACAAATTTATACACTTTCTCTGTATTCTGTTTGGGTTTTCTGTACACACCTTGCATTACTATCAATTAACGGTCATTGCGAATGTGTAATTTGCCTCTAAGAAAAAGTTGGAAAAATTATTTCAGACACACCTTTTGCCAACCAAGGGAATTATAACTTTGAAACGAACGATGACGTTTACATTTTTAAGTTTTTATTTCAGTTATTGGTGAAGGGTATGAGTAAATTCGATGTCATCTTTAGCCAGCAACAACGTGTTGCATGTTGCACACAAGAAATCGACTCAATTTATGAACTTAAATGAATAATTCGAGTACAAATTATGCTGTCATTCAAGAGCTTGAAACAAATGTTAGCAAATTCCAACGCTATTTCGCTCAGTGTTGTGCAAACATGCTACAAAGTTAATATGCCATATGATTGACGTTAATAGTCAGACCAAACGATTAGCCTCATGACTTTTGGGTGCATGTGGGAGCAATTGAAGTCAAGAGATAGAGAAGGGAGAACAGATGTTAAAGGCTTATGACCCAAGCCCACGCGAAAGTCATTCAAAAAAAAAAACTTTATCGAATTCGCGCCAAATGACATCAAATATTTATGCGACCTGACCTCTTGGCCCGAGCCAAACAACAACAACAACAACAACTTGACGGGTTGGTAAACTTTGTTTAAAGAACAAATCAACCCCCATTTCCATTCCCTCTAAACAAACCTAAATTGCTTGGGTTCGGTTTGCTAAAGTGATACTAAGCCCTGTTAATCACGCACCCTCTCCCTTTCTCACTCTCTTTCTGTCTCTTTCTGATACCTTTAAGCCTCGTATCGAGCGCTTTAAATTGTTGTGTTACTTAATTTAAATTTTTTATTATTATTTTTTGTAAATTGATTCGAGTATCGTTTTTAATTGGCAAAGAAAGCATTTTATGTATGAAATAAGTCTGAACATGATTAAAAAGATATTTAATTAAACAAAGAAGTTTTTCAATCTGTTGATGGGACTTGAACCTAATGTAGCTTTGCTTCCGAGAACTAAGAAAAGTTTCATGCATTAAACATTGCATTTTGTTAACAAATTTATCAAAATTATATTTTCGAAATATCTCTCATGTTTAAAGATTAAAAATTTGTTGCTATTTTAACAATGTTTTTAAGCTACAAATAAAATCCAACTCCTTACGTTTTCACTCACCCCCCCAATCACACACTACACTACACTCGACCATCTGATAAAGTTCAAGGACCTCGTCGAAAAAGGAAGAAAAAAAAAGACAACGAGAAAGAAAAAGTACAACAATATATTATGTACGTAACGACGTCGTCATAATGAGTAGCAGCTACTAGTAGTATGTGGCTAGAATACTCACCAACACACACACACACACAAGCACCCTCCCCCTCCTCGTCGTGTAAGTGTGTGCAAAAATGTTTTCTTCTTCTTCTTTTATATTTGTAACACGCACACCCAGATCCACAGGAAACAGCGGCAGGAACAGCAGGTGGCGGGGGGCGCTGAGAACTAAGTATTGTGGCTTTTGTTGAGTTTGCTTCAAGGGGGGGAAGTTCTCTTTTTTTTGGCTGCTTGCCACACACAAGTTTCTTGAAGCGTTTGGGGTTCGGGTCGCGTGTGTTATAAATTTATTTAGCCCGCTGAGCGTTCAGCGTCAAATCGACTTCGATTGCTTTTTGCCATTGTTGTTGTTGTTGTTGTTGCTTTTGCTGTTGCCGCCTCGCAACAGGTAAAAACGTTCTGCTTCCCCCGCCACCCACACTCTTCGAGTCGTCACGGTGCTGCTAGTAGTATCTGTGCGAAACGTTTCATTTTGTTTGATTTCATTTCATTGCTGGCCGTTTGCCGTTGCTAATGAAAATCTACACGAAACTTGTAGGGGCAATAACAAATAAAAAAAAAAACACAGTTTTCTTTCGCTTCTCGTTCTCGTCATTTACTGCAATTTAACAGTTGGTATTTGTCGTTAACGTTAATATATATAGCAGCTTGCATCATCTTCACCGCCCCGCCCTCAAGTGTTTACGCTCTTCATTTTTATTTTCTGTTGAGAGTAAAACACACGTTTTCCCATCTCCAGCAAGCAGAAAAGTAAAAAGCAAAAGAAAACGAAAACGAAAACTTTTTCCATCAAAAACCGTCCATTGAACTGTGTGCTCTTGCCACTTTACAATACAACCAACTCCCATCCTGTTTTTTTTCTTTGAGTGTTGATGCAAGGACCACAGTTGGCAATTCTCTCGTTTTTCGCCTCTCTTTTATTTCTCAGTTCAGTTTCTTCTTTTTTTTTTTAGCAATTTGATACACTTTCATTCAAAAATGTTGAGTGCCATTCCCGTGGTTTAAGCCTAACCCATTTTTAAGCATGGTAGCAATGGGGGCTATAAAAGGAGACTTCTTTTCCATCAATTTCAATAAAGCTAAAACCAAAAAAAAGTGACATTGAAAGGGGGAGAAAAGATGATAGAATGAAAGACTGCAAAACAAATAGACAGATTTTTGATTTGTAACATTCCAATGAATATGTGAAAATTGAAGGATTTTGTATTCCCATTGCTGCATTTCACTGATTGATATTTTGTGTGTGCTGTCATTTTGAGTTAGGGATATGTCTAAAAATATTATTAAAAACAATAACTAATAAAATGCTCAACAAAATTGAAAAAAATTCATAAGTTCGATGTTAATATTTTTAGTAGGGATTGACTTGATCAACTGATTTGAATTTGTTGGTGTTAGACATCGAAACAACTATGAGTGACAGTCAAGTAATCGATAACGTTAGAAAAAACGGAATAAAAACATATGCTGCACCTCTTAATCGGTATTAATCGATAAGTTAATCTATTAAAATAATACAAAAATAAGAAACGTATTGAAGTATCTGAAATAAGATAAATCCGTACTAAAGCTACAAATTACATTAAAGAGAACATTAATCATAGATCAGATATAGTTATCATACTGATAATTATATCGATAACATCTAAGGAAGCCAAATTAATTCTCTGGCTAAAGTTAAACTTCAATATATGTGTATATATAATGCCGACAAAAAAACTAGACGAAGTTAAGATGAATATCGATAATTTAACCAAAATGAAGTTGCTTAAACATAGTCAGTTTCGATAACAATGCCAGCGATAACATACATTTGAAATTCTTTTAAGTAGCTTAAAGTATTTTCTTACTTGCAAAAGGAACTCATACCCCTTAAGAAACAGAAGCACAAAGATATAGAGAGAAAGAGAAATAATAGGAGCTTAAGAAAAAATGCCGATAATTATCATTGTATATCGAATTAAAAATGAGCCCATGGCTTGGCTATTTTTCAACCCGGAGTAGACAAAGGCGACTTCATTTGCAATGCAATGCAATTGCTAAAGACTGCTTTAGAAGGGGGCTTGGCGTGGGGCAAGATGATGCGGAGTGCATTATAAAGTTCAACACACACACACACAAAGACTGTCGTGTCAGTCTGTTGAGTTGTGTTGATTTTTTTCACATGCCATACACAGTTCATTTGGCACAACAGCGCATTTGCCCAGACTATATTGTCTATCCGGCTTGATGCGCGATGAGGCACGCTAAAGATGATGATGACGATGATGATGCGGCTGACGATGATAATGATGATGATGATGGAAATGATGATGAGGCGGTGGTGGCGGAGGATGAGCTGAAGGAACGAACATTTACAGCATTCGCTTTACAGCTTTTATGCTCAATTACTTTTCTTAATGCTTTCAATTTATGGAGCACAACAACAACAAATACATGATTTTTAATGCGATGTTGTTGTTGCTGTCTGTCATCAATAACAGCAACAACAACAAGTAGAAGAAGATGAAGACATCTTGCAACAGAGCTTCGCCGAGCTGGACAACATAATTAAGTTTAATTGACAACCGCTGACTATTTGATTGGCCCTCCGGTAGGGGTTCACGACTGAGCGTGTGTGTGTGTGCGGCAACCACGTGTGGCAGCACCAGCACCAGCAGCAAATACACTGGACGAACATTAAAAAGAAAGCTTGTACCCCTAAATGCTAGATTCTTGAATAGTTTTGAGACTTTTGCTATGAAATTCGTTAGATGGACGACAAATCAGCTTCAAATTGTTAATTTATCGTTTGAAAGTAAAACTGCCATTTATAAAACTATGTTTGAATATGTGATTTGGTTCAGTGTATTTACTCTATAACAAACCCTCGCTTTCTTTCTTTCTCTCTCTTTTGCTCCCTTTGTTGCTGCCTTTTGTTTATTCATGAGTTTCAACAATTGTTGCTTCAACTGCCGTTTTTCTTCCCCTTGCATTCCACTGTGGCGTATACTTAATATTGTTCATCTTCTTGCTTAACAAGCAAAGTTTTGGCCGGGGGAACAATGATGGTGTATCCCAAAAAAGTATGCAACACAATTTTTGAGAATGAAAAACATGTCTTATATTATTGTTATTTACAATTGGTTTCAGAATATTGAACGCCCATTTTGGTTGAATCCCAAAATACTGCCCTACAGTCCTCTCTTGAAGCTTTCTTCTGCTCGCTTAATGAATAAATCAATTGGTTTTGTCCTGTTGTTGTTACATTCGCTTCTTTATGTGTGTGTGTTTAATACTTAATTTATTTATTTTATTGTTTTAATTGATATATTTATTGTGCTTCACAGACAGACAAACACTGTGTGCATGTGTGTGTGCGTGTGTTTGAGTGTGTAAATAAAAATGCTTGCGATAATTGCTTTAATTGCCGCACATAAATTAATTTATGTCACACAGCTTGCGTTCGCTATTTATTTGTTCTGTTGCTGTTGTTGTTGTTGTTGCTGTTGAAAATTTTGCGGTTGTTTCTGTTTTTCGTTTGGCATTTAATTTGATTATGGCATTGGATTAAAGCTTAATTATCTAACGGCCAATTTAAGCTAAAGCTCAATTTTTTAAATGCTCTCCACAAACTGTTTGCTAATACAGTCAAACTTCCAATTAAGCGAAAAATAATCAATTTGTTAAATGAAAAACTTTGTTTTATTAAGTTTGTTTAAAGGACCTGTCCAAACGTGACCAGAGCTCAGATAAGATCAGGTCTCGAATTTGGATTCGTTATTAATAAAGAATTTCAAAGAAGCCACAAAAACAAGCAACAGCAGCAGCAGTTGCATAAACGAATTAACAACAAAATTTTTTACATTTTACATTTTCAACAAAAACCAAGGACATATCCATGCAAAAATGTCTTTTGTGTGGAAGAAAGCAAAAAGAAAGCAAAAGCAAAAGAATAATTGTGAATAACAAGTTTGAAATTGCATGAATAAGTGCTTACTGTATACGAAGTTTGTAACTAAAAACCATGAAAAGGTTTCATATTTAAGAATTTTTGTACTCAAAAGAAGAATACAGTGCACACTTGATAAGCTAAACAAGACAAAACTGACACAAGTTAACGGACGTTTAATGCAATTGAAATTATAAACGAAGGCAAGAAAGTCATAAAATAACTGGCACTTGAGACATTTATAGCTGCAGATAATAATTTTTATAAAACGCAAACTTTGGTCTCAAAAAGTTGAAATTATTAAGTGCTCACTGTATCTGTAAGCTAAGGAGCCGTTGTTCTCAACTCATTGCTGAGCATTTGCTAAAAGTCAGTTTGGGTTTCAACGTTTTGAATAACAAATTAAATAATTTCAACCAAAGCAATAATCTCAGGTTTATGTGTGTGTGAGTGTGTGTGTGTGTGTTTATGTTACTTCCTTAAAACTGAAGACAGAGAAACAGAAGCAAATTACATTCTAATGCCATTTTCCTTACTTGAAACTTGACTTAAAAAAAAGTAAAAACTTTTTAACTTGTGTTATTTTTTTTTTTTTGCTAAAAAATAAACTCAGTTGGAGGCATGGCACACTGACGGGGGGCATGGCAGCAGTGCAAAGAATTTTTATGGTTCAAAACTAGTATGAAAATCTTGTAAACAAGTTTTTACGGGGGGGCTAAAAATTAAAATCGTTCGCCATTAAACATTTTTAAGTTAAATATCCTTGCCGCTGGTTTGGCCAAGAAGCAAGAACCACAACAACAACAGAGTAGGACCTTAAAACCAGAGTAGCAAAAACATACCAGTGAATGGTTGTTGATGTTTTTAGTTGCCTTTACACGGAGAGAAAATGTTGAAAGCATGAAATGCAAAAAAAAATGTTTTTCAAAAAAATTAATTAATTTAATAAATATATAATTTCAAATAAGAAAAACTTTATATGAAAATTAAAAGGAAATTTCCCTAAGCTTAAATCTAATTTTTTTGTATACCTAATAATTGATTTCAGTGTATTTTTTTTTATATTTAGCAACTTTCCTTTGCGTATTTTGCTGTTTTAGCCTCGCTCTCTCTTCCATTTTTTTTTTTTGATGTGCCTTACTGTTGCCGCCTGTGGCGTTGTTTCATGCTTGCCACAGGCAACAACAACAACAATAAATACAAGGCCAATAACAAAGGGCGACATCTGCCAATTTTGGCATATTAGTTACGCTGCGAAATTGACATTTATTATTTTTAGAATTTTTATGAGTTCTTCACGTATTTTGACGCTTATACAATACAACAACAACAAATACCCAACAAATAACAGCAAGGTAAAATTATAAAAAAAAATTTAGAAGAAGCAGAAGGAAAGGAAGGAAAGAAACAGCAAAGCCAAAAGAAAGCCAAAACAAAACAGCGCCAGCTGCAAATTGTTTTCACACCTTCTTTTTTTTTTGTTTTCAACACCAAATTCTTTAACAAAAGCTTAGTGTTTGGCGAAACTTGAACAAGAATAAAAGTTACGCACAATATGGAAGCGATCGTTGATTTAAGTATGCGTTCAAAAAAGTATCAGTGAAGTAACCTTTAAGCTCAAAGTTTGGCAGTTCATACACACAATAAAAAAAACTACTATATTTATTTGTTATGATGGAACAACGCACGTCGAATAAAAAAGCCATTTAAATCCGATTAAATCGGTTTTAAATACGCCAATAAAAGTAGACTTCCATCCCGCATATAGTGCTACATCCCACAACATAATGGGTCAACTTCAGGTAATTTTTTTTTTAAATTTTTTTTGGAAAGTAAAAATCGCAACAACAACAAAAAAAGTCAACAAAGATATTTTCTTGCTGAACGAAATGAATTTTGCATTTATTCAGGCGCAACGACAGCTGCTGCAACGGCATACAAAATTAACTGTAATACTACTAGAAGCACACATACATATATGTTTGTACAGTACGATCTCGCTTAACGCAACTCTTCGATAACTGCAACACCTGAATTCAGAGATTCAGACAGATTTATGTGATTTACTTGAATTTTTATGGTTAGCAAAGGCATCTCTCTGGCCAAATTTTAATGTTTTGCGTTAAGCGAGGTCGCACTGTAGATGCATATATGTATAAGAACATTAATATATGTGTGTTTGTTCGTGTGTGTGCAAACAACTGATGTCGATGATAATAAAGTAAAGCTGACTTAATAATATGTTGCTTAAATGCAAAGAGAGCGGCACAAAGCGAGCAAATAAATTGCAAAGATAAAAAAACATCAAACAATAAAAGAATATAAAATGTAATGCATAAATGCAAAATGTGTCTTTAAAGTTTAAACGAGTTGAAAGACAGAAATGAATAAAAAATATATTTCAAATATTTATTTTTATCGAAAACCAAAATCAGAAGTCTCGAGAAGGATATCCCGATCCATATTTTCCCGTATCAATTAATTTGACGTTCAACTTTCTTGAATACGCAAGTGTTATCGAGTTCGATAATTATTTGAATTGAATCGACAATGCTCAGATACTCTCCTATCCCCTCCATAAAAAATATGTTCAAGAAACCAAGCGTAAGAAAGATTTCCACTATTTTCTCTATACAAACTTTTGCTTAACCCATTTGGGTTATGGTTTCTCGGGTATCGAAACAAAAAATGTTTGTGAATTTTTTATTGGAAAATTTAAAATTTGATATATATTTGCATGCGTTTTGCTCAACTCAACTCTAAATACATTCGGCAAAGCTTTATGCAAAGGAACCAACCGGAAAAAAAAAAATATGAAAAATCGAGTGGACAAACCCCATTTCTCAAAGGGGGTTGGTTGGCGCTCCGGTTTTTTATGATTGTCTTGAGGATTTTCGTTATACATATTGTATGAGTTTAAAATATTCAGCTAGCTGAAAACAACAATAACAACAACAACAACGAAGAACAACGAGGCAAAAATAGCAAACAGCCAAAAGCGAAGAACCCAAGCGGAATCAAAATCAGAAACAGCAACAGCATCTTAGAAGAAAACACGAGTCGATAGGGAAAGGGAGGGACTGTCGATTCGGAGGCAAAAAAGAAAAGGCACACGAACAACATAAACACACACGCACACACGCACATTCATACAAAAATGAATACCTAGCCAAATAAACCTTAAGGACATTGTTATATTAATTCAAACGGACATGTTCACAAAAGTAAAAAGGAAAGTCACAAATACATGTGTCACAAACAAACACACACACACATGTATGTGTGCAGTATCTGTGTCAATTGTGCCAACTTAATTTGGTCTTGAGACATATTTCTTTTACTTCTTATACATAGTAGTTGCTTTATTTGTGTTACATAATATGATAATAAACAAAAAAAAAAAAATATGTATATACCAAAACCATATCAAACGGCAATCGCTTGAGTCGATTTAGTATTAAAAAGGAGCGCGGAATATCGTTATTATAATTCACATCGAGTTTGATAACGAAAAACATAAAAATGCCTTAATCAACTTTAACAAGACTTGAAAACAAAAACTCAAAAGAGCCTTGAGTCGGCCTGATTTCTTTTTCGCCTGCTACAATTTCAACTCATTTTGTGTTTGAATAGCAATTCCCTGGAAAAAAGTTAATGAAAAAATGTTTTCATACTTATATAAAACAAATACACATATATTTAATAAAAATGACATCGGTGATTGCAATTTGCATTTATATGAAAATGTATTTCATAATATTGACTGCGTTTGGCATTTCTTGTTTTTCGATTTATTTGATTTACTTTTTGTTGTTGGTCTTGTTCTTGTTTTTTTCTCATCAATTTGTTTGGGCATAAAAGCAAATTGTGCAATTTCTTATTTGCTTTTGATGCAAAATTATTTTGAAATAATGCATACTATTTTTTTTTTGTATTGCCATTTGACAAAGTTGAAAACGTGCTTTGAGTAAAATTTTTGTGAAGTTAAACAGAAAACAAACCAATAAAATGTCCAGAAAGAGTTCAATGGAAAAATGAGGAGAGGAATTGTTGGCAATAATAAATGATATTTTTATTGATAAGAGAAGAAAATGTTAAAAACGATTCGTATTACTATTTGTGTTTTTTAATAAAAGTTGTTTGATTAAATCGAAATGAAATTCCAAGCTCATTTCATCTTAGTACAAAAGCATTTCCATATATGGACTTCTAGCCCATAATGTTATGCTATCCGAAATACAGATTGGTAAAATGAAAATGTTGGTTCCTTCCTTCCTGCCTTCCCCTTTCTCGCTCTCTCTTTCTCTCCCTCGTTTTAAGTGTGTGTTTGTAATAAGGATAACAATTTTCCATGAAACTAAAAATGACCTTTCTCGATTGCCTGACAACAACACTTCACGCACACACGCGTTCAACATTGTTGTGTGTGTGGCACCATAACGGATAAATAGCTGGCCATTATGTTTCGACACTTTGTAGCTTATTGAAACGACAGTTGAGCAAACTTTTAAACATAGTTTGAGCTTTAAAAAAGAAGCCCAAAAATGGAAATTTGATCAAATTATTATATTTAGCATATTCTCGATATTAGGTTATCGATTAAAACGCACAAATTGCATTTTTTCATGCTAAAAATACATAAAAAAAAAAACCATTTCAATCAAACAAAAAGCGCTTTAAACTACAAGAATGCTCGACAAACTTTTTCGTAACTGCCTTAACCAATTGCAGCATAAATATTTTGGCTTGCTTCTCCTGTGTTTCACAAAAGAGCTTGACAAAAATTCTTAAACGATAAAAAAAAAAACTAAAGGTAAAATGAACCAAAAGTTTCACATAAAAGTTGTGAGCCAACCGAAAAAAAATATAATAAAAGAGAGAAAAAACAAAAAACGCCTCTTAAAATGTTCCTCCTGCTGTTGTTGTTGTTGCTATTCTAACAGTTTTGCTCAATTAACTCTGAAAAACTTTTCTCTCTCCTTCTCGCTCAGTTTGTAGTTTTTTTTATATTTTTGTGGCAAAGACTCTATTGTCTTCAAGTGAACCTGAGTATTAAATATATAAATTTTACCAGTATGCACAATTTTCATTGAAAAAAAAAAATAATAATAATAAATCGGCTTTGAATATTAAAAAAAAAAAACCTAAAAAGAAACAAACCCTTAGTAGTTTTTGGTGAATTTCCGAATTATGTCTACCCTTACTAAGGGCAATATGTTTATATTATAGAAATACAAACAATGTTTCTCAATGTATCGTAAAACGATTTATAATCCTTGATTTTTCAATTGTTTTCGTTTGACATTTGCCTCAATACTTATATGAAACAATGTGTTGCTTGCCATTTGTACACAATTTTATTTGGGGTTTGGGTTTTCCTTTTATGTATTTTTTTGTTCTTAATTTTTATTGTTTTTGGCTTCGTTTTTTTTTATTGTTTTACTCGTTGAGTGACGGCTTACAGTTGGAGTGTGGTGTGTGTTCACAAAAAAGTCTCCCGCTGCTTGTTAGCTCTACATCAGTTTGTGGTACATTAAGGACCCCCAAACCAACTGGGTCACACACTCTCAACACCCTTTCTCTCTCGCTCTTTGTTTTTGCGTTTGTTTTTGTTTGCCTTTGCCTAGCGGGCAAACGCTGCGGGCAACCAAAATCGAGTCGAGTTCACCCGCTGCGTTTAATCGGCCCCGCTTATTGGTGGCTTTATCTTTATCTTGAAACGTTGCCCGTGTGTCCTTCTTATTCTTCTCCGTGCTGGTCCTGGGCTGCAACTGCAATGGCACAGTATTGAAGTTGCCATTCGTTTGTTCATGGATCCCCATCGTTGCATTTCCGCTTGAAATGGGGGAAATTGCTACACACGCACACCCAGACGCATACATATGTGCCGTTTGATTTTTAAAAGGTTGTTAGCTTCAATGAACTTTTGGCTTATGTTCTTGTTAGCATTTGCAGTCCAACGATCCCAACAGAATACCCTATAATAACCAAGTACAAAAGGGCTTGATAATAATAATATTGCCTGAAACGATACTCTATAATCAATTCTATCTAATTCTGTCAATGTTAAGCATAGATATTATGTAGAAAACTTTTACGTTCTTTTAAGTCAACTTTTCTGTGTACAACACGAATTGGTTTTTCGTGTAAGCACATTATATAATAAGTAATATATATTGTATGTGTGTGTGGCGTCACTTCGTCAGCATTTCAGTTATTGTTGGACCATAAAGAGTTGTACGGCACATCATCATAAGAAGCAACAGCAGCAGTTGCGGTTACACGAAAAATCGCTTAAATTTGACCCAATGCTGAGGTAGTAGTACTAGTAGAACCCCCTGCTGTGTGTGTGTGAGTGTGTGCATGCATGGGTGTATGTGCGTGTGTCTGTTTGTTTGTAATTGAATTGCTTAACTTGGTGCGGCCACGCCTACAATATGACCTAGAAACAAGTTCTTTATAAATACTCTGTAAATCAGGTCGGGTAACTAGTTTGCCTAGTTTTAGTTTTTTATAAAAAAATATCGAAAAATATTGAATTTCGTATCTGAATTTTAACATTTTTTTCAAAGCATAAAATTATTAAGTAGCAATATTTAAACAGGGTATCTGCTTGTTATACTTATTTTTTATTTTCTAGTATTTTGTCGTTATTTTCTTATGCCTCGCTCCTCGGCTTTGCAGTGTTCTTATCGCTGTTTAACTGCCTTACAATTTTTGTTCAACGTCTTCCTTTGTCTCGATTGTTGTTGTTGGTGCTGTCGCCGTTCTTGTTGCTCTCATGCAATAGTGACAATGTCGTCGCTGCAGGATATTGTGCGTTAAAATCTGTCAACAGAAATTCAATTACATTTTGCGGCACTCGCTAGCACCAACAACAACAACAAGAAAGAAAAAGACCCAACCTAACCTTCAGAAACCGCAGCCAAGTCTAAAATGTGAGACTATTCGCTATCCTCTTTTGCCATCATCTCACGCCATCTTCTTCTTGTTTTTACAACTGTTAGAAACACCAATACATAGATACAAAAAAAAAAAAAACAGCCTTGATTTTCTTTTCTGTTTCTTCTATCTTTCTTTGCTTGCTTTTTTTGTGTGGTTTGGTCTTTGGAAGGCGCTCTATTGCTTCACAGATTTAACCACATTGCATTTTTGAAGCACGTTCAATTTCCTTTATCTATGTCCTTCGACCTATCTCCTACTTATAGATTTTGGACAGAGTTATTGAACCGACTTTTTGTTATAAGCTTACGCATGCCAAATTTTATCGATTTAAATCGATTGTAAGCACCTCCGATGCACACTCAACAAAACAGACACAATGCCGAATTCAAATCGGCTTAGTAACGGCAGAATGAAATTAAAGCTTATTTAACTAATAATATTTGATGCTTAAGTGTTTAAGAACAACGATGGAATCAACGATGGAAAATCAACAGAGCATTAAATGCCCTTTGATATTTTCTCATAATAAATAATCAACAACGACTACAGAAACAACAACAATAGCATTAACAAGCACAGAAAGCTTAAGAAATCTGCAAATAGAATCTAACGAAGTGGAGAAGGATTGGCAGATACTAGAACAATACAAATGTCTGTCAATTAAGACGCAAAGACGACGACGACGACAAAATAATTTGCAAATAAATCGAAGAAATAAGCTTATTAAAAATCCGCTATACAAGTTAAAATAGAATCAAGAGCATTCGCTCATGAAGCAATGACCAAATAATAATAAATGAATGCCAGTCGTTCAGATTGAAAGGTTGAACACCAAGACAGGTAGAGATAGAAAGAGAGAGAGAGGGGATCAAAAAACACTGACATTAGCATTCCGAATAACTTTAATTCGAATGTTTGACAGACTTTTGTAAGAGAAAGGGAAACTGATATGCCAATAGTGGAAATCAATATCCAAATTGATAAGCCGCAACATTTGAAGGGCAGACATCACTGACGAATACAAGTCTGAGTCTTGAAATGAAGGTCAAGTTCATCAAAACTATCATTGTTGATTGCTGTACCTGTCTCTCTGTCAAGACATTTGAACTCTAAACCTTTTTAGTTCAAGTTAAAAAATTGTGTTGCCTACTTATTAGGGCGAAGCAACAGATATATCTGCATATATGACTTCTTATTGTAGTTTAATGAGAATCGAATTTTCAAAAAGTTTAAATGAATTCGGTTTAAGAATTGAATTGAATTTCAACTTTACTTGATTGCCTTTCATAAACACTTTTGCCTGAACGGACAGACAGCGCGTCGTATACTTGATGTATAGATTACTGCTACTGCTGCGACCCGCATTGAGCTGACACTGATTGCTAATCGATAGAAGACAAATGCAAAAAGGCGAAATGTTTCAAAATATTATACTTATATATTTTCATGCTGAGCTTCTTAAACCCAAAACTTGTTTTTGAACTTAAAGTTAAGATTAGTTTTCTCACACTTTCGTGAGATATATATATATTTTTTTTGGTTGCTCCTCGCTTTTTGTGTGTGCTTTTTTGTACTTGACCCGTTTCATCCTCTTGAAAAATAGGCAAAATATGGCGGAACGGCATTCTGGAAGCGCAAAAGTTTTTAATCAGTAATTTTAATTGTGTTTCATGCCCGTCAAAAATCGAAACGAAACGAAATGAAAACTTTTAAAGTCGCCCTAGCGCAATATTTAATTGGGTTTTATTTTATGAATTTATATGTACATATGTACATGTATTTGTATATAGCAGTAAAATATGTGTTTGCTTTTTTTTTCTTTGCCATTTTCCATTATTTAAATAGCCAACCAAATTGATTTATTTTAATTGCCAATTGCCATTGTTTTTTGGTTTTTGTTTTTTTTTTTTTGAACAAACAAACTTTTACTTTGCGTTCTATGATTTATTTAAATATATATTTATTGCGTTTGCTTCGCGCAATAATAATTGGTATAAAATATTTGCGACAAGCAAACAAATTCAATTTTTAATTAAAAAAAAAACCTACCTCAAAGCGGCCCTTGCTCAAGTACTTGATGGCCACTTTAGTTGTTTGCGCTGAAATTCCATCAAGTTGAACACTTGATTTTGAGATTTTACAAGTCTCTTTGGCGTGTTGGATTTGTACATTTTTAAGTTAAGTCCTGTAATATTATCCCATCACTCAACGCAGCTGAAAGGTTATTTAAATCGCCACGCTCTTCCGCTTTACTGAATGACCCAACGAAGGACCCCCCACCTTTTCTCTCTCGCTGTCTCTCTTTGTGCCCCGCACTTGTTCGATTGTTGCCGGCTGAGATTTCCGCTCGGGCCGCCGTTGCAAAGTTACTTTTATTCTCGCTCCCTTTTGGCGACCCTAACAATTGTGATATCCACTTTCGTTGACTATCTATTTTACTAATGGATATATAGTATGTATTTCGCTCTCTATCTCTATCTCTGTGTTTGTGTGTGCGTCTGTGTGTTTGTGTCTGTGTGTGTAAATCTGTTCCTATATCAGTGTCTCTTTGCGGCTTGAACTACTGCAACTGGCTGCTGTCAGGCTTTGCTCCTTGTGCAATATGCATGACATGTGTGTGTGTGTGTGCGGTGTGTGTGGTCTTAAAAACACACACCCACATACACTAAGAAAAATATGCTAGTTCCAACAAACCAAAAAGACAGCTGCAGATAATTTTGGTTAGCTTAAAAATACACAATGCAAATATAAATTTAAGCAACCTAAATAAAGTTTAAGTGCGTTTGATTCTTAGATTAAGAAAATAAATATTCTTAACCAACTTTAAATAAATGTTATTCGAGGGGCAGTTGGAACATTTTATGCAATATATACAATCTGCCATTCTGTGTGACCCAGAAACTTTAGGAGCTAGATTACTAAAATTTTGGAAATTTTAGTTTTTCTCTGCTATGGTCATGGGACATACTATATTTTTCTCAAGATGTCTCTTTCCTTGGCAAATGTGGCATAAAACTGATCATCTCTGACATTTAGATGATTGATCGGACCAGCTACAAAAAATGAATTGAAGATTGAAATTTTTATACCGAATTTTTAGTTGAATTCCAGAATGAGTTTGACAAACATTATAGTTAATTTCTTGAAAGATCTTCCCTGTCATTCATTTATTTACTGACGGACTTCAGTTAACCGAGTTTTTTTCTGTCAGTGCACACACAATCACACCCACTAGTCCAACCATTAATTGTGTGGACCTTAGAGCACCACCAGCACCAGAGTAGGGCTTGGGCAAAGTAGAGCGGTCAGAGCAGGTAAGCTGGTAAGCAGCTGCTATAACTCAACGACATTTCATTAGACCATTAACTGTCAACTGCACGGAACACAGAACACCAAAGTCCAGGGACACCTGAGTGCTGCAAATGAGAATGAGACAGAGACAGAGAGAGATGGAGATGGAGATAGAGTGTGTGAGCTATCAAACCTCTAACGAATCCCTCACACACTCAGCAGCAGTAGCATCTCTTTGGTCTCTCGGCAGCAATCCACTTCAGTCTGTGGTAATTTTTTCCTTTTCACTTTTTCCTTCCTCCTTTTTTAGTTGAATGTGTTTGGCCACAAAAATAAATAACAAAAAACATGATTTATAGTTGAGCTGTCTGGATTTTTGATTTGAGTTAAACCCATATGTTACCGTTTCTTCTTGCCCCCAAATTATAAATAATGCAATACATGTTGTTCGTTTTGAAAAGAGTGTTGTAAAACGTATTTAGCTTATGTTTGTTTAACCGCGAGTTTGCATTTGATATAGGATTCACCATATATTCGTGCTCTTGGTGTCCTTGCCGCAACCAAAACATTCTCAGGAACAGCAACCACAAAGGTTTTTCCAATGCAGTGTTGCACAGTTACCCAAAAAATGACCTTAGCCAACAAACAAAAGAGAAAACCGCTTTACGGAAATCAAGCACTTGATTTGGGGATTCAAACCAAGTACTATGCAATTACATTTACAGACATGCGTCTGTATTCATGTGTGTGAGTGTGTGTGTAAGTGTAACTGAAACAATGTTGCTAGCAGTTGGAAATTGTCAAATTGGCTGACAGCGCAGCAGATGCAAAGTATCTGTACAAACAGGTTATGGGCCTCAAATACCACAACAAAAAAGACACCAAACGCACAAACACACAAACACACACACAGAGACACACGCACACACACACACACGAAGTGAGGCTGTCAAACAAATAGTTTGCGTTTTGTTGACTTGGGTTTTGCTTTCTGCCCGAAGAACACTTTCCCACTTACCTTCCTGGCTGGCTGTGGGCTCTCTGGGTGAGTGTTTGCAAGTGTGTTTGTGACTTTTGATTAGGCCGAATGTTTGCACGGCGGTCACAAAAGTACTCTTGGTCTTTGGTTTGTCGGTATTCGGTTTGCCGTTTTCCGTTTTCCATCCTTGCTCCTTGGGCAAATAGTACATTTACTGCCTACCGACTTCTGGTCTTGTCTTTTTCTTCATCTTCTTGGTATTATTATTTGTCCTCTTCTTTTGTAAGGAAGGACAAATTGCGGGGGCTTGCCACATGCCACACACAAACACACTCGGCCATACCAAAATGGCTCTTTTGTATGCGGTTAACCAACACTGCAAAATGAATTGAATTTGTGACGATTTCGGTTAACTAATGTATTGTAATGCAAAGGTTTTCATATGTTATCAGTGTTGGCTAATGATCATTATATATTATTCCCCCACTTTACCAACATTCAAAAATGTTGCACCGAAAGATCTTAAGCCTAAGAAAACTTTTTCTGTCTGTTACAACTTGAAATTGTGTGTGTTACACTTTCATAAGTATTTTATTGGAGTGTGAGCTTTTGTTGTCCTTTATATAATTTACTTATATTGCCTTTCATTTTCTTCCTTTTTTGTTTTTCGTGCTCGCAAATTCTGTCCTTATAGTATATTGCGAGGAAACAGTTTCAATTTTATTACTATTTTTTTTGTTTGTTTGGTTTTATTTTGGCTTTTTGTTCTTTACAACAACAAAACAATCAACTGTTATTTTTATTCATCTTCTTTTACTTGAAACAACATTTTTGTTGTTGTTGTTTATCTTGTGGACATTTTCATTTGAGTCGGAGGCTATCATCATTTGTTTTGGCACGTTGACACGTTGACCACGTAACAACATCTGTGTCTTTCTTCTCTTTTCCTGTTTCGTATTATTTATCAACACTGGACAAAGCTTTTTCCGTTTCCCCACCTGGTTCTCTCTCTGTTTGATTAATATTCGTTTGTTTTTATTTGCTCTACATTAAATGCATTTATTTAAACATTATTTAAGCTGTTTGAGATTAACACAAAAGGTGCGTCAGTATATTGAGCTCTCTGAGTGTTGGAAAACAAAGGATGAGAGAGAGAAACAGCTCTTCTCTGGCAAAATATATAATTAAGATTGGATGTTCAATCAATTGCAAATAAAAAACACACACTCAATTGTTTCTCCAAGTGTAAAAAATGTTATACTAGCGGAAATTGGATACTGGCCTAAAACATGCCGGAACTATTGTTTTCTGTTTTGCTGTTAGTGTTAATTAGCAGTGAAACTTTGCTGACTGAAAATTGAAGCTTTGCTATGTCCGTGTGTGTTTTTGTGTTTGTATGCATGTGTGTATGTATGGGTTTTATGGTGATAATTTACTTGTGGAGCCGCTGCTGGTGTTGTGCCGCCAGGGGCGTCGTTGCTTCTTGTTTGCCAGTGACTTATTTATAGATTGTTAGGGATTGTGACCCAGTGCCCAGAGCCCAGTACAAACACACTTCTTCGCTCTCTCACCCCTCTGACATTGCGTGGGAAAATCCCTTCAACATGCTATTTTTATCTACACAAACACACACACCAGCATACCTTGTTTATAAAAAACAAAAACAAAATATAACGAAAAAGCCACACAAAAAAAAATAGATGAAGCTAAACTAACTAATGCATGGGTTGGTTCTTGGCAACTGCCAACTGGCAAATGGAAAACGGGAAATATGTGTCCTGACAAAAAAAAAAAATGCTAGAGCGCAAGAGATTAAAAGTAAAAGAGAGAGAGAGAGATGGATGGTGATAAGAAGAAGGTTTTTTTGATTTATCACCTTAATAAGCGACAAAAAAGATCCTGTGGGCAACATTATTTACAACTAGCTGTGAATGATGAATGATGCTAACACACACACACAAACACACACGTGCGACAGGTGACCCACACACACACAGACAGATAGACAGACAGACAGACAAGCCAAAGCAAAAAAAGCCAAAAAGAATATGCCAAGAACAAAACACACACACATTCACACACAGACACAAAATGCCAATGGCATCATCAGCAGCACATTATTGACATAAAATCGAAATTGAAATCACACACACACACACAGAGAGAAAAACTCCCGGAGCTGAATAGTATCTGTGGACCGCCCCTCCCCCCCCCCCTCCCTTCCACCTTTAAATCAGTTGCTTAAGCAACTTCACTTTTGAGCGGGCGACCTTCGTTTGCCATCCAACTGCGTGCCTGGCATCCTGTGTGCCACACTTGCCCCATCCAGCCAACTGCCCCTATTTAACCCAAGCTCATATCCTGCCCGTCGCGTCGTCCGTCCGCTCATTTGTGTTTATTTTACACAGTTCGTTGACTTTGCTTTTAACCGCTTTCTATCCGGTTTTCTCTTCCTCTTCCTCTCTCTTTTGATTGAACACCCACAAAGCGTCTCCTTTCCGTTGAGGCAATGTCAAAGCATCAGACAGCAGACTAATACTTAATTCCAGTGTTGATAAGCACCAAATAGATAAAAAGAGAGATAGAGAAAGAGAGAGAGGAAGAGAAGAGAATAAAATGGAAAATGAGAACAAAAGAATATCCTCTTAACCCATTATCAAATCAATTGATTAAGCCACACAATGCACAAAGGTAATTCCAAAAAAAAAACCAAACTTTTCAATTCTCGCTCTATCGTTTTTATTTTCCTTTGCTTTTAATGCCTTTTCCGATTAAGCTTCTTCTTCTTTTGTTTTTTTTTTTTTACTTCTTTTACTTCTTTATCAACATTTTGAGCAGTGTTGTCATACATATGCACAGCACTGTGTTAACAAGTGCTATAAAAGTGCCCGAAAAGAAGAAACAGAATTTGCATTTAATTAGTTGCAAGGGCTGCACTGAACCAAAGAAAGGACATGCCAAAGGACTAAGAATAGGACTCGTTCGCAAACGAAGCCAAACTAAACCAAGCCAAAAGCAAAAAAGGTGAAGAGCGGGGAGAGAGGGTGATAAAGAGAGAAAGAGAGAGAGAGAGAGAGAGAGAGAGGATGTGGAGGAGCGGCTGTTAAGCGATTTCCGTTTTGCGATTGAATATTTTCGTTATGTATGTGTGTGTATGTGTGTGTGTGTGTGTGTGTGTGTGTGTGTGTGAGGTTGTGTTGTGCGTGAGTGTCTGGCATATATTTCTATTTTAAGCAAATGCACAATGCTGCCAACAACAACAACAACAGCACCCAACACACAAACGAGCTGCAGCAAACTGTGATCAAAACGAAATAAACGAGTTATGTGGCTTAGCTACACCGAACGGAAGATACCCTGTAACCAAAAAATTAGCTTTTACTTAAGCTTATCTCTAATTAACGAATACCTCGCATCGATATTTATCGATATACTTGTCTTAATTGTCATCAAAAGACCTAAACTTATCTTTGCTTTAGTGTTAAATATGATTATCAACAAAATTTGCTCTAGCTCTCGAAACGTATTCACATTTTCCACAATGAAGTTGTTTAATCGATATTTATCGATATACTTGTCTTGTTTGTCATCAGTACACTTCAAACACTTCTTTCCTTTGGAATTAAAAAATGTTTTCACGTTTTCAACAAAAAACTATGCAATCGATATTTATCGATATACTTGTATTCTTTCTTTTAGGTTTTCTAGGTCTTTTGCTTGTATTCCACCTACCTTCTTATAGAGTATAACACAAGCCAAAGTCCAATCCACGCACATACACACACACACACATATACTCGTACAGCTGGCAAATAAAACGTTGCTAACCGCACGCCATTTTCATGTTGCATCCTGCCATTACACACACACACACACACCCAACACACACAATTCTGTATAGAAAGTGAGATAGAACGAGAAAGCGGGTGATGGAGAAAGAGAGAGTGAGAATGAGAATCGCCGGTTTCACGGTTTTCTCTGGCCGCATATGCAAAACTGCTCGTTTATTCAACAACATAAACATTGTTGTGCACATAAATTTATACAAAGTTCTAGTTTACATACCAACACACACACTAACACAAACACAAACTGGGCTTGGCACAGTTAAACGGGCCAAATCGATATTCATATCAACCGCAAAATGTATGTCGCCAACGCCGCTGTTGTTGCAGCATTTCAACTTTGTGTGTGTGTGTTTTTTTTTTGTTCGTTTGTTTGTTGTGTTGGGTGTTTGTTGTGTGTGTGCGTGTGTGTTATGTTTCTTTGTTACCAACTACCCTTAAATCAAGCATTATTGTTTAATGACCAACAATGATATGTTTTGTCGCGTTTCAATTTGAAATGCAATCAAAAATTAAAAAAATTGTCAATAATTCAGTATGAAATTGTTTAAATTTCAATTTTCGATAGTTCAAAATATTTTTTTCGGAAAAATTCCTGCAATCTTTTGCGGCTCTAAGCTAGGTTTTTCTAAATCCAAACGTTCCGGTTTGCATTTAATCCTTAATGATTCCTGGAAACGATAAGTTTTAATTATTAAGTGATTTTAAGATTTAACAAACAATGTTCTGCTTCTGCCTCTCTGTTTCTGTCTAAGTTTTAATAAATATTTTACACTCCTTCTTGATATTATAATTAAAAATCATTATTATATATTTTTACTTTACTATTTTATGATATAAATTAATATTTTTCTTCGTCTTATTTTTCTATTCTTGTTTCATTTTATTCGTTTAAGAGTATTTGCAACGTTGCATTGTTGCCTCTTTTTGTTTTTGTTTTTGTTTTTGTATTAAGCAATCGTTATTGTTTGCTTTATGTGGGTTCTTTGCTCCTTTACACTTCGCTCGTTCGTTCCCGCCCCACCACTTTCTCGTCGACTCTAAATGCAGGCTGCAGAATTGATGCATTTAAAGCACCTGCAGAGTCCACACATTGTCAGGGCCGACACGCCCCGTTTTGCATATAAAGTACCATATATTTAGACTATATACGCTATACGCATGTAATTTGTCAATCAGGCAGTCAGCCAGTCACTCTGTCAGTCTATCAAGCGCTGCCACGCCTTCAAGTGGCCCTTGTACCATTTCGTACTTTGCATAAATGGCAAATCGAAAACTAAGTTTGTTTAACAAATAACAATTTTTCGTTTCGTTTGAGTTGTCTCAATGCTTGTTCAGTTGGTAATTGTGCTTGATTTTTACCATTTTAGAATCTTAGTTCTTAGTCTTAATATATATCAAGTATACGACGCATGGTTGACAAACCATAACTTCTAATGATGAAATGACTTCTTCGCCAAGTCAAGCAAAATCAACAAAGAAGCAGAATAGCTGAGTAGCATAAATTAATTATGTTTGTTTTTTTCTTGGCCTTTTCGCTTTTCTTTTTTAAATATTTCACTTCAATTCATTCTTTTGGTTTTCGCATTTGTTTTTTTGCGGTACGTAAATAAATAAAATGGCGAACAACAAACTTGGCAGGCACCCAAAAATTCAGTTTGTTGTTGTTGTTTTTGTAACCATTCAACAGTTGGCCACATTTTTTTTTTTTTTGGCTTGCGGGAAAGTTGCTGTAGCTGTTGTTGGCCTGTCGTGTTTTTTTTTTTTTTTTTGGATACGAAGCCGCATTTTGCGTCCATCGCGGTTTTTGTTTGCGTTTTGCGTTTTGTCAGCCAGATGACAGCAAGTGACAACAACAACAGCAACAACAATAGCAACGCCACCTGCGGCTTCATATTGACACATTTACAATCCCCCCAAGGCCAATCTAAAAATATATATGTATGTATGTATGTATATATATATATATATATATATATATATATATGTATTTAAACCCTCATATAAATGTTTATATGGCAACATTGTGTTTGGCATATTTTTTGCTTGTTTGTTTGTTTGTCTATTAGCTCTAATCAAATAGCCAGCAAAGCAACTAAATGCACTTAAAATCAAAATAATTAAATTCTCAAATGTACTGAACTACTTTAATTTTATAAAGTTATCAAGAATTGTATATACACATACATATATTCATTCAATATTTGTTATCAAAATTGAAGTTTTTTCTCTTTAAAAAATGTTGTTTTTCTTGTTCGCTTTAATTTTATCCCCAACTCGAACGTTGAGCATCCAAATCCCACCCAGCAGCTATTTCGTCTTTACAGCTATCTATACATCCATCCAACCATTCATCCATCTATCCATCTATCTTTCTGTGTCTGTGTCTGAGTGCCATTCGCATTTTTTTGTGCGTTGGCCAGTTGACTGCTTAACATTGCTGGGATGCCACAGGACATAAGGGGACAGAACCGGACAGGACGACAGTATAGGAAAGTATTAGAAAAATTAGTTACGTAGTCGTCTGTCTTGCTTTGCCAATTTGACGTCGTCTTTGCCGCGTTAAATGCGTTCGGAATGTGTTCGGAATTTCAAGCCATGCGAAATATTTTCAACGCTTGAATAGTTTGTTCCGGTGAATTGTTTGGGCCAAATAGATAGAGAGATAGGGAGATAGAGAGAGAGAGAGATAGAGGGTGTGGCAAATGACACAAGACCCTAATGAAATAATTCCATGTTGATTGATTTCATCCTCCTAATAAGGAGCAAACAAACCAAACAGTTCAAAACAAATAAACAAATTTGTATCTTGTTGTGAGTTTTAAGAGGTATTCCAGCTAGTGCAGATTCATTTCATATTTACACAAATTATAGTGCTAAAGTAGAGTATATATCCCATCCGATACTAGATTACTTATGAGTGTATGAGGGAGTGTATCACCTGAGTTTACTCTGCTTCTATATATATGAGAGCATATCGTTCCTATTAAGTTTTTTGTGCTTCATTTGTTATTGTAGGGTATCTGTTTACTCCATCAATATGGAGTCTTGTTTACTGCGATTTGACTAAGCCAGTGTAAATTCTAGTGCATGCACCATGCACCATGTGGCATTCAGCTTTGACGCCACCGCCGCTTTGTCTTGTCAGCAAAACGAGCTGCTTACAGAAATGAGCGTCGAACAGATGAAGACAAACGAAGGGTGCGGAAAGTTGAGTTGACTGTTGAGAGATCACCCTAGGCAACTGACTGACCACACACACACATACACACACACACACACACAGAGAGTGTTGCATTTAACGTACTGAAGCCACAGGGAAGTAACTGTTTGACATTTGCTGTCATTGTCAACGTCGTCCTCGACATTTTTTGCTGCTGGTCATTGTTATTGTTGTTGTTGCTGTTTCTTATTCCCTGCCCCCTTTTGTGCTTTAACAAATGGCAAATATGAAAGTTGAATGGAAGCAATATACCAATATTGTACAAGTTTAGAAATTTATTAACTTTATTCTCAGAATCCATAATAATATTCAAAGGCTTTTTATCGCTAAGAATTCCCTCATTGCGCATAAAAAAAAAAAAAAAACACAAAAACAATATAAGCTCTCTGAACAATAGCTTTAATTCAAAAATGAATTTATTTTTCTTCAACACAGAGAATTTTACATTCGTTTTGATGTTATTTTCAATGTTTTTTTTTTTTATATTTGTGTTCGTGGCGCCCCGCCGGCTTTGCCTTTGTGCAACTGACCCGATTGTTCATATCGACAGGCAGAAGGAAGAGAATGAAAGAAACCTTTGTCTTCAATTGCCCGCGATGGCTCATGCATACATTTATGCGTTACCTTAATGCAATAAACTCATGCACTACATTCATGCATTACACTCATGCATTACATTCTTGCTTACAGAACTACACACATGTTTGATTTTATCCCCATGCCCCATTTTCCATACGTTATTTGGCTTGATTTGATAACAAATGAAATAAATACAAACAATCTTGTTTTTAGGTTTTAAAGATAACAAATTTTAGTGTAAAATATTCGAATCTTAATCACAATTTGAGACTTATTCCTTCTTCTATTTTGTTTGCAGCAAACAACCAACTTTCAACACTGGCAAACAACGGCGGCACAACGGATGCGGAAGTCGGGCCGAAGGGTGAAGAAGAAGAGCGGAGTGAAGTGAAGTGTCTACAGAAAGCTGTAAAGTAGAGTGAGAATCTCGGGGAACAATAAGAAGCAGATTAAGTTTCTGAGGCGACGACGACAGTTCAATCCAAAAACAAACAAAAAACAATGCAAATTAAAATATAATAAAATGTTAAACATGACAGCGACACAACAACAACAACAATAAAAGTAACAGCAAACAGAGAAAGAGAGCGAGAGCGAGAGAGAGAGATAGAAAGTGAGTGGTGGTGGTTGTGTGGAGAAAGTGTGTGTGTGTGTGTGTGTGGGCGAAAGCTGGAGATGTGACATGTAAATGAGGAAAGAAAGCAGCGCGCGAAGTGGCGGCAACTTTTCCACTGAATTGATTTGGGGCAGCACACGGACAACAACAACAGCAACAACAACGACGACGACGTCGATTCAAAAAGAAACCAAGGCAGTGTAGATAGCAAAAATAGAAACAAAGAAAAAAAAAACAATTTGCATAGTTTACCAGCTGGACAACAAGAAAACGCGCAACATTAGCAACAAATTGTGCTGCAACAAAAAAAAAAAATTATCAATTTCATTTATATGCAACATTAGCAACAACTGAAGAAATATTTAATAATAATAATAATCAAAATAATATAAAGCAAAAGCGGCCGCCGCAAGGTTCGATTTTTTGCTTATAAATGTACCAGGACAACAGCTGCAACAGTGGTAGTCGACGTGGCAGCGCAGCAGCAACGACAACAGCAGCAGCAGCAGGAGCAGTGAGTGAGACAGCAGCGACAGCATCAGCAACAAAGACGGACAATTTTGAGGCATTAACAATTATAACAACAACAACAACCATAACAACGACCACTGATGCACAAGCAACAACAACCGTCATTACAACAGCAGCAGCAGCAACAGCCATAGCAACAACAACAGCAACAGCAGCAACAATTGAACAATCGGACAAGAACAACAGTGACGACGGCAACGACGACGACGACGACGATAACGATATATATGCCGATGCCGCTGTTGAGGTCACCGATATTGTTGAGGTTATAGATGCATTCGATGCGGATGAGGATGAATCAAAATTAGACAGTGATTATTTGTGTCAGCGTACGCACAATTTGCCCAACTCGAACAGCAGCAACAGTTGCCGCGAACATGTTGCACAGCAATTGAACGCTGATGTGCGACTCTTGCGCGAAATTGGCTATATTGCATCGAGGGTGCGTTGCCTCGGCAAATATTACGGCAATTTCCATTTAACCAATCCGTACAGCGCCCAACGGCAGCGGCGACAGCTGCAGGAGATTGTTCTCAGGCATTCGGTGTTTGATCCGGGACGTGAACGTGAACGAGCACAGCTGCTGGCCGCGTCAGCGGCAGCAGTTGTTGGTGGTACAAGCGCCGCAACAACAGCAGCAGAACCGGCGGCAGAACCGGTGGCAACAACTGCGGCAGCAGCAGCAGCAGCAGCAGCAACAACAACTGTTGCACTTCTTAGTCGCAGCAGCAGCTTTGAACCGAATCGAGACGACGAGCTTGTCGAGGATATAGAGGAGTTAATTTCCGGTGCTTATTCTAAACAAACAACAACAACTGCAACTGCTAAGGCAACAGCAACAACGACCGTGCGTCGCAAGTCATCGAGTAGCACAGTTAGCGCCGCTTCGACAAGTGCATCGACAAGTTCGTGCACGACCGCCTCAGTGCTAACAGCAGCAACGCCGATTGCATTGCTCGAGGAGTTGCTAATACAGTTTTACGAGGAACACGAACAGGAGAAGCTACTGGAACTGGGTCAAGGTCAAGATCAAGAACAGGATCCGGATCCGGAACAGCAACGCAACAAACTAACTGTATTGCGTTGTCGTCGAATTGGTGGCCGCAACGATCAGCAGCAGCAGCAACAGCAAAATTTGAACAATTTGAACAACAATAATTTGAACAACAACAGCAACATTAACACCAACTCGAACTCAAACTCGAACAATAATAGCCACAGCCAAATAACGCACCACAGCAACATTACCAACAGCAGCAACAGCAGCATTTTGAGCAACGGCCATTCCTTAACCATGTCCACATCCATGTCGAATATGATGGAAGCAGCAACGGCCAATGCTGCCGCAGCAGCAGCTGTTGCCGCTGCAACAGCAGCAGCAGATATTGCTAGCAGCAGCAACACTAGTCAGCAGCAGCAGCAGCAGCTGCAGACACGATCATATATACATGCAACAGCACAACAACAGCAACAACAACAACATACGGATATGGATAATCCACGTCGTCGTCGTGCCAGCGATTGTACCAGCAATCAATTGCATTGCATCACACTAAAGAACAACAATTGTGCAGCTTTGTCAGCAACAGCCGGTGGCAAGATGCATCGCGGCAGCTGCGGCGCATCGGGTGAACATTTATTGGCCGCTAATTCGATTGCCAATCGTTCGACGATCATTTTAAGCAAATCGTGCAGCAATGTTGATGGCGATGTTGGTGCTGCTATCGGTGCTGGTCTGCTCACAGCCAATTTGAGCAGCAACAACAAGTTGCGTGCCAGTGCCACAGATATTGAGAGCAACTCCCTAAATGGCACCATCAACAGCAACAGGGATCCAAATGCATCAGCAACAGTTAAAGCTACAACAACAACAACAACCGAAATTGCCAATGCAAATACAACAAATGCAAATACTGATACCGTTGCAGCAGCAGCAGCATCAAATAATGGCAACAATGAATATAGCATTCTACAATTGAACAATACGATCATTCAATGCCATTTCAATGACGATGATTTTCGCGTCCTTGTCAAGGATCTCAAGCGCAAGGTTGAGTACACAGAGCGCATGAATTGGCTATGTAAGTACAATATACAATATTATGATTTTTCTATTTTCTATAAGACGAACTATTGTTTCACATAAAATATCATTTCTGTTGTACGAATTATCTCTCTATTTTCGACTAGATAGATTAGGTTAGACCGACTGACCCTCACAGGGGAGTGTCACACATCGACCGCTAGGGGGTCCTTAGTAAGGTCGGTGGTTGTGACTGTCTGTCGGTGTGAGAACTTACGGAGTGTGTGTGTGTGTGCCCGAGGCAAACGCTTATCCAACTGTCCGTCCAACCGTCTGTCTCTCCATCTGTTTCTATGCCAACAAATCCCTCAGGATTTTGAGCTATCGATCTAAAAATACTTTGAAGCATAAAGCTTACAAATGTCAGATTTGTATTTAGATTTTACTTTGGAATTGTGTATATTATTTTTTCCTTACCAACCAAATGTTAGCCAAAAGAACTTTTTTTTTTAAAAATAACCATAAAAATAAAAATAAATCGAATAAATCTTTGCTCAAAGCAAGGATTTTATTTCATTCTAGAGAAATAGTTGTCTGAACTTTGTTACAATTTATACTTTTCTGAATAAAAAAAAAATATATCTGACTTCAAGGCAAATCAACTCAAAGTTAGTGCATCAAAGAAATGAAAAATATATTTTTGTTACTTTGCTTAAGAAAAAAATGAAAAGAAATAAAATTCCACTTTAAAAGCAAAGTTTTGATGCGCAAATGCCTCAAATGAGCCGTAAGCGAAAGCAAGAAAATGCATAAAAAACCAAATGCAAAATTGTACAATACAAGAATGGAACTTTACAATGATAAAATGTGATAAAAATCACATTGTAAATGCTTACTATTCACACACACATACAATTGTTGAAGGGTTCGCTACAACCATTCCGACCATTTGTCGTTTATTCGTTTATTCATTCGAATTTGTTTTGGTTCGCTGCATTCGGTGACCTCGGGGATCGTGCATTAATTTTCGCCCACTCGCCCAACGATTAAGCTCAAGTGTTTTGGTTGGGATAAAAAAAAAAAATAAAATATGGTTAAGCACAAGTAAAATATGCAAGGATTTTGTTAAACGCAAATATTTTGTACATCTTTTAACAATTCGAAATGCAAGTCAATCTAAATGGGAAAGTTGAACACAAACGAAGAATGAACTTCTAACATCTCCACTAAAGTTAATAACAAAACTAACTGAAAATACTTTTGTGTATAGAACTTTATTGTATATATATTTGTCGTTTGTCGTTTGTCGGCTCTACCTGACAAACTTGGCTTAAGGATAATAGAGAGCAAGTGCAACATCAACATCAACAACTGCAACTGCAACGGCAGCAGCAACAGCTACTACGGCAATAGCTTTGGCATTGTAACTTGCGATGCTCATCAAAAGTTGCGCTACTTTTGGGCTCTGCCATAGCCTCGACAACATTTAGCAGCTGTGCTGCCAAGGAATGTCCTTGCTAGCTAGTCTATGTCTGTGTCTGTGTCTGTGTCTAGCATTTACTTTGCTCTTCTCTCTCTCTCTTTCTCGCTTTTTCTTGTGGCTTGGCACATTTCGCTTTAACGGCTTACGCCTTTTATGTGTTCACTGTGCCATATCCTGTCTCTGTCCGTGTATGTGTGTGTGTGTGTGCCAAGGACAACGGACAACGGCGACGACGGCAACTTTGTTGAATGGCATTAAAAGTTGTTTTTGTATCGACGCGCGACATTTGCTGTTTGTGCTACGTTCCTTTTTCGTCTCTTTTTTTCATTCTCAGCTTTTGTCTTTTGCCTTTTGTCCTTGCACTTGGCTGCTACACACACACACACACACATACAAATACATGTGTGCTGGCATTTTTCCACTTTGTTGCATTTTAAACATTTCAATTAAATTGCCTGGGCCAAGATTGCCGCTTTTGCCTTCGATTCGCCATCGATTCTGTTTTTTTTTTTTTTTTCGTTGCGCCTGTTGATTAGCTTTCATTAAATTTGCTCCAGCATGCAACACCTCTCACTGCCGCGCCCTTTTGTATCTGTATCCCATTTCGCTCACCATCTTTTGACCGCTTTTTATTGTACTTTTTAATCTTTTTGGTTGATTTGGCGCTCAAGACAATCATCTGCTTAGATATAAAATGAGTCTTGATATAAACACTTGAGCCAAAAACACATCAACCCTTTATTAAATGTGTCTCCGCCGCCTGCCGATTCTCAGAATAGATTATCCGACTGTAGCATTGCTATATCCACTTAGAATCATGTAGATCCCGTGAACTTTCGGCAGAAATCTAACAGATTTTGGAGTTTTTAATTGGTTTAATAACTTGGATTCTCAAACCAAACATTCCTTGAGGCAATAAAAAATTCTCAAAATTGATCGTTCTATGTAAACAACATTTTTGCAAAGAATTTTGTCATATGTATATTTAACTTCCCCTTTTTGCTCTCGGGGGTTCTTAAACTTATCGACAAAGTTATCGGCATGCCTTCACATTCATCTAAGTTGATAATGGTTAAGAAGTAGCAAAAATATATAGTAAAGTTGATATTGCCTTGCATTTTGTTTATGGCATGGCAATTAACGGTTTTTGGCCATACTACCAAAGTGGTTTTGGCTTGGCTTAAAGCTTTTTTGCTTGACTTGGCTTAAAATTTCGACTGGCCAAACAGCATCGCAACAGAATCATCGATAAAAGAGAGAGAGAGAGAGAGAGCGAGAGAACGTCGTTTCATGAATCTGGCCGCCATTTTGCAACGTTGCTTGAATCCAGTACAGTTACTTAGCAACAGCCGCAGCAGAGCAGCAACAGCAGCAACAGCAGCAACATTCAGCAGCAACAGTTGTAATTAAAATTTTGTATTTTGAGACATGAAGGTAAAATTTAACGAACAGAAATCGTCATAGGCTGCAATTTGAACAGGACTCCGAACGAACCCACAGCACAAACGAAAGCTTCTCGATTTTCACACACGCGCACGCACAGACGCACACACACACACACACACACAGATAACAATTTATGGTTGCAATAAATGCAGGATGATAATTATTTGGTTGTTGCCTTAAATAAGTTTGTTTTATCGCAACTTTATTGCTTAATGCTTGAAACGGTTCACAGAACAGGAACAGTTAAACCGTTTCGATACTCTGACATGCTCATTAAAGAGCAGTTTTTTTGTCTTTGACTTAAATATATTAATACTGATTTGTGAATTAGCCAAAGACTTGGGTTCAAATAGCGCGCAGCTTTCTATTTCCTTTCTTTTTTTGAGGATGGTGGAGTTGGGGAGAGGAGCGGAGCGGGGTTAGGAAAATGTTGATTTGGTGCTTTTATTTTTTTTTATATTTTTTTTTTTGTACTTATTAAGTGGGTCAAGCACGTAGCGCGCGCGTTTTGTGTAGCATACATATTGGGGTCGTAAATCAAAACGCAGTTATACACCACGTACTTTCGCTCCCTCTCTCTCTCTCTCTCGCTCTCTCTTTCGCTCTCCCTCTCTTTCTATAAGCTTGTCGTTGTATGTGTCAAAGGTCACAAAACCTAAATTGCCCCAAGGGGTAAGGGGGTGGAGAAAGACAGAGAGAAAGAGAAAGAGAAGCGGATCTGGCCACAAAACGCAAAATGGTCATAAATTCAAAAAGCCTAAATGGCGCTTGGCAATACTTACAACAACAACAACAACAAAAAATGGAGACAGACAGCAAGAGAAAGCGAAATTTTAACACAAAAAAAAAAAAGGACAGGTCCACAAACACACGCACACCCACAAAAAATACGACAAATAACAAGAGGAAAGAAATATGTCGGAAATCTACTCGAGACAGCCGCAAGCCGCCAGATGCCAAACGCTAACCAAATGCCAAGCCACCTTAAAGAGAGAAGAGCCAAGAGCGAAGAGTGGAAAAAGATTGTTGAAGAAAAGGCACTTAAGGTCCAACAACAACGAACAGAGGCTGACACTGTTCTTGTTGTTGTTGCTGTTGCTGTTGCAACACAAAAGACAAAAAAGAAATGGCCAAATGCCGAGAACAGCAACAGCAAGTAAAATCTAATAATAATAAAATACTTTATTGTTCGGTTAACAATTCAATTGTTTCATTTAACAACATAGCCGATTTCTAGACACACAGAGAGAGAAAGAGAGAAAATATGATATGAAATGAAGAAATAAAAAATAAATTGCCACAAAACAACATTAAGTGATAAAGTGTTTGACAAATCAAATCGAATGACTTCAACGACAAACAAAACAAACACACACACACAGAGAGAGAGAGGGAGATAAAGATAGAGAGAGAGAGAGATAGCTATAAAGTGAGACCATTTGTCCATTAAAGGGCGACCAACAGGAACATCAAGTGAATGTTGCTGATTCAACGACGATTTCCAGTGGACTCCGCTTACTCGAAGCCAACACGATATATAAATGCTGACATGACGATGGCTGACGGCGAAAAACCCAAAGAAGCGCTTTAGATATCAATGGGCTTTCGTTTCTATGTGAACTGAATGCAGTCGATTGACAAGTTTTGCCAAACAATATATAATATATATGTATATAAATTCACAATCATATATGCCCCGATCCTGTCATGCTGAAGCATTTGAACGAACAAAACCCAAGAAAGAAAGCTCCGAGTTGGAAAGGTTTATCAGTGCTAGTTTCTTTAGATACATTCCAAAAGGCTAGAAGATGCCAAGCATCAGAATGATATTAAAGCCTGGTTAACACAGCAGACAAATGACATTGACTCATCCAGGCCCGCTCAGCCTTTTTATCTCACAATGAGAGAGTTTGATTCTAAATAGAATGAAACAAAACAAATTTAATGCAAATCTAAGCATATCAAAAAGTTTCTGTTGTGCATATTTGAATGATTTCTTAACATTTTTAGTTCAACTTTACCGCTGAGAAAACATCTTCCACTCTTAACAACATTAAAACATAACTGTAGAAAATAATTGGCTCCATAATTTAATTAAGTTCTCCGAAAGGATAAATGAAATAAAAATACTAATTCTATTAAGTTCTCAAAAAGGTGGAACAAGTGAAATAATCCTTGGCTTTTTGTAATCTTTTGGTTAAGGTTAACGTCGGAATTTTCAGCGTAAATGCACATTCAATTAACTACTCAACAGTTTACCCAAAACACTACGAACCATAACTATGGCCATAAGCTTCTTATGGTCTTAAGTATGTTTTTCTCTTCACAAAATTTCGCCTGCCCTCCTAATTTGCGCTAATTGAAAGCTCAAAAACTATTTTTAGTTTGAAGCAGGAGCAGCAGCAGCAACAGCAGCAGCAAATTTCAATAGGCACCTTGATAATGATGATAATACAAATAATATTTTGGAAGGTTTCTGCTAAGCGCATTCCAACGAACCAAATCCCACTCGAAGATTAATCAGAGCACTATATTTTTGTGTTGTTTCTGTTGTTGTTGTTCCTTTTGAAATCAACGCATTTTGCACCGAGTACTACATAGATTCTATACTTATGCTAATGGCAAGCTTTTTGCTTAAATCGCAGAGCAACCATCAACATCAACAACAATGATAATGGACATTATCATCATTGAATTATGCCCCCATCCAATTAGTCGCAATTTTGCATTGGAAATGCATTTGATTTAGAATAGAAAGGAGAAGTGGACTTGTAGATAGTACTTAAAATATATATAAATACTTTATTTATATTTGATTTTTATATATTTTTGTATGAGAAAATTGTTGGCAAAGCTTGTCGGAAAGACAATTTGTGACTCCCACGTTTCGAGTACTTACAGGGTATATGTGTGTTTTGTTTGCCATTTGAACAATAATCATAATATGGTAATAATAATAAAAATAATAAACGTAAGTATTGCACTGAAAGCGAATGGTTCACTTTCACATTCAGTGCAATGTTTTTTCTTTTTGAACTTCAAACCTCACAACACCACACCCCCACCGCCCCAACCTCACCATGCCTCTGTAAATGCCCACGCGTGACATTTGATGCCTTTGGCGAATGCAGAAAGAATATTGAACAGGCAAAGACAGCTGGCTAAAATGTATATGTACAATCAACAACAGCAAACGATGTGTAGGTGCAGGAGGGTAGCTTAGGTGTTGTTACGAGTACGTGGGACGTTGCAGCTTTGGCAATAGTTTGTGTGGCATGCAGTGAACACTTGCACAAGTATTCTGTTGACAAAGCACAAACATTCATATAAATTCATTTCTTTTATCTACACACAGCCAAGACACAAACCATCAACCATCACCCAACAACCGCTTTCCCATCCCATACCCCTTCTTTGCATCTTCTTGGCAGGCACTCAAAGTATGCAGCGAGAACTTCAAACATTATTGCATATTGCGCTTTTATTTTTTTTTTTTTTGTATCACGACGATGCCTGTGCTTCACTTTCTCTCTATGCAAAATAAATATTTACCCAGGCAAACATAGTGCGTAAGCTGGGCGGGTGTTTCCATATGTGTGTGTGTGTTGGTGTTTGTGTGGGTGTGGGTGTGTGCCTCTATCCTCTACACTACAGTTTATGGATAGTTAATATAGATTCTCAGCTGATTGAAGCAAAGTGACCTAATTTTTCTCGAGCACAGCTAAGAGAATTTTCCAAATTGAAATAAGTTTAGGGTATATATTTTTCTAAATTTTTTATGATTCAATATCAATTTTATAAAAGTTAACTTAACTTTACTAGCACAAAAGATAAGTTTAGTGCATTTATAAACAATTTTAAAAAACTTTAAACTAAAAATTGGTTGGTAACGATTTAATTGCCTAGTAACAAAAATGTTTAAAAATAAGTCAGTTATTAAATAGAATAAAACATGTGAAACTTACTTAAATATCAACCGAAAACAATAAAAAAAAAAACAAGGCTTAAACATTAATGAGTTTGTCCGTTTTACACGTTCCACTTACACATCCCCGTCCTTTGCTTAGGAAGAGAAAAGAGCCGAGGAATTGAGAAGAGAAAAGTTATGACCAGACCAGTCAAATAAAAAGCAAAGTTTGTTTTTGGCAACAGTTGCAAAATTGTTGCATTTTTGTTTGCCAAATGGGTGGGGAATAGGGAAGGATGGGGGGGCTGTATGTGTGGCAATTGTGTTGTCATGTTGTCGTTCTCGTCGTCGTCGTCGTCATGCAACATCTTGAACGTTGCACATTGACGTTTTTAGACACAGGAACAGACACAACGTTGCTTGCTTGCCTTGCCAGCTTGTCAGTGTGTATTAAACGCATTAACTGCATCCCAAAACGAGGCTGAACTGACAGGCGATTGTCAATATTGTAGATGAACCAACATACTACAATATACACATACAAACCGGTAGCAATATATTTGATAAAGAGGCATAAAACATCATTATCATCGTCATCATCAATGTTGAACAAGCTGCTGTCGAAACAAGCGTTGAGAAACGCACACAATACAAAATAGAAGTTGGCTTTAGATTGTAATAAATAAATTGAGTTATTCCTACTAAATAGTTGGGAATAAACAGACTTCGTTCAAAAGTTATATGCTTAATATATATGTATGTTTATGTTGTATATAAGTATTCATTATTATCTTTAAACGCTGTGCTTGAATAGAGTCATTTCTTTCCACTTTCTGAACGATTTATTACTTCATGCTGGAAAGTATGCTACATTTTTTTTTAATAATCTCTTCCTTTTGCTTTTAATGCAAATCCAAAGAATGCAGAAGAAGAATAAGATAACAACCTTCTCAAACGGTCTCACCTAGACGCACATACACACACATAGACACACACACACACACACAACGCGCTTTGCTAGCTCGCTAATAAAGTAAAGCAATCAATAAAAAATGTTGATTATGTGCGCCAGCGCCAGCTAACAACAACTAGCAACGAGCGTTAAGAGGCGCACACATCAATTTTACATATTGTGCATGTGTGTGTGTGTATGTCTGCGTATGTAAATATCATGTTCTTGCGCGCCAAGTATAACACAAAACAATCAAAGCGTTTTTGCCCAACTGATGCCATTCCTACTCGCATCTGCTCTCCCGTTATAACTCTCTCTCTCGTTCGCATTCTTTTTTTTGCAAGTTTGCTCTCTCCCATGTTCAATCAATGTTGCAGTTTTGTTCGCTAGCCAAAAAAAGGATTCGTTTCGTTTTTGCCGTGTTTTTTGTTGTTTTCCTTGGGGATGCAAATCGTTTTTGGTGAATTTGTTATTGACTTGCGGTTGATAAATACGAGGCGGGAGGGTTTAACTTTTTGTCTTATACACTCGCAAATACATTAATGTTGGCGCAACAAGAATTTTAATGAGCCACAAAAATGTTGCAGACTCAAGCAGCACGCAACCGCATCGCAGAATACCAACAAAAGCCAAGGAATTTAATATGTATACACAGTAAGAAAATGAATTATGATTAGTTAAACATCTTTTTTTTTTGGCTATTATTCAAACTAACATTTTCAACCTTTTGTATTTCACAATTTCTTACAGTGCCTATGAAACAGCGCTAACTTGACACCAGTTTTTGTGTCATACGTATTTTGTTCGCACAAAATTTAACACTGCGTGTGTGTGTGTATGCGCTCCTTTTGCAATTTATGTGAAAATATCATTGGTTGAAACAGGCATTTTAATTTAATGAGTAAGAGAGAAAATTTCCTTTATTTTCCCCCATTTTCTTGTAATGGAATTTTCATGGAACTTTAACTTTAACTTATCAAAATACGTACAAAATTAGGTTTGTTTGTCGGCCAACGTTATTTTCTCGTTTTTCGTTCCTTATTTAGATCAAATAACTTTCAAAGTGTTATTATTAACACGTGTTGATAAACTCATAAAATGCATCGCAAAATTGCATTCCAAGAATTTTGCTTCTTTTGCCAAAGGCAAAATACTTTCTCGCATTTCACTAGTTGCTGCTGCTTTTACTTTGCTATAGTAATAATACGTTTTAAGGTTGAGCAATTTCATTCTCATAGTTAGCCTCGGCATTCCCTGCTCTATCTTTGTAATTTAAGATGCCACACGCGGCGTATACTCAATTCTGCAAAATGAATTTTAAACCATGCACACGCAAGCCCACAGCTTGTATGTGAAGTTTGGCTTTAGTGTTTAATCAAGCGACGCGACGCAGCAGCAAACATATTGAATTCCATTTCGACAGCATTTCTTGTTGCCAATGTTGCAGCAAATATTGATAATTGACCAACTGCTCAAAACGGAGAGAACCGATTTTATTCGCTTCAATACATTATAATGTTTCAATCAAAATCGACCCTTTGTGTCAGGTGTGTGTGTATGTGTTCAAACATGAATATCATCAACATATTTCAATTATTTTGTTTCATAAATGAATAATAATATTCAAAATTTATTTAGAACAACTGCGGCTGCTTTTTGGCAATTATTTTTGTTATTTAGAATTACTTTTCTTATTAATATTTATTATAAATGTATTTGTATTATGAGTATTTAAATTAATTATCTATTATTATTATTTTTTATATATTTTTTTAGCTTTATTTTTTTTTTTTGATTCTTTTTCGTTTTGTTGTTAAGTGTGTGTGTGTGCTTGCTTGTTTTGTTTTTTCGTGCGTCAAACCTTATTGAATATTTTTTGAATACTGCTTTATTTGTAGGTCCTCTCCAACTCCCACGTAACCACAGCTCCTCTGTCCACCTGTCATAATTCTCATGACGCCGCGTGCCGCATTTTTGTTTCATTCATTGATATTATCAGTGTTACTGTCGTTATTGTTGCTGTTGTAATAGCGGCCCTGTAATTTATACGTGTTGTTTATTTTATGCCAATTTAATGCAACTTCAATACATACACACACTTACTTATATGTATGTACGCGTATAGCCGCAAGCAAAGGAAAACCAAACGAGCTGCGATTTGGCTAACGATTTTTGTTACCATCTCTGTGTGTGCGTGTGTGTGTTTGACATAAAATATTTGACATATTGTCACGTTCACGTTTATAATGAACTGCAGCCGAAGTAAGTTTAGTTTAGACACAAATCGAATACCAAGCAGCAGTAACAAAATACATAAATATAAAAATATGTTGATATACTTTTTTCCTTTAACAAACTGACAAAAACATTCACAAAGTGAATTTATATATGTATAGTCCATGATGATATTCCTACAAATGACAGTTCGACTGAACCTCTAGGAACCTTAGAATACGATAAATGACTTCAAACTTCGATATCTCTGCTGTTTCTCAACCGATTTTGATGAAGTTTTCATCGATTTTCATTATTACGTTTGAATTTTCCAAAACTAAAGATTTAATTTTTTACCGATTACTTTTAATTTTAATAAAATTTCACATAAGAAATTTTATGATTAAAAACAAGCTAGCTTTATTTTCTAAGATCCGACATCTTTATGCATGTATATCATATACATGGCCCCCTTATATATTTTACACATATTTAAATTGTATTTATAGCGTCGTTTTTAAATATGTCGAACAAATTGACATCTGCTTGTCATTTGATGCGCTTAATCAGATAAAATTAGCACGTGCCACTTGCCGCAAGCCACAATTGACTCAAAAAAATGCCTAAACAAAAATCAAAAAATTATTCTACAAAACAAAAAGATGAAAATAAAAATCGAAAATGTATTAAACTATAAGCAAATCTCCCGCAAAAGCAAAAAACCCAACAAACAAGCTACTTTAAGGCTATACGATAGCGGCAATCAACAGTTGGCAGCAACGACAACACGGCAAATACCCTGTAAATATATTGTGCTGTGTATAACATAAAGGCTTTTCTATTGCTGCTCTCAGTTTGCTTGCCCCACACACTGCGTATACTTAACTGTATTTAATGCTTTCATATTTATGCTTCTTAACGTTAGACTTTCCACCCACTTATCATAGCCCGTTTAAGGTACTTGCTTTAACAGGGTATTGCAAATGAATACGAAAAAGAAAAAAAAAGCAAACCTTATTTTCTCTTTGAGGTAATTTGCTTTGCTGATTCTGGTTGTAGTATTTTTTTTTATATTTCGGTTGCCTAGCAAAATTTAAATAATTAAAAATATGAAAAAAATTAATTTTGTTGTTGATGTTGTTGCAGCATTCCTAGCTGTATGTGTGTGTGTGTCTGCAATATTGTTTATATTGCTTTGACAGTTGAAGGATATTATGAACCTGTAGAGAGTCGAAAATGAATGGTAAAGTGGAATATGATAAAAACTAATAAAAATCATTGTTGGGTTTGGCATCAAATGACAAATAGCACTTAAAAGATATATAAAGGTAGCCAGGACCCTACAACTGACAAAGGACTTTAACAAGAATTCAATTTTATGCTTGATTCTTGTTGAACAATTTATTAGTATTAGCATTTATTGTATATGCCTCGAAAGTTAATTCGAATTTAAACCTTTAAAATTTAAATCCTCTCAAAGGAAATTGGTTTTTTTTTTTTTGTTTGTTTGTTTGTGCAAAGATTCGAAGATGACGACAAAGATGTTAACACCTCCCTGCTCTGCCACCCATTCCTTTTTTACTTTTGGGAATGGGAATCAAATCATTTGAGTATATTAATTAAAAGCACTCGGTAAGTACGCACAAAATACGCCGCCATGGCCATGTTGGCGTGTTGTGTCCTGTCTGTCTGTGTGCCTTGTCCTGTTTTCTGTGTCCTGTGCAGCAGCAGGCCTGGTCCCAAAAGCGCGCAACTGTCACATCTAAAAGGACCCAGCCACAACAGCTAAACAGATAGGGAGAGGTAGGGACAGGGAGCGAGGATGCTGCTAAGCAAATTGGATTACTAATGGGACTATGGTACGGTAAGAGGGGGTATGATGATGGTGTGGGGATGAATGTGTTTACAAGTAAAATCATCCAAGGCAAAAAGTTCAATTGAACCAACGGTAAATTCCCCAAACGCTGCTTTCAAGATCGTCGGTCGCCAAACCAAGCCAAAACCAAAATGCGTCATTTGCATTAACTGCAATTAATTAATACAAAAACAAACAAATTTAAATACATAATTATATGTATATTATATATTATTATTAAACAGTTAGGCAAAAGTTTGACCACTAAATATTAGTGTAAATAAATGCCGAAACGAACAAAAATCATAATAATAAAATCGATGATAAATACAAACAAATGAAAATCGTTAAGTTTAGGCTTATACATAAATACATACAAATAATTTAATTCAATGCAGAAAGAAAAAACATTTAACAAGAAGAGTTTACGTTTTGCCATGTCTCAAACAATTTCAATTCAAGCTGCAGGCGAGAGAAAAAAGAAGAAAAAAACTTTAACTTTGCATTTTTGTTGATCGAACAGGAAGGTTTCTCTCTCAGTGTGTGTGTGTTCTGTTTTTCATGTTGATTTCAGTGTTTTTTTTTTGTTTTTTTTGTTGTTATACTTTTTAGCTTCTGTTAATGGCGTTTGCTTTCAATTCACTTTGCATACAGCGCATTCTGTTTGCCATACGCGACGCTTTTTTAATTTACTGTACCTGTGCTGCCACCCATCAGCACGCGCCAGCAGCGATAGCCCCACAAACCACACCACACACACACACATGCCCATTCATCGGCACCTTTGGGCCAATATGCTGCCAATCATTTTCACTCTTGAATACATGCAAATCATTTTAACCCATCAAATTGCCAATTCGTTGAATATTTCACACATTCGCATTTTTATTGTTGCCCGCCACTCATAAACATACATATACACATACATACATATATACATAAATATATTTTAATATATGCGCATATGTTTTATTCAACTTTATCTATGAATTTGATTCGTACAAAGACGGAATCAACAGAATTGTTTGTGTGTAACCTTGGCAAAAACTATTGACAATCTCGGTCTCTTCCTGTCCCTGTCCCCATCTATCTCAATCTCTGCAAGAACATCAGATAGCTAAGTAACTTCATATTCAGTAGTTTATTGAAGTCCTTTACAACGTTGAACATTGATGTTACCTACTGAGAATGAAATATGCTCAGAATATATGTGAAATTTCAAATAAAAAACTTCTTGTTCAAATAAGAACGAAATAAACTAAAAAAAATCGATTCAGTTTGAAATTAGACTGTTTAAAAAAAAGCTGCGCCTAACCAAAATCATTTGATTATTCAAATTTGTTAATAGGTCTAACATCGATTTTAATCGATTGTGACTTGAGTCGATGTTTTTATGAGCAAAGTTGGCAAGTTTTCGTGTCTTCGCTCTCTGTTTCGTTTTCGATTTCTGTTTTAGGCTTTTCTTAGTGTCCAGTGTTGCACAGCGTTGTTATTATTTGGTTTTAACTCCCTTAAACCTAACTTCGATCTCTGTATTAACAGAGTATCATGATGATTAAGCAACTGTCTCTCTCTTTCTCTCCCATTCTGAACCATCTTTGGCATAGTTTCCAGTGCTGTATAGCGTTTGTAGTAAATACATTGAAATGAAACTCTCTGAACAGCGTTCCTTAATTGCATTGCAGCATAGCAGCTCGCGGGGGCTTTGTCTTGTCAGTCTGTCAGTATGTCTGTCGTTCGGTCACTTATCCTGTTTTGCTGGCATTTAAATGCTAATCCTTCCTCGCCATCCGACCGACCTCCACATACATACCCCTCATTCCTTGTGTGCTCGTTGGCATCTTAGTGCTGTTTTCATTAACTGTTTGGCTTTCAGTTAACTGCTGATGCAGGATTTGCCAATCAGAATCAGTTCACTAGCTTTGCTCTTTGCACACCCCATCTACTATTCTCGTCCTCCCTCTTTGTCCTACGTGTCCTTCAACATGGCTAGCCAGCATATAAACACACACAAATTACCACAAATTTGCAAATTTGTGCAAGCCAAATAAAAAAATAGAAGAAATGTTGAAAAGAAAATGAACGAAAAGAAAGAAATGAGATGCATATGTGTGGCTGTGCTTGTGTGTGTGTGTTGTTTCACATAAGTTGTTGTTGTTGTTGCCTGCCGGAAGGACATTGCGATCAAAATCCATTTAGATTCGCAAATAAGCAAAAATCAACAAACAAATTGATTTTGATGAGAGATGCTGAAACAAAAACAGACACACACCATGGATGTACGGACATGAACATACATAGTATGATGTATGTACATAATGTACAAATTGTATGTGCATATACATACATCTATATTCAACAACAGATATTCATATTTCGTACACTGATAGAAAAAATCAAGTATTGCGTACTGTTAACCTCACATTTCGCACTTCATTTCTCACTAAATTCGGATTTACAGAATCCGAGAATGTCGTACTTGATTCAAGTACAGTTACTTAAGTTACTTACTTTTGTTTGTTCTTGATGTAAGTTCGCTTTAAACTTGAATTAAGTACTTCCAATCTTGATTCAATTGATTTTATTAATGCCAGAAATTCTAAGATAAATACATAGCGCAGCTAAGGCATTTTAAAGCTACCAATCATTGCCATGCTTTACTAGAAATAAAGGAAATTCGATGGTTGTACACTTGTTCCCGTGTCGGAATACCAACAAAACTATTTATTTATTAATTTTTTTTGCGCGCAAGAAAAAAAACCGATCATAAGCGTGTTCTCTCCATACAATGAACAATAAATACAGTTGAACTTCCATATTAAGAACTTTCGAACTTAACGAATTTAGCTGCTGAACACTGCAGTTCTGTTCAATTTGTATTATGAAATTTATTTCTTGTCCCCTTTAGATTCGTTATATGGAAGTTCCACTGTAGTTGCGTTAAGTACTCAGTTAAGTACTTAACAGACGCTCGCTGTTTAAAAATGTTCAGATCATATCAGCGCAAACAAGAGTTGCTCGCATTCAGTTGCATTGTTTATTTTCATGCTTAAAATTCCCAAGTCGTTTTAGCACTCACAAGGCCTTATGCCAACTTGAAATTTGGTTCAGTATCGGACCCTGACCGATCACTCTGCTATTTTTGTTGTTTTTTTTTTTGGTGTTTTTTGTTGTTATTTTTTTTTTTGTATAAAATGCCACATGTTATATATATGTTGAACAGTGAGATGAATGCTCCTCAGCTGGTTCTTACGTCATTTGGCTAGATAGTTCTTGATCTTTTGTTGAAAGTGAATTGCCTTTTTTTTGTTGTTTTTTTTTTTTTTTTGTATGTTGTATCAAATGCTACATACTATATACTATATGAGAATGCTCCTCAACTGCTTCTTACATTTGGCTTGAAAGCTTCTGGTGCTGTGTTTAAAGTGAATTGCCAGCAATTCGATATTTGCTGTTCTTCTGGTATCATCTTCGCGAAGTAATATAGATGTTTCCTTGCAAATCGAACAGCGTATTGAGAGCTTGAAATTATCAACTAGAGACATGGTATGCCAGCTCTAACTTCATCAGTGTCGGGTGGAGCATGTTGTTGTTGTTTTTTGTTATTTTTTTTTGTTATTTTTTTTTGTTATTTTTTTTTGTTATTTTTTTTTGTATAAAATGCCACATATTATATATATGTTGAACAGTGAGATGAATGCTCCTCAGCTGGTTCTTACGTCATTTGGCTAGATAGTTCTTGATCTTTTGTTGAAAGTGAATTGCCTTTTTTTTGTTGTTTTTTTTTTTTTTTTGTATGTTGTATCAAATGCTACATACTATATACTATATGAGAATGCTCCTCAACTGCTTCTTACATTTGGCTTACAAAGCTTCTGGTGCTTTGTTTAAAGTGAATTGCCAGCAATTCGATATTTGCTGTTCTGGTATCATCTTCGCGAAGCAATATAGATGTTCCCTTGCAAATCGAACAGCGTATTGAGAGCTTGAAATTATCAACTAGAGAGATGGTATGCCAGCTCTAACTTCCTCTGTGTCGGGTGGAGTCTGACTATACCTTGCTCAACTTCGTCGCTATTATAAATGTCTATTATCTCTGCTGCTTTTTAATGGTGTTGTTACGATCTGCTCTACCGTTGGTGTGCATTTATTTCTTTGCTTTTTTTTTATACAATAAATTGTTTCTTTTAAATGAACCGTGATCTAATGAACAGTGAAATAAGCGCTTAAAATTCTCAAAGGAGTTCGTACTTTGGTCGCAGTTTCAGCCAATGAATTGCTAACAATATGTTTCTTATTTAATGAGTCATGCTATATTTTGAACTATTAATTATGATAGTTGCTTTTCTGGTATTATTTTTGGTGAAGCAACGTAAATGTTTTGAGCTGTTTACAATTTGATTTGTTTTTTTTTTTCTTAAGTCTCTTGAAGGGTATACTGACAAAGAAATTACCTAAGAACCCATTTGTTGTATTTACTTGGCATGTGTTTGTGACTCTCGCATAAAATTCAAATACCGCTTGTAGTTGCCAAGTGGTTCTGACTCTAGCATAAAGGTATGTGGCTTCGCCATACATTTTGCATTCCACTTAATAATGTGGCCACTTTTTTTTTATATGGCATTTACTGCCTTGCTGATTATATGATATTTTTGTTGTTTTCATGGAATTATATATCTTGAATTTTAATTTGCTCCGAGGAAGCAGCTTCGCGTATAGTCAAGTTGAACTGCCATGAATTTGGAACTTTTGCATCGATGATGGAATGATTTTTTTGATATTGTTTTTGTACCAAATGCTGCTTTTGCTTGTGTATGAACGATTTATCTATATCATACCTAATATTGTATGATATTGTGATATGATTGTGTTGCGAGGTTTACTGGCGTTTTCGTGTTTGATCCGATGTCGACTGAACTGCATTTGCTGCTGCTAGCAACGTTGCATGCGGCATTAACTTAATTGTGTGAAAGGTGGTGGTAAAACAAAGCGAAAAACGATAGAAAAAATAAGGAAAGCCAAGTCGGGCCATCTGCAATTTATTAAAAAACGCGAGAGCAGAGTCGTGAATCAAGCATTTGCCCGGGCTGTCGGCGTCCACGTCGTCGTCGTCGCCACTTGAATTCAATTCACAGGCGTCAAACACACACAGCTGCCGCTGCCGCCAAATGGCCTCCAAACATTATTGGCACAACTTTACGAGTTGCGGGTGGTGGTGGGGATTGGGTTGTTTTGGTTTTGGTGAGCTAAATAGAAATGCTGTGAACTCTAGAGAAAGAACTGTGCTTAATTAAAAATTGTAAGTGGCAGTAAATTAATTATAAACGCGGCTCGCAAAGTGTTTGGCTTGCAACAGCAACAAGAGCGCTCCACATGTGGGCGTTGCCACCACAGGGCATGGCATAGCACTAACTGGCAACAGCTAACAGGTAGCAGCTACACACGCACACTTTAATCTACAATTTTTGTTGAATTTATAAAACAAATTCTTACACAAGCGAGATTCAAAATTATTTCTTTATAAAAAATGTCGAGCTCTTAATATTTAATAATTCTCATCATTATTTTTAACTAAAACAACTAATCATTTTAATTAAAATTCATAAAATGATGATTTCTATTTTTGAATCTTATAAAAACATTTAATTTAAAACAAAATTCAAAAAGGTGTTACTGTATCCTTTTCCAATTTTTTTTTTATTCATCATTTACATTGACATATTTGTGCCTAATGATTCGACGAGAAGAGAAACTCTCTTGCTTAAGTGAATAATTATTATTATTGCATTTGCTGTTTATTCTATATAATTTTTTTTATACATACTATAAAAACCAATAATTTCAATTAAACAATGAACAAATAAAAGCCATGAGTCTGAAATGAGAGAAATTTTTTGTGATTATATTTAATTTAAAACAAAATTCAAAAAGGTGTTACTGTATCTTTTTCCAATATTTTTTGCTTAAGTGCATTTTATTGATATTGCCACCTAATTTTTTTTTTTAATCATCATTTAAAAAACTTATTCGGCTTTACTTTCATCTAACATGTTATACATTCGAGCTCTACTTTTTTAAATTAAATATTTGGGCTTCAGTAACCTTTGCAAACACAAAGTCGCCATGAATAGTTACATATGTATATAGCACTACCCATGAGGTCTTCGGCCTGGTTTTGAGTGTTAGTATTGTTAAAAGTATTCACATTGACATATTTGTGCCTAATGATCCGATGAGAAGAGAAACTCTCTTGCTTAAGTGAATAATTATTATTATTGCATTTGCTGTTTTTTGTATTTGATTTTTTTTATACTTACTATAAAAACCAATAATTTCAATTAAACAATGAACAAATAAAAACCATGAGTATGAAATGAGAGAAATTTTTTGTGATTATATTAAAACATTTAATTTAAATAAAACTTCTCAGGTGTTACTGTATCTATTGCTAATAATTTCTACTTAAGTGCATTTTATTGATTTGCCAGCTAAGTTTTTTTTTCATACATCATTTAATTAGCTTATTTGATTCGGCTTTACTTTCAATCTGACATGTTATATATTCGAGCTCTACTTTTTTAAATTAAATATTTGGGTTTCAGTAACACAATGTAGCCATGAATACTTACATATGTTAAAAGTATTCACATTGACATATTTGTGCCTAATGATTCGACGAGAAGAGAAACTCTCTTGCTTAAGTGAATAATTATTATTATTGCATATGCTGTTTTTTGTATTTGATTTTTTTTATACATACTATAAAAACCAATAATTTCAATTAAACAATGAACAAATAAAAACCATGAGTATGAAATGAGAGAAATTTTTTGTGATTATATTTAATTTAAAACAAAATTCAAAAAGGTGTTACTGTATCCTTCTCCAATATTTGTTGCTCAAGTGCATTTTATTGATATTGCCACCTAATTTTTTTTTTATTCATCATTTATAAAACTTATTCGGCTTTACTTTCATCTAACATGTTATATATTCGAGCTCTACTTTTTTAAATTAAATATTTGGGCTTCAGTAACCTTTGCAAACTAAATGTCGCCATGAATACTTACATATGTTAAAAGTATTCACATTGACATATTTGTGCCTAATGATTCGACGAGAAGAGCAACTCTCTTGCTTAAGTGAATAATTATTATTATTGCATTTGCTGTTTTTTGTATTTGATTTTTTTTATACTTACTATAAAAACCAATAATTTCAATTAAATAATGAAAAAATAAAAACCATGAGTATGAAATGAGATAATTTTTTGTGATTATATTAAAACATTTAATTTAAATAAAACTTCTCAGGTGTTACTGTATCTATTGCTAATAATTTCTACTTAAGTGCATTTTATTGATTTGCCAGCTAAGTTTTTTTTTCATACATCATTTAATTAGCTTATTTGATTCGGCTTTACTTTCAATCTGACATGTTATATATTCGAGCTCTACTTTTTTAAATTAAATATTTGGGTTTCAGTAACACAATGTAGCCATGAATACTTACATATGTTAAAAGTATTCACATTGACATATTTGTGCCTAATGATTCGACGAGAAGAGAAACTCTCTTGCTTAAGTGAATAATTATTATTATTGCATTTGCTGTTTTTTGTATTTGATTTTTTTTATACATACTATAAAAACCAATAATTTCAATTAAACAATGAACAAATAAAAACCATGAGTATGAAATGAGAGAAATTTTTTGTGATTATATTTAATTTAAAACAAAATTCAAAAAGGTGTTACTGTATCCTTCTCCAATATTTGTTGCTCAAGTGCATTTTATTGATATTGCCACCTAATTTTTTTTTTATTCATCATTTATAAAACTTATTCGGCTTTACTTTCATCTAACATGTTATATATTCGAGCTCTACTTTTTTAAATTAAATATTTGGGCTTCAGTAACCTTTGCAAACTAAATGTCGCCATGAATACTTACATATGTTAAAAGTATTCACATTGACATATTTGTGCCTAATGATTCGACGAGAAGAGCAACTCTCTTGCTTAAGTGAATAATTATTATTATTGCATTTGCTGTTTTTTGTATTTGATTTTTTTTATACTTACTATAAAAACCAATAATTTCAATTAAATAATGAAAAAATAAAAACCATGAGTATGAAATGAGATAATTTTTTGTGATTATATTAAAACATTTAATTTAAATAAAACTTCTCAGGTGTTACTGTATCTATTGCTAATAATTTCTACTTAAGTGCATTTTATTGATTTGCCAGCTAAGTTTTTTTTTCATACATCATTTAATTAGCTTATTTGATTCGGCTTTACTTTCAATCTGACATGTTATATATTCGAGCTCTACTTTTTTAAATTAAATATTTGGGTTTCAGTAACACAATGTAGCCATGAATACTTACATATGTTAAAAGTATTCACATTGACATATTTGTGCCTAATGATTCGACGAGAAGAGAAACTCTCTTGCTTAAGTGAATAATTATTATTATTGCATTTGCTGTTTTTTGAATTTGATTTTTTTTATACATACTATAAAAACCCATAATTTCAATTAAATAATGAAAAAATAAAAACCATGAGTATGAAATGAGAGAAATTTTTTGTGATTATATTTAATTTAAAACAAAATTCAAAAAGGTGTTACTGTATCTTTTTCCAATATTTTTTGCTTAAGTGCATTTTATTGATATTGCCACCTAATTTTTTTTTTTAATCATCATTTAAAAAACTTATTCGGCTTTACTGTCATCTAACATGTTATATATTCGAGCTCTACTTTTTTTAAATTAAATATTTGGGCTTCAGTTACTTTGGCAAACACAATGTCGCCTCGAATAGTTACATATGTATATAGCACTACCCATGAGGTCTTCGGGCTGGTTTTGAGTGTTAGTATTGTTAAAAGTATTCACATTGACATATTTGTGCCTAATGATTCGACGAGAAGAGCAACTCTCTTGCTTAAGTGAATAATTATTATTACTGCATTTGCTGTTTTTTGTATTTGATTTTTTTTATACATACTATAAAAACCAATAATTTCAATTAAACAATGAACAAATAAAAACCATGAGTATGAAATGAGAGAAATTTTTTGTGATTATATTTAATTTAAAACAAAATTCAAAAAGGTGTTACTGTATCTTTTTCCAATATTTTTTGCTTAAGTGCATTTTATTGATATTGCCACCTAATTTTTTTTTTATTCATCATTTAAAAAAATTATTCGGCTTTACTTTCATCTAACATGTTATATATTCGAGCTCTACTTTTTTAAATTAAATATTTGGGCTTCAGTAACCTTTGCAAACACAATGTCGCCATGAATACTTACAGATGTTAAAAGTATTCACATAGACATACTTTTGCCTAATGATTCGATGAGAAGAGAAACTCTCTTGCTCAAGTGAATAATTATTATTATTGCATTTGCTGTTTCTTGTATTTGATTTTTTTTTATACATACTATAAAAACCAATAATTTCAATTAAATAATGAATAAATAAAAACACTGAGTATGATTTTTTTTTGGAGCTTTTGAAGAGAAATTTTTTGTGTTTATATTAAAACATTTAAAATACTCATAAACTATCATTATGTTCGCCTCATCCATCAGTGAATAAACTTAGAAGTACTAAAAAAGCGTATATTTGTTGAGCAAGACTTCTTGAAAGATCATAATTATTGCCAACAAAATGTCGCATACGCCTGAAAACGCAACAATATTGTCAATTAAGCCAAAACAAAATATGTTTGAATTTCTAAAACAGAGTAAAGTTATGCGAGAATCGCTAGTTGGGAAACGCAATTAAAGTTTGATATCAATATCTATTGTATATTTAGATACAATGTGTTGTCAAGGAGTGTGCCTCTCATGTGGCAGTGTGCTTTGTATGCAACACTTATCCTGACAATAAATTGACAACTAAATGGCTAGAGTCGTTCGTCCTTGACGCAATCACTTGGTTTGCTAATCAACAGCTCTCAGTGTGGGGGAGGCAAGCTTCTTCCCCGTGAGGAATTTCAAATAATTGAAGCGGCATCAGGTGTCAGTGGATATAAGTACTATACACTCACTCAGCCCCAACGATCCTTGCTCACTTCTCGTTTGCACATTGGCAAATTTGACAGCTGTCATTTTAGATTGCAGACGCAATTTTTCATTCCCCATATGCAACAAACACACAAACAAATGCACATACTTAAGACACATCATCGCATGCAACAATTGCAGTCCACCCCACTCCCCGGGCAAAACGAAACGCAAGCGACAGTTAATATATTGCAGTTGCGGCGAAAGAAATGCATTAAAACTTTCCTGCTACCGGAGCGGAAAGTGTTACGATTAGGGAAACGAGGGAATCGGAAATTCATCGATCATATTGTCACGCATCGAGGGTGGCAAGGTACTAGCAATGAGTGTTTGAGGGAAGAAGAATAAGTTGTGCTTTTTTTGTAATCTTTAATTCATTTATTGTCTTATTTAATTCAAAATATTAATAAAAACTCTCAGGTGTTACTGATTCACGTTCCTTTTGTTCTCTTCATCCACCATACAATAAACTGATTATATGCTGATTATATGATATTTTTGTTCTTTTTATGAAATTATATATATTGAATTTTAATTTGCGCCGAGGAAACAGCTTCGCGTATAGTCAAGTTGAACTGCCATGAATTTGGAACTTTTGCATCGATGGAATGATTTTTTGGATATTGCTTTTGTACCAAATGATTCTTTTGCCTGGTTGGACGTTATTTATTTTATATAATATTTAATATTGCCAGATATATCAATATATATATATTGATATATCCGCTTGACTATAAATAATAGTGGGTCCGTTTGCTATATTCATCGTTTTCATCGACTTGACTGCTTTGTCCTTCGTACCACAATCTTTTGTTTGTGGTGTTGGCTATCTATTTGAATTCGAGAGCTCGCCATAAGCGTACAGTTAAACGTAGAATGAGAAAAGAAGTAATGCAATAATTAATTGGCATGGATGATGCACAACTTTTCGACTATATGCTATTTGTTGTGCACTAAATGTGTTGCCAGGCCAAACGAGCAATCGACTGTTGGCTTATTGTGAACAGGTGTGCCAGCCAGAATCTGAGCTAGGAGCAGCGCGTCAAGTATAAGTTAATGAGGCTTGTGGCCTTTTCTATTGCCCAAAATCAAACCAAGGCGTCAACCACTAATTATAGCGCTTGCTGTCTTAAAGATTTTGTTTTAAATAGTTTCGGCATGAAATTTCCCCAGCCAATATTTTATACTATTAAAACTAATAATTTTGATTAAATAGTGAGTAAATAAAATAAGTATAATTTTTATTTTGCAATTTTTGTGATTATAAAACATTTCATTTAAAACAAAATTCAAAAAGGTGTTACTGTATCCTTTTCCAATATTTTTTGCTTAAGTGCATTTTATTGATATTGCCACCTAAGTTTTTTTTTTATTCATCATTTATAAAACTTATTCGGCTTTACTTTCATATATTCGAGCTCTACTTTTTTAAATTAAATATTTGGGCTTCAGTAACCTTTGCAAACACAATGTCGCCATGAATACTTACAGATGTTAAAAGTATTCACATTGACATATTTGTGCCTAATGATTCGACGAGAAGAGCAACTTTCTTGCTTAAGTGAATAATTATTATTATTGCATTTGCTGTTTTTTGTATTTGATTTTTTTTATACTTACTATAAAAACCAATAATTTCAATTAAATAATGAAAAAATAAAAACCATGAGTATGAAATGAGATAATTTTTTGTGATTATATTAAAACATTTAATTTAAATAAAACTTCTCAGGTGTTACTGTATCTATTGCTAATAATTTCTACTTAAGTGCATTTTATTGATTTGCCAGCTAAGTTTTTTTTTCATACATCATTTAATTAGCTTATTTGATTCGGCTTTACTTTCAATCTGACATGTTGAATATTCGAGCTCTTTTTTTTTGTAAGTAAATAAAATAAAATAAACTATCCCTAAGAAAGTTTACATGTATAGCACTAGCTATGAGGCTATGTTCATGGTTTGAGTAATTTAATTATTGCAAACATTCACAATAATTGATTCAAACATCAAACTAGTCTTTAACTAAAGTGTAATGGTGAATGATGTTACAGGAAACAGAAACAGAAAAGCAGCTGTGAAATTAACACACTGACAAGAGCTACCAGAGTAACTTATTTGATCGAACTGCTGCAGGCCAGAAAATGTAACACCAGCAATTAAAAGAAAAGAAGCTCTCGAGACAGGGAAGGTTGTGCAAATGACACTGTTAACTTGAATAAATTGATTACAAATAAACTTGCATTTGCTATGTTTAATTGATATTGAAAATATCAATCGATGCAAAGAAGAAAACCATTACAATGGAACTATTGTGCGCCAAAAAAAAAACATTTAGAAAACAAAGTTTTTCCTATATATATAAGGGATGTTTAATCATTGGAAAGTTAATTTTCATTAATTTGATTTTTATTTTTTCAACAATAAATTTGAATAAAAGTTTATCAAAATGGTCCTGTTTTTTAAGTACTACTTTAACAATTCTTGTGAACTCCTATGAAGTAGAAATTCTATAAAAGCTTTCTATAAGAAAAGTTTCTCTTAACTTGGAAAAGGAAAAACATTTGAAAATAGCTTTTTTGGCAAGAAAAAATTAGCTAACTAAGTCGAAACAAATCTTGAAACTATTAATAAAAAAAGGAAACAAAAACTAAAATTCTTAAATAAGACACAAACCGAATAACATCGATATGGCGTCTGGGTTGACTGGGTATTGATAGTTGTGTCAATTGACACGTGTGTTTTAGTGTGGCACTTGTCTTGATAGTGTTTTGAGCAAATGCAAAACACAAATGGGCAACGCAATTCGCCCAACCTGACAATTTTTTGGGTGAAGTCAGTCAATTAGAAGGCGCCCAGGGGCATGACAGATCGGCATCTCTCAGCTGTCGCACACCTCGTGCACACCAACACACGCACACACACCTGTTGGTGTTGTGTCTTTTCTTCCTAGTTGTTGTCATTTGGTCAGTGAAGCGTGCGGCCCGATTGAAAATTTAATTTCCCGCTCATGGCACCAGAAAAGAATTGAGCGACAGAGAGAGAGAGAGTGAGAGAGTGTGCGAGAGGTCATAGTGTATTTCCGCCATATTTCGAACGTTTTGCTGTGTTTCACCGGACTTCGATTTTGTATTTTGCTTTGGTCTGTCTCGCTCGATGTTTTGCCTTGCGCCATGTTTATGGCTCTTCATTTGCAATAATCCGAATTGCCAGGGCTACCAGCTGTATTTCCGGTTTCAATTTTGCTGATTTATTTATTGCCACTGTGTGTGTGTCGCCAACAGCAACAACAACAACAACAACACACACTCTTGACTGATTTTCTTTTGAATATACAATATTTTTTCTGTTGAATACAACGACGATGTGTATCTGTATCATCTGCAACTAAAAATGTATCTGTATCTGTAATTTGTATTTTCCTTTTTCCGTTCAAACCACTTGATTTCCGTCTTTATATCATCTCTGCTATTTGAATATTTCTAAGGATATCTGACATTATTTCGAATTATCTCTATCTATTTAAATGCAGGTTTGTCAAATCGGCCATTGGGCCCGCCACATCGCAAAAGCAGTCTACCAAAGCATCAGGAGGTGAAGCGTCGCTTTCTTGAAATTTGTGATACAAACTTTTCGGATGAGGTTAAGGCGGCACTACGTTTGCCCGCCTTCGATTCATATGAATGGGGCGATGCCGATGTTATACACCTAATGCAGACAATGTTCCTTGAGCTGGGCTTCGTTGAGAAGTTTGGCATGCCCATCGACACGCTACGCGAATGGCTCTATGAGGTCTACAAGCACTACAATGAGGTGCCATTTCATAATTTTCGACATTGTTTCTGTGTCGCTCAAATGGTGAGTGCAACAATATACATATATATATATAAAACAATCTAAAGTTACAAAAACGTAAGGGAAACATTAATATGCAAGAGGCAAAGTATTTTTCACCGTTTGTGGAACTTCAGTTTAAAAGTGAGGAACTTTTTGAATCTGTTCTAGAAATCAAGCAAACTCGGCATTAGCATAACAAAATCATGGCTTTCTTGGCAAATGGGATACAATATTAAATATTTTGTTAAAGTTGCTTGAATTTTGCAATTGTAACTAGTATTTGTAATTGTTAGGTTTATGAAGATTAGAATAAAATTTCCCAAAAGTGTAAAAGAATTAAAGTCTGTCAAACTACAATTTCATATCTTAAGTTGTTGCTATAAACGAAGACCAATAATCAATGGGCTTCTAGTTGTACTAAACAGAAATTGACAAAGGTCGCACACACATACATAAAGTATGTGTGTGTTTATAGGTGTGTGTCAGCAAAAGGCCTATTTATGGCAAGGCAAAATAGAAAATATCCTCATGAGAGTAAAAATAGCTTAAGACAAAAATCGTTCAACATTTAAAAATAGCAATAGAGCTGCATAAAGGATTAAAAATGGACACACACACACACACAGCAAACAAATGTTGCCGAAACAACAACAACAACAACTGACAAACAGACTGACTGACTGAACGACTTTGTCCACTCACCAAACTAAGCAAAAAGCAACAAACAAAAAACTCATTCGTCAAGGGTAAAAAAAAATAAACATGGTAATAAACTAATAAAACGTTAGCAAACGCTTAAATACTCTAAACTTTTTTTTCCGATCAGAATAAAACACTTCGAGCGTGAAGTATATAAAATATAAGTTCAGCCTAAAAGTAGACTACATACTTTAAAAATTTGAGCACATTAATAGCCCAGCAGTCAGTTGAAGACGATATTTATGCCTTTTTCGCCTATCGCACAACATAGCTATGATGCCGCTCGCACAAGCCAGGGTATATCATTCAAACTGGCTTGCGAATTGCCCCCAAAAACCGAACAACTGCAACAACAAAGCTCCACCAACAAAATAACCACCCAAAACCAAAAGCTCACCGAAAACCAAAAAAAAAAATAAATAAAAATATATATACATGTATACAAAAAGCGTATAAGAAGAAGAAGAAGAAGAAGACAACAGACTGCGACCCACTTTGTCGATGTGCTCCAAGTGCCAAAACGACGAAGCATTTTTGCCGAGCCGAGTCCAAGTTTTTAACCTACATTTGGTTTTTTTTGGCAAATGAAAGTTACTTTTCCTTTTTTTTTTTGTACAATTTATGACTACATGTTTTTATTGTTGTTGTTGTTTAAGCAGTATGCTAAACATTCAAATGAATGAAATATTAATTCGCTACTTTAGTTGTTTGGCATCTTGAGTTTGAAGGCCAAAATGCTGAGAAACAGACAAGACAATTCTGACCCCAAACTAGTATAACAGTTTCAACTGAACAAAAAACAAAATCAATCGGGTCAATTGCCTAATCAAAACTAACCGTAAATAGTAGTATTTATACATACCAGCGGATCTGACAGAACTTTTTCTGCGTTTGAATTTATTAAGTTTTTTATCGGCATTACAACTGACCGGACTGTTCCCACATGAACTTCAATTTGAATGTTGACAGTGAATTTCGACAATTTTTGAAATTTATTTTAGTCCCACACACAATTTCTAACTAAGCTTTGCTTTGTTGATACATTTTTGGAAATGCTTAATGCCATTAAAAATTTCCTTAACAACAAAAAACATTAACTTTGTGATTGAATTGTGAATCAAAATCATTCGCAAACCAGGTTCTTAAATAATTAGAAAGATATATATTGAGTTGTTTTTAGTTTTATTTAACTGCATTTAACTATGATACATTCGAAACGAGTTTTATCAACTTTGAAAAGCACTAAAAAAAACAAAAAATAACAATTCATTTTAAACACTGAAAACTGTTTTCACGCCTTTTGGCCTTGTTGTCAATGTGTGCCCAAGGAATGAACGAACGAAAACTTTCAAATACTATATAAATTTTTCAACTTGACAAACAATGCCCAAGTGAGCGCCGCTGTGTGCGTCTGTATGTGTTTGTTTATGTCACACACATTGTGACAAATTGTCGAAACCAAAAAGTTTGCAATGATCAACGAGAGAATGATTTAAAAAAAGAAGGGAAAGAAGAAAATTGATGGTGTAGCAAGCTCATAAAGGGGTTGTTATGCTATCGATAAATCATCGATAACTATCAAGTTAGAAATATTGTTCAGATTTGAAGCGTGGCTCTAGTTTATCTTATTATTTTTCTAAGAGAGTTGAAAAAGAAAGTCAGTTTGAAATCTTTTGTCAAGCGACCCTCGCGAAAGTTTCGCACATTCTCTCTCTGCCTCTTTCTGTATCTCTTTCTATCTAAGCTCTGCTTGACAACACAACGATGACAGTCAACAAGGACTTTGTCTGCACACACACACACACACACATATACAAACGTTCGTCGATATTTGCGAATGTTGCGTATTTTACAATTCAATAGCCTCTCTGACCATTTGCATAGGCCAGGCATTCAGGCAGACGGGCAGGCAATCATAAAGGCAGGTTCTTATGTACTATGCATAGCCTTTCTTTCTATCTCTTTCACACTCGTTCTAACTGTCGTATATATAACCGTTAAGCGGCTTTCGCTTTTGCCTTCCTGCCATCACATTGACAACAAACAATAAATACAAATCTAGAAATTGAAAGAAAGAAGAAAAAAAAACCAAAAACTGATTCCGAAACTCCAGTAAATATAAGCCGACCAAACAAAATACCCAGCTTATACTTCAGTTGGCTCAGAACTGATAGCTTTGATTGGTAATAAGACTTTTAATTGTCAATCGGGAATAATAACCTAAGGCAATGTCTCTTCGCGAACCTATGGAATATCCTTCCAAGTGAAAAAAGGAAAAAGTTCAAAAAGTTGCTATACAGTTTTGTAGAACTTGCCACACAGTCGGACTTCCATGCAACGCAGTTTTCTATATAAAAAATGTATTTCCAGAGCCGTGCAACTTGGTTCCATAAAAAACCCATTCCACATTTCGAATTTTCCCTCTTGAGATTTTTTATAAATGGAAGTTCAACTGTAGTTGGTTAGGGACTGGAAAAAGATAAGTAGGCGTGTCTTTAGTTTTTACACACACGCACACCATTGTTTTGTGTTGTTGTTGTTGTTGTTCTTAAACACGAAATGAGCATCAACGCATCAAGTCAGCTTTTCATTAACAAAAGTGCAGTTTGCCCGGTTGGTTGTAAGTTGCAATTGATTTCCTTAGGGTGTTGCTGCTGCTTAAAACTTCAGCACTCGCAACGCTTAAGGGATGCTCCTTGGGGGTTGAGAAGGAAGGGTTTAGTTTCCCTTTTTCTCTCTCTTTCACTCAGCCGTCTGTTTGTTGTTGACAATGAATTTAGATAAACTTGTGAAATTCGAAATGCAAACAGCATTCGAATTTGCATAAATTTATAGTGCTTACTTCCCAAAGCAACCAACCAACCCGCAACCCCTTGCCACCATTTGCTAACTCCTATCATTTTGTATTAGCACCCCTCACACCCAACGCTACACCCCTTTTTCTGGAGATTGCTTAGTGCCAAAGTAAACGCGGCGTCGAAAACAACGAAGACAACGATGACGACGATGGCCAGAAAGTTGTGCAGCAACTTCTAACGAGGCCCGCCTCATACCCAATCCACTCGCTAACCAGTTTACAAACAACCAACCACCCCTCCCCCCTACCCCACGGCATTCTTTGGTGCAAGGTTTTTGGTGCGCAGCAAAGCGCAAAGTAAACTTTATGCTGCTTTTGTATTTCAAAAAGCTTAAATTGAGCGCTGTTGAAATTCCTTAAGGGTTCTACCATCTCTCACTCTCTCTTTCACTTTCACTTTCTTTGTGTCTTTGCAGTCCAAGACATTTTCATTGCTTGCAGCAGTCACACCATAAGACACGCGGGGAACAAAAGGGGGGATTGGATTTGTTAAACTAGCTGCTGGTAACTCCAAAGGTTTCGTCGCTGCCGGTTTTTTGCAGGCAGACAAATTAAGTTGCCTTCAACTTACCTTTTACCTTTACTTGAACCAACATTGGCTTAAACCAAACCTCCTCGTTCTCCTTTTGTCCTCTGACCACTCCACTAAAGTCCTTGTCGCTGCTGCTGCTTGCCACGTTTTAGTATCAAATGCGATTTGGCTTAATGGCGGGCAACATTATGAGTGCTCTCTCTCTCTCTCCCCACCTCTTTTATTCTTTTCTTTCTGCAACATTCTTTGAGTAACCATTTAGCGACAAGAACGACAACAACGGCGAAGCGAAGCGAAGCAAACACCTCGTTAAATTAGTCAAATCGTATGACACAATCAAAGTTTAAGCTAAACACAGAGAGAGAGAGAAAGAGAATTGGCATGTTAACAAATGGCCAAAGGTATGATATTTCCTAGGCTAAGGTGTTAGAGAAGATTGCCCGGAGAGGAAGATGAGAAAAGCCGTAAACAATTTGAAAGACTTTTTAGTAACTGAAAGCATTAGATTTGGAATTATGTTAGTAACGAAATCATCAAAAACTTTTCAAGATGACATTCTCTCAGAATCTTTAAAAAGCTCTAAAAATAACATCGAAATCGGTTAAGAAACAGGGAAGATATTGATGATGATTGAAATCTTATCTCTTTTCTGTTAGTTTTAAATCGAATTAACATTAATTTATTTATTTACATATATTCTCCCTTTTCGCTTTTGCAGATGTACGCTATAACACGTGAAGCGAATTTATTGAATCGCTTGGGCGATCTGGAATGTTTAATATTGCTAGTGTCCTGCATTTGTCATGACCTCGATCATCCCGGCTATAACAATATCTATCAGATCAATGCACGCACCGAACTTGCACTCAGGTATATATAACGATTAACCTTAACCTATCATATAAATATACTTAGATATTTGTTGTTTCTCTAGATATAATGACATCTCACCGTTGGAGAATCATCATTGTTCGATTGCATTCCGCTTGTTGGAGCATCCCGAGTGTAATATATTCAAGAACTTCAACCGGGAAACATTCAAGTGAGTAGTTCATCCAGTTCCCTTATCAACTGCCACTAATTGGATATGCATACATTGGGTGGAGAATAGTGAGGGGGATGGTTTGGTAAAGCAACTTAAGCTCTAAACCCAAAATTGAGGTCACAGCGAGATGGAGTTAAGTTCGTAATAACAGACAGAACGAAAAAAATATTCGACTAAAAATTCCTCAAGTTAACATAAAACAAGAAAAGCTTTCAACATTTTTTAATCAACTTTCAAGACAAATTCGTCAAAGATCCTATATTTAAAGTACAATAAAAACGGTACAATCGAAAACTTTTTTTCGCACTGTGTAGTTCAAGCAAATGCACGGAATTGCGTTTCGTAGTTGTGGTTCAACGGGGTAGGTGAAGGGTGAAGGGAGTTTTGTCGGGGTGCCTGTTGTCGTTGGAGGGATTTGGTAGCCATTTAATTGGCAACATTGCTTGACTCTATTTTATGCGCGGCACGTACAAAATTATGTTGCATTAAACGTTGCTGGGGCCCCGGCTGCCTGGCCTCTAATTAACACCCAACACTTTCAACCGCATGCGGTACACACAACCCGCCCCTTCCCTGCCGCGCTATCGATTCGGTGCAAGAGAGAGCGAAAGAGAGAAAAAGTGGCACACTCAAAAAGAGTTCTTGTCCTTGCACTTTCAGCTACAATTGCTGCAGGGCATTCTCTCTCTTTGTCGTTCCCCCGGTTTTAACTACTTTGCGAGGGAATTAAAAAAAAAATATATATTTACATATAGCTAAAATGTCTCTAGTCGACTCTGGCATGACTTGAAACCTCAACAAAAAAAGGGTATACAAAATGGTATTCTGTACCTATGCATGTTGTGTGGGTGTGTATGCACTTTACGTGTGTGTGAGAGTGTGAATTTTGTTAATTTTAATCTTCGATATCTTTTTTGTGTTTTTCAATCGATAATATTTAAAGATTTATTCAAGAATAAAAAAAGAAGGAAAATCCATCAAAGATGTTTTATTAACAATTTTATTTTTATATTAAAAGAAAGCTTATCGGTCTGCTATAACTCAACTTTTGATTGATAATCAAGAATATCTATATATACAAATATATACTTTAGTTGTTCGGCAAAGATTTCCTTCTGCCTTTGACTTTTAAGTTAAGCCTTTAAGTTCGAGGCGAGGCACAAAAAATGTCAAAGAACAAAAATTAGTGAAAGTCAAAGAACAAAAACAAAATCATCAGAAAGAAAAGTTGGAAAATCAGCTTTTTGCGCCACAGGAAAAAACATAGCATACAAAATACATTTTCTGTTTGATAGAAAACTTGATAAATAGAAAATCCGTTTTTAATATTTCAATGAATGATAAATTAAAGTTCATAAGTCAGCTCAAAAACAGAAAAAAAAAGAGATAGAGAAAGCATAGCAAAATGTTTTAAAAGACGTTAAAAGGAAATTATATGCTTTGAATTGCGATGCATAATTGCAAAGTTTCCTTTTACGTATCGCGTTTGAATGCGATTTTGTCTAATTGCATTTTCCAACAGCGATAATTTCTATGGATGTATAATTAAATTAACTGTTTGGATGCTGCGTAGCTAAGTAGATGGATAGATATTAGAAATCGGATACGCATTTGTATTCCAACTTAATTAGTAGAATGGATTCGCTGTAAATTCCAAGAACTTTTTCAATCTCTCGCTCCCGCTTTTCCTCCCTCATTCAATCTGACAAAATCAGCAAATTCCGAGAATAACGTGCAATCCAATACCAAATACCAAAATCATCAGCTTCAGCTTCGGGTGGAATGCAATTTTTGCATTGAATAATCTAATTGGACTTTATGTTAGATTTCACTTCTACGATTTATCCCCTGAAGGGTTTTTTTCGTTTTGCGTTTTAATGAAAAAGTAACGAGAAGTTTTTTCCATTCTGTAACTCGAATCTGGCTTTTGTTTGTTTGTTTCTCCCCCAACTTTTGTTCTATTTTTATGCTTATGATTGATATGCTTTATGCTTGGTACACATGCACAGTGCACGCTTATTTAAGTGAACATTGTAAAAAGCAACAGAAAATTCAACACCAACAAAAAGGATTTTCAAATATTCCATCGAAAAGCATTTCTATATAATATTCTGTAAAGCTTCCATTAAAAAGAATTTCAAACTTTTTTAGTGAGCATTTACTGTACGTTGGTTTGTGTATTCATTGCAACTTATTTATATTGCTAGATTCTGCACAAACATTAATTAAGTGGATAAGCTGCCAAGGGGTAGGAAAAATGTATATTATTATTATTGTACTTCTACCACATTTATTTTTTTTTTTTTTTTTTGTTTCGACTTTGGGAATACTATTTATATCATGCTCACGTAGGCAGCGCAGCGGCATTGGGCGTAGGCGTCGTCTGTTTTGGGCTTAAGCGACTAAAGCAATCATTATTTGCAACATCATAGCCACGATTATCATCATTATCATTATCATCAGCAGAAGTAGCTTGCGCCCTTTGGGAAAAACCTTAAACCTAACCAAACCAAAAACCAAACGCAACCCAACACCAACGCCAAAGCATCATCACAATGTTCAGCGCCTTGACGATGTTTTTCTGGGAAGTTTGCGTGCATAAACTGCAGCATACTTTTGGGAGTTTTTGATGGCAAAACTTGGCTAGCGAAATGCCACATGCACAATATGCTTACAGCAAGTAGCTGCCGTCAAAGTGGCTTGAAGTTTGCCCAAACAAACCTTGCCACACGATACTCTCGCCCGCTCTTCCTCTTCCTCTCTCTTTTGGCATCCATCATCGTTTCTCTATCTCGTAGCTGCCTCCATTGCCTGTTTGTGCTTGTCTAAGCGTGAATTAGCAAATATTTATATGCACACTGCAAAACAAATATGTAGTAGAAAATTCGTAGAAATATAGATTTTTTCGAAATCGGAACTTGATTAACTTGCCCAAGGCAAAGTCGCAAAAATACTCGAATATCTCAAAATGTTTTGTATTAAACTTTGGTTCAACAAGTAACTCAATCCTCAGTGTTAACCTTTTCTCTGAGTGTATTGAGTTTCTGTGCGCTTGTTATGAATATTGCTGCAACAATGTTTACCATACGTAATCTACAGTCGAGAAGCAACTGTCATTTAAAGCAAATTGTTTCATTTATTACAAATATCTTTCAGTCGTTTTTGGAAATGTCATTCATCAGCATCGAAATGCTTATACAAATTGCTCAGTTATATATCTACGCTCGAACTCTTTTCTATAAATATATAAAACTAAATGTTTGGTTTCAGTATTTGAATGCAAAAGATGATTGAAACAACTTCAAACAACTGCCAACCAAAAACTCTGCTTTCAATGCAACTCATCATCATCTTTAGCTTCATCATCATCATCCTTATCAACGTTTAATGATTGAGTGTGTTTGGTTTTTGTGTTTTTGGTTCAATCGATTGTATTCAAATGCTTTGAGCCCGGGGGGCAACATAACCTTTTGGGTTAATGCAAATTGCAAGCTGCAATAAAACTATTTGCCACTTTGGCTGCTGTGGTTGTGTTGTTGTTCGTTTCAGAATTGGCAAATATAATAAATATATATATATATATATATATATATAATGCATTCGACACACGTTCTACACTTATATTTTCGTGTCTTCTTGTTCATAGTTTTTGCAAAGTTCCATCTTTTGGTTGTCTCTCGTTGATGGCCCTTAAAAATATATCCTACTCAACTAACAGCAAAGAGAATTTTCACATGTGTGTGTGTGTGTGTGGAACAGCAAGATTATGATGGCTGTGTGTTTTCTTACTTTTGCTAATAATAGAAAGAATCAAAATAACTCGTCCATAGTATATTGGAAAAAGTTCAAGCAATAGCAGTTCGATAGAAAAATTAGAAAAAATGAAAGTTGAAATATTCCACAAAAGCCTTTATAATATAATTTCACAATAAAGGTGTTTGAAGGGTTTGGTTTATTCATCTTATTCCAAATTTACAATAATTCGTTGGATTTGTTTAAAAGTACTTTTCAAAGTTACAAAATAAATTTTTATTCTTTTTTCCAACTTGTTCGCTTTAATTTTTTTGAAGAACACGTTTGTTTTTCAAATATATTTAGTAACTTGATAACGGGTTCAATCATTCTCATCACTATATACAGTCGAACTACCATATAAAGAACGTACGAACGAAAAAAGTTTTCTATAAATAAATCATTTCGAGTATCCTGCAATTTGATTGGTTCAATCAAAAACATACATTCTTCAAATTTTTTATTGAAATTTTGTTTGAAACCCCAAAGTTCCCTCCTATCTGACCCCCACCCAACCCAAACTTTCTGTCGTCTGAATTTGTCTCGATTCGATTTCAATTACCAAATGCGACATTTATCTGGTGGATGCATTGAACTGCCTGCTTTGCATTCGAAGGCTTCGGCAAATTCTGGAAAATTACCGAGCACATTATTGACCCTTTCGCGATGTGAGGCATGCTGCATTTTGCTAACGCTAGATGGCGCTGCTGCAGAGCCGCACCAATTCTGTGCAAACGAAACAAAAAATGAACGCATTGCTGTGGCTTTTGTCTGATTCTGATTGTTGTTGTTGCTGTTGCTGTTGTGTATAAATGCTTCGTAGGCCAAACGTAAGCCCTCGGTATCAGCGATGTTTTCGTTGATGGTGAGTGTGGCATTGCTGTAACGTGCCCCCAAATAGCAGCCAGCACGCAAACCGAAACGAATGATCGCCCTGGCCGGCCACTGGCCGCTGGCAATGCGACCCATGGCATCATAGTTGATGCCATCATAGTCAAAGCCATGTATTAGTTCGTGCCCCAGCATATAACCAATGCCGCCAAACAGGCGTCCAGCTGCCTCATGTTCTTCCTGCTGCACCAACAACAACAAAGGTGGACGCAACAAGCCCAATGGCAATTCGATTGCATTCAACTTGAGTCGGTAGTAAACATTGGCATCGAGTGGACCCGTTGCGTGTGCGATGCCCCTTGCAGCAGCACTTGCAGCATTCGGTTGCAAATCATCGAGGGCTAATTGAAATTGTGCCACAGCCTGAGCTTTTGACAATCTCAACAGAAATTTATCGTAACTTTCCACGGCTGCTTCACCATTCGCATCCTCTGGCTCTATCTCAGCCTCGTTTTCATCAACTTCTTGGGGTATTAGGAGTCGCATTGCATGCAACTTTTCTGTGGCAAGCGTTCTAGTTGCCGCATCCTGTACGAATATAGGCGTTGAGTTGAGCAGACGCTCGAATTGCAACTTGATCGATTCGAAGAGTTGTTGCAAGTTTTGCTGTTGCCGCTTTAGATATGTGGATGCTGCCACAGTGCTGCCATGCTGCAGGCGCAACAGCAAGCTGGTCAATTTATGTGGCAGCAGCGTGCTCAGCTGTTGCAAACAATGCTCGCGTTGCACCGCCAACGATGTATCCTCGTGCAAATGCAGCTCAAAATGTGTTGGCAATTGCAACAGCAGCCAAGTGCTTGCAACTAGTGGATCGGCCGAACGCAGCAAACGCTGCAACTCCACCAAATAGTCAGTGTCTGCCACCAGCAACAACTCCGGCGTATATTTAGCGCCCAGCAATTGCTGAAAGTATTCGTTGAGCTGCAGCTGTGGCAGTTGCTCGCTCACTTGCCGCAACGTTTGGGGCGCATGCAACACGTGTCGCGTCGACGACGTTGAGGCGGGCAATAGAGCTTGCAACGAGCGCTCAAATTGCACCAGCCGTGCTGCAAGTGCCACAGCCTGTCGTACACGCAGCCCCAGCTCCAGCAGCAAATATTTGAGATAGCGCTGATAGAAGAATTCACTTGCTGCCTCATCGCCTGGCGCACCCAACAGCTCGAACGTCGGTGGCAACAGGTAGAAGATCTTTTGCTCGGCGGCCTGCCAATTGGGTTGGACGAGGAGGCGCCACAAGCTGTCAGCGCCAAAGCGACGCACTGCCGCTGTGGCACGCGACCAATTGAACGGTAAATTTGTGGCATTATTGAAAATGGCCCAATTGTGCGGCAACTGTTGCCTAATCGCATTCACATACACCTGCAACGATTGCCGTCCGGTCATGCAACTGCTGTAGAATCGATTGATTTGTTGATCGACCTCGTCGCCCTCGTCGCCGTCGCCGTCGCCGCCTGCTTCGAAATGTTGCACGAGCAGCTGTTTGTTCAATGCTCTCAACAGCGTTCGTTGATCGTGTGCCCCCAAAGAGCGCAACTGATAACTCACATGCCAATTGCCACAAGCGTACTCATGAAAGTTTTCACACGGCGATTTTGTGGCATCCATTGCGTCCGCCAATATGGTGTCAACAAGCGAAACTGCCTCCGACCGTATCCCAATGCAGCAACAACAACAAATGCTTAACAACAACAGCAACAATCGTTTCTCCATTTTTTTATATACATATATATACACATATATATTTGTTCGTTTGCTGCGCGTTGGCTTCGTTTCATTAAAAAACTGAACTTGAGACTAAAATGCGGTGACAAAACTCAAAACGAGAAACGGTGATGAGATGAGCTTAGCTCCAGCTCAGCTCAGCTCAGCTGACCCAAAGAGTGCACTGCAAAAAAACATTATGATAACGAGCTAAAATCACAATCAAAAATATATATGTAAATGGATGAATCCATTGGCAAAGGCATTCTATAAAATATGAATGTAAATGCTGCATTTTGGACAAGAAACTTAACTCTTCTAAGCAAAGTTTACAAAATATTTAAAATTTGTTCTTAAGATTACTGTTAAAAATAGGTTCATTTGCTTAACGTTAAAGTTGTTTGTTTATTGTTTATTCTCGCAGTGCAGTTCGTCAAACAGCTGATAAGCAGCTGATAATTTGCCAAGATAAGCGCTGACTTTGAGCTTAACGCAATGCCAAAAGTCGAGCGATTCAGTTAGAAAAAACATTGTTCTTTTGTTGTTGCTATTAATAAATCTTATAATATTATTATGAAAAGTATTAACTTAAAAAGGGAATCTCAAGTTTCGTGTCACTTCAATTAAGAAAACCAAACCGCAAAGACAAAAAATCTTCTAGAAATAATTCAATAAAGTTTTTATTTAAAGTTTTTCTTTTTGTTGTTTCGAAAATGCTGAAAAAACTTGTCAAAACAAAGCCGTTAGAAAAGCGTCAACATAATTATTACCCAGCCATAAGCAAATCGCCTTGAAAATTGACAACGGCATGGATAAGTGGCATGATGGTTGGAAGAGGGGGGAGTGCTGCTCGTAAAGCTTCAAGCGTCGAGTGCATAAAATACGCTTCTTCTTCTTCGACTTCATCTTGTTCTATGCTCTATTTATCCGGCAGAGTTGTTTGTGATAGAAGTTCTTAGATGCAGCATTGGCAGGTGTTGAATTTCCAATGCAAGTAACTCAAGTGCCACACCACCCCACCTCCCACACATGCAACTAGTGTTCGTGTGTGTGTGTGCCACTTGGATGACATGACAAAATTCAATTTTCTACTCGTGTATGACGCGACTTTTGCACAACTTTTTCGTGTTCTTCAACTAGAAAATGGAAAATAAAACGAAATGCAATTTAATATTTACGCGAGCCGCATGGTCCGCTTAGTCTCGGCATCACCCCCCGTTCCACCCCATCTTTTTCAACTTTTTCTCTCTGCTTTGAATGTCAAAATATATATAACCCAAAAAAAAAAAAGGAAAAAAAGAATAGAGAATAGAAAAAAATGAACGCTGAACGTGGCGTATACGCAATATACACTGGAAAAAAACAAAAACTTGGCACTTAGAGCGGGGCTTGGTTCGGTGTTGGGTGTTGGGCGTCTTTGGGTAATGCTAAACCATTTTGAAGTGAAGTGAAGAAGTGTCGACGAGTAGATTTTTTGTGAATATTGCTGCATGCAACAACTCATGTTTCCTTGCGACAAATAAGCTGTATGTGTGAGTGTGTGTTTGTTGTTGCTCTTCATTTTAAAGTCGTTCGTTGTCAACAACTTTAAAAGCCAAAGTTTCTTTTTGAAAAGTGATTGAATTCATTTGATCAACTCGTTATCAAAACACTTTGTTCAAAGTTTGAGATGGTAAATTTATTCAAAAGCATAAGTCGAATCAATCAGGCAGTGATTAAAAAAAGTTATTCCACTAACCTATAAGTTAAGCAGTGCTTAAGCCGGTCTTTAAATCAATCAAATAGTCAGCTAGATCATTAGTCAATCATTCATTCAAGTCAGAAAAACTATCATACTATCAATCAAGCCAGCAAGTCAGTCATCAACTAATCAGCTCGTTAGTCATTCAGTCTTTAAAATATTGTCAATTGTCAGTTTAGTAATTAATCAGTTAAACAGCCAGTCAATCATAACTTATTATTAGCTTTTTCCTAACTTGCAGCAATCAATCAGAAACGACAAAGTTATTCCATAAAACCATAAGTTAAACAGTGCTTAACTCAGTATTGTAATCAAGTCAGAAAATCTATCATTCAATCAATCAAGCCCGTCAGTCATCAACTAATCAGCTCGTCAATCATTTATCAGTCAATCAATCGTTGCTGACTAGTATTTGCTTCTTATACCTACTACTTGCAGCAACATTCGTGAGGGCATCATCCGATGCATCCTAGCCACCGATATGGCTCGCCACAACGAGATCCTAACGCAGTTCATTGAAATAACCCCCATCTTTGACTACAACAATCGTGCACACATCAATTTGGTAAGTCTCGATTGATGATTGATGCATCATTAGGCTCATCTTTTAATCTCTTTCGATAGCTGTGCATGATCCTGATCAAAGTGGCAGACATTTCGAACGAGGCCAGGCCAATGGATGTGGCCGAACCATGGCTGGATCGCCTGTTGCAGGAGTTTTTTGCCCAGAGTGCCGCCGAGAAATCCGAGGGATTGCCGGTGACACCATTCATGGATCCCGATAAAGTTAGCAAGCCGGGCTCGCAGGTGCGTTTCATTGGACTAGTGCTCTTGCCCCTATTCGAGGCACTTGGCGAACTGGTGCCCGAACTCACCGAATTAATTATTATACCCGTGCGCATAGCACTCGAGTATTATAGGTGAGTTCATAAATGCGTTTCGTTAGTGATCCTCTCACAGTTTTTACAATTTCGATTTGGTTTTTTTGTTTTTTTTTTTGTTGCAGGCGCCTCAACGATGCGCAAACAAAGACACGCAAATCTGTGGCCGATAGCAATGCCTCGGCCACATCGGACAGCAACAGTGGCAACATGGATTCAAATGCTGCTTTGAGCACTTCGGGCAACAGCAATACCGATAAAAACGACAAACCACAGAATGGACAGACCCCTCAAGGAGGTGCAGCTGGAGGCGGAGGCACAGCAGCTGGCACAATCGCAGGATCGGGCGGTGGTGGTGGTGTAGGTGCTGGTGCAGCAGGCTCACCACAAATGCCACGTTCCGGCTCTGGCATAAGTGCCAAATCACGTCGCAGCATTCCCTCACAGAAGTCGGCATCAAGGACCTCCGTTGATGAACCGGGCGGAATGGCCGCTGAGCTCCACGATCTGCCCGAGGGCAGCGAAAGTGGTGATTCCGAAACTGCCACAGAAGTTGATGTAAGTTGATTTCGCATTAAGAAACTTTTAAGTAAAAGTACTATTTCCTATAAAATATTAAAATTTCGGTTTGAATTTTTCCTCAAAACAATTTCAAATTACAAATTCAAAACAAAAAGGAAAGAAATTTATTCCTGCTTTAAGCAAAACGAAACTGCAATAAGCTCTAGACTTAACTTATCGAACTTATCCAAACCTTATTCTCAAATCTTTTGTTCACATCATTTTCCCCAAGTTAAAATCTTAGCTTAACTTGAGAGGTTTTCAATGAATCCTTAACGAATCTATTCTTAACCATAATATTTATTTCTCAATTTTATACAATATTTTTGTCTAGGTGGCTGAGATGACGTCCAAGTTTAAAGTGGACACCGAGGGTAACAGTAATCGTAGTAAATCATCGCATTCAACTTCGAGGAAATCGTCGCGCGAAAAGCGTCCTTCGATGATTGGGGAGCTGTGCAGCAGCGGCGGCGGCCAACGTATCCGCAACTCGTATGGCAACATTGGCCAACATGGCTATCATGCACAGCGTGGCCAATTTGGCAACAATCGTGCCGTCAGCCTCGATCAGTACAGCAGCAACAATCGCCGTTTGTCCGATGGCCTGCCCCAGGTCATCTCCGACAGCAACGTTTTCTATGGCAGACCGTCGCCAGCTCAGGCGACTGGCGATTTAAATATGAACATGAATCAGCAGCCAGCGCCTGTTGTACAGCAACCGCAGTTGCAGCCGCAGCAGTCACAATTGTTGCTCCACTTGCCAGCAACAACAACAAAAACTACTACAACAACAGCAGCAGCAGCAGCATTGGCAACTGTAGCCACATCGAATGGCAATATATCGCCCACAACGTTCAATCTGACTATCAATGGCAGCGAGACAACAACAACATCAACTATAGCTCTTGCCGATACTCAACAGCAACAGCAGCCACCAACTGGTGGCAGTAGCAGCAGCAGCACATCTTGGAAATCGCGTTTGCGTCAATTCTCCGATTATTTTAGTTTCAGCTTTGACAAGAACAACAAACGTTTTGGCAGCACACGCAGCAGTTCATCGTGTGGCACTCGTGGATCTAGTGACAAAAACAAGCATGCTGATGCCGATGCCAGCATGGCTGCTGCTGCTGGTGTTATTGTTGCTAGTGGTGGTGGTGCAAGTGTTGTTGGCTCAGCTGGTTGCGGCAACATTTCAAATAGTCTACCCTCATCGGGTGTTGTTCAAGTGTTGCAAGTGGGCGTACCTAGTTCCGGTGGCCCGGGCGCCGGTGGGCGACATCGTGCTTATAGTTTGGATGTGCCATCCAATCGGCATACATACCGTTATTCGTCTGGGGACAGCAGCAGCCGTTGCGGCAATATAAGCAACATAAGCAACAATAGCAACAACAGCAACATTACGCTGCACAGCATCAGCGGCGGTGGCGCTGGCGGCGGCATTGTTGTTGCCGCCAAACGCATGGTCAGCACCGATGATGCAACGGCAACAATTGCTTCTGCTACGGCTGCAGCAGCAATCGCTGAGGGTTTAGCTGCAGCAGCGGCAGCAGCAGCCGCTGCTTATCCGCCACCATCGGCGCTGATGGTGCCGAGCGATAGCTGTGAGCTTGGCCTGGGCAGCATCTCATCGTCGGAGGCGGTGCCAAAGATTTGACAAGAGGGGAGCTCCGATACGACAACAACTATTAACAGCAACAATTCCATGTGTAATCAGGCCATTTTTCATACCGATGCCGAGGGCGAGGCTGAAGCTGAGGCTGAGGCTGATGTTGACGTTGAGATTATTATCAATGAGAGCGATATCGATGGCGATGGCAGCGATGCAGATGCACTGCATCAGGATATATCCAGCTGTGAGTTGTCATCAATGTCCATGACGGTTTGGTCGGTCATTGGACAGCGGCTCAATGCACTTGTTTGTCATTGTTGTGAACGCAAATTGCCAGAACCGGAGAATGTGTAAGATGTGTGTGAAAGATACCAAGAAGAAGAAGAAGTTTATCGATTACAATCGCACTAATCGTTTATTTATGAAAGGCGTCACCCATCAATGAACAGTAAAAAAAACTATCGTTTATCGATGGCACAATCGATAACACACACAAAAGCACACCACGTCACCAATATCGATAGCACATCATTCTATGTTTATTTGTTATCGTTTATCGAACACTTTTGCTTTGTTTTTAAATATTTAAATTTAATTTAATTTAACCATAACCATTTATATATACATACATATATATTTTATTATTGTAATTATGATTTTTGCTATTTAAATTTTATGTTTTTACTATTTAAATATTTGATATAAACTATTATATATACATCATATATATATAAAACAATTATTATTTAAACATTTTAGAAGTGAACAAATGTTGAAATTTAATATTTTCTACTTACCATTATTTTCGCAAGCTGTTGTTGCACGGCCTTCGCAATGTGTGCCACAAGCAATTGTCAAGCTGCCATTCAATTTTATTACCCACTGATTAGCTCCGACTGCTGCAGTACGCTCCTTGCCCCTTAGGCTCAACGAATTGCATCGCATCGCATCAGAACGCATCGCATCATTATGGCCGCACACACACGGGTTGTTGGTTGCATGCCACGCCACGATGCGGCACGGCCAAAATGCATTGCGTTTTGTTACGTTTCGTTTCGTTTCGCCTTTAATTACGCAAATACAAAATTTTTGCATTTTGCATACGCAATGTGTTCGGCCTCCAGTGCAATCAGCGTGCCACAAGTTGCATACTCCAACACTGAACACTGAAAAAAAAAAAAACCAAACGCGAGCGTGAAATAGTGAGAATCGTATAACAGATATTCCTTGCTCACAATCGCCGTTTTAAGTTTTTTCATTTCAATTTTTTTTTTTAATAATTTTTAATATATTTTAATTACTTGATTTCAAAAAGATGAAAATTCTTGTAAATACAATTATAATTTTATAAATTTTGATATAAAAAAAAATATTTGGTCTAGCTTATTTTTGAGATTTCAAGTTCTAGTTTTAAACATTTTTTAATTTTGTACTTTCAGTTTGGTGTTGGAAAAAGCCCTTAGGGAAGTATAATCAAAAAAAAAGAGCCCAAATGTACTTGAAAAGCTTTTTAAATTCGATTTCCAGTTGAACATGGTTATCGGCATTGGGTTTTCTTTTTTTTTTTGGTACGCTATTTTTTCGCTGAGTGCACCCAAGGCCTAAAAACATTGCTGCATGTGTGTTGTCCGCCTAATTTCATTTGGCTGTGTTCGACGTGGTTATTTGGTTTGGGCTAGCTTGGGGTTTTTGGTGGAAATATTGTGGTGCAGCTGCAGTCGTCTGTCTTTCGCCTCAGCGGACTATTTGTGCGATTTCAGCTATTGGCAGCTGATTTCTACTACCTTGCGCTACCGTTACGTTATTGAAAGTCATCGTGTGGCAAAATTGGATTTGGCAGTTGCGGGAGCGGCGGCAGCTGTTGCCATTGGCGCTATTGCTGCCACTGCTTGTGGCACACAATTAAACGCCAGCGAGAAAACGAATTGCGAAAAATTGTCGAGTGACATCCTTGTTGAAACGCAGAACTAGCAGCTAGTTGGGTCCTGCGTGGTCCTGGGGCACAAATTCGCAAGTTTGCTTATGTGATTTTCGAAATGGAATCCTTATAGCAACTGCGGATCGAAACATTCATCCACTTTATAATTTTGCTGGCAATGTTGTTGTCAGCTGCGCTCCTTCACTCTCTTGGTCTCTCTCTCTATACCTTGGGCAGTCGTCAATCATCAATCAATCATAAGTTTTTGAGTTTCGAACATTGGCCTGGTAATTCAAAGGCAAGTACTCAAATTTATCGTATTGGTATTAAGTTTTAATTTCAAGCGTTTCTAATGTTAATTGGCAAAATGAAACAAAATTTTTAGGTTAGGATAATTAATTTTGATTGAACGTATGATTGACAAGTCTAGGGATAGGGATTGATAGGGATCAGAGCATCCATTCACTTTAGTTTAATTATGATGCAGAGTCTGTTTGTTTACATCAGCTACACTCTCTGGCTGTCATCAATCATCAATCAATCAATCATTGTTTTTTGATTGAAGCACATTTGCCCGATAGTTAAGGCAAGTGCTCAAAGTTTTTAATTTTTAGTATCAAATTTAGGCGTTAATTATGACAATTAACGAAATTATCAAATTTTTTAACTTAATTTTAATAGTGATTGATAGAATGATTGATAGATAAGTCAAGAGTTGATAGGAAGCTAAACTCAACAAGGATGGTTTTTAAAACTTTTTAAAAATCTTGTTCCACTTTAAAGAATTGTTTTGGTATTTGGTTCCACTTTATGAACACAACCCATTTATATTGCTTTGATTGATGCATTTCCGGTAAGATGGCAAAATAACTTCCAGATTCCAAAAAATTAAAAATCATTAAGAAACAAACACAATTTAATCTCTGACGATGATTCTGCATATACCCACATAACACAGGATGTCAAGCAAAATGCAAATGAAACGACAACAAAAAAAAACAAAAACAAAAAAAAAGTGAATGGCAAATCTAAGTCCAAACAAAAAAAACTAAAAATTATCAAACAAAAGTCAAATACGAAAAATAAAAAACCCCATATTTAAATATCAATGTAAATTTCTGTATGTAATTAAATATATATATAAATGTAATATTAACACAAGCAAATATACACATAAACATACATACCATACGCTCACATTAACGCATATACAGATGCAGCTGTCAATATGTGTTGCATACTTTTTAGCGCCATTGTGGATTTTGAGGCAAGTTATAAGAATTAAGCGATTTGAATATGCAAAGATAGAGATTGAACCAAGCTGGAACTTGGCCAACACACACACACACACACAAATACACTGACAAAAATTATATATAGCTGTTACTTCATAAAGAGTATTTTTTTGTGTTGTTATTGTTGTTGTTGTTTTTAGTGTTCAAAATTTTCTTTCCTATTCGCGTTAAACTTACACAAACATATACATATACATAAGTATATTAAAACTTAAGCAAAACAATTAAAAAATTTAATGTTAAATTAAAACTAGCTAAATAGCAACAAAAAGGAGCAGAAAACAAAGCAAAGGCTGGCAACCAATTGAGGAATGAAAAAAACAGGCTGGAAAATTCTTAGAGTGTGTTTTTTTTTTTTTTTTGTCAAAACTTTTATGTGTCTAGTAGCAAAAATGCAAATAGCAAATATATATGAATAATAATCAGAAATACAGTTTAAATTTATCAGATTATAAATGTATATGTGTGTAGTATGTTTAATGTTATTTTGTTGTTGTAATTCATTTAGACTTTTGTTGTTGATATTATTGTTGATGTTGCTGCAAAGAAAAACAAACCCAAACCCAATACGGCCTGCTTGAATTTGATGTCTATATACTTTTAGCTCTAATACAAACCCCGAAAATAAAACCCACACACACACATGTAGATACACACATACACACACACACGCATACAAACATGCATAAGAAGTGAAATACAAACAAGAAAACGTCTATCGTGTGTTATGAAATATTTTTAATAATATGTAAGTGTCGCTTTTCCATTATAGAGTCTTGATTTAAAACTTAAAATATATGCAGTAAATAGTTGATGTTGTTGTTGTTTTGTTGTTGCCTTCCTACTAACAACAACAACAAGTTTGCATTATGTGTATGTTGATTGAATGCCCTCGATTTGTGTTTAAGTTGAATTTTTGGTTTAAGTGTAAAAGACAAAATGCCACAACTTCCCTTGTTTAATGAAAAACCAAAAAGACTAATACTTGAATTTACCAAACCTTTCCAAAAACCAAAAACCCAAAAACCAAAAAAAAAACATATTTATCTTAAAAGTAAACTTACAACCCTACAACAACAAAAAAAGCTCTAGGTGTTTTACAAATATATAATACACAAAAACAAACAATTTTAAGCATAATTTAATTAGTTTAGAAGTAAAGAAAAATCAAATAATGCTTTTCGATGTACAATTAAAATATTAGTCAACATTTTGGCAGTCAATTAATCCAAAAACCGCAAATAAAATATGCTTCAATCCGCTCCTTCTACACCCGGCCCCACCACCCCGCAAAACTAACCACAAAATGAAAGGTAAAGGAAACTTAAATAGTTGATAGAAAAAAAAACAAACAAAACAAAAAAATGCTTACAAAATATCCAAAAAAGTGCAAAACTGTTTAAAATATCTGTCAAAGAAAACCAAATAAATGATTTAAATAGAGAATTGGGAAAAATTAAGAAAAAATATATTATATGTGTAGCTTTCGCAGGCGTTCCGAGTAAAAGATGATAAATGTATTTGGGATTGGGCAATTAGAAGGTAACGAATAATAAAACGCCGCTAAAGATGTTTTAACATTAGCAATTTGGACCAAAACTTACTAAACACGCATTCTCTCTCTCTTTTCTATCTCTTGCTGTCTCTCTCTCTCTCACTCTTTCACTATCACTATCAAACCATCGGTATTATGTACTTGATAAATAGTTAAATGTTATCGAAGTGAAAAGTAAATGAAATTATATATAAACACGCGTATATCTAAACTACAACACAACTACCTGTCTACTACTAACTGATGCCTATAAATGTTAAACTAACCGATCCTACTATATCGAACGTACGTATATCGTTAATTGTTAATCGTATCGTATATCGTTTATCGAGTATCGCACTTTATACACACTTTTCTACAAAAAACTTCCGAAACGGTTTTCAAACACACACACACACTCAGTCAACAAAAGTACTATGCAACGGCATTTAGAAAATCGTGCAAAAAAAAAATGTTAGAAATATTTAGTAATTTTTTTTTGTCTTCATCAGTTTAAGATCTTTTCGTTTACTTTTATTGAGAACAGATTTTGACTAGAAGTCCAGAAAAAGGTTTTAAAAAAATTCTTGACGCCAAATTCTAAACACTTTTTCATATTCGTTTTGTTTTGAAACCCCTCTAAAAACAAACACACACAAGACAAACTTGGGATAAGTACTATATATATACATATATATACAAAATATCAAACCACAAAATGGCGTATCAATAACCACCGATAACGGACCACAGCAGTAGTGCATCAGTAGCGCTTCCCCAAGATTCATTCATTCCATTCGTTATCGAGATACTATTAACAGTAACTAAGAAACTCTTTGAACCTTTATATCTATCTCTTTCACACGCACGCACGCACAAACAAACACACACACATATATAGCCAGAATAGTGCACTTGAGCTGTTAGAAAATGAAAAACTACTATTAAGTGCATAGACTATATACTAAGAATACTAAATATATACATATATATAAAATACTAATACTAGAGACCCTCCTGAACTTGAACAAAAACCAAAAGCCTTTAACTCAACAAACCAAAAACAAAGACTACTTTTTATTATACAAAAACTAAACGAAACAAATACAAATACAAATTGGATCAAGAATGAACAGAAACTTTGTTGCAAGCATTTGATATCGAGTGTCTTAATGAGTACTCACTCGGTACGAATGAAACTATGAGTACTACTCGTTCACTCATTCACTCATACATTTACTCTTTGTGTATAGCACAAACATTCTTTGGCAAGCCGAAGCTTTCACACACTTTCTCTATCTTTCTTTCTTCTTTCCTTCACTTTATCTCTTTTTCACTTACCCAAACGAAAACGAAAAATACAGGTAAGAAGTTTCCGAATCAATTCGGAATCAAATGCAATGAGTACTTAAAGTAAAGCAAGTTAGAGAACGTCAAAAAAAATTGAGACAATTTATTGGAATTGAGGATTACGAAGCGGAACAGAGAACTCCATAAAAATAAATTAATGTTACTATAAGTATTTTCAAATTTTATGTCAATGAAACAAATCTATTAATATATATAGTATATGGAAAATTAAATAGCTAATATTCTTAAGCAAAGATATGTCAAAAAAAATCCCTGAGCACCCAAACCAATGAAGTTGTTAAACATGAAAAGAAAAAATACTAAGTAAAAAATGAAATGGAATCAAATTATGAGAAATACTGGCAGCAACTAGTGCGATTGTTAGGTCAACTACTAACTCATACAAAAAGACACACACACACACATACATATATCCAAATAAACACTCAAAAAAAAAAAAAAATACCGCAACTCTTTCCATGCACAATGCGTTGATTAAGTGGCCACTACATATTTCATAGACATTTACGTACTTATTAGCTGCAGCAAAGAATAAGTGTAAAAATACCGAAATAAATACCAAACAAATACAAAAAATACTAAAAATACCAACAAAAAAATTTAAAAATATATACATATATGGTTATAGGTGTACATCTTTTTTTCCAGCTTACCATCCCAAAAGAAAAGAGCAAACAAAAAGGCGAAAAACGCATTCGAAATACTAAGCAAAGAATATACTATATTAAAAAAATAATAAATACTATAACTAAGAAAATGATGTTGGAAACTATTTACAAGCGGTTTGAATGAAAAGATAGAAAGCAAATAATGAAAAGCATACCTACATATGAAAAGAACAAAACACAACAAGTTTAACTTGTTACAAAAAATGGAACCCAAAGAAACTCATTTCAAATGAATAAAAAACAAAACAAAAAAAAAACCAAAGAAAGCTAAGCAAAAAGTTAAAAACAAAATACCAACAAAAAAAACTTCTATGTGTAAATTGAATGAACTTAAAAAATGCATTAACGACAACAACAAATGTTAAATAAAAAACATATAAACATAATTATCAACACTAAACTACAAAAATACACACAAATTGAAGATTGGCAACATCGCTGGTAAATGCCAGAATGAAAACACAAAAAACAAAAAATGCAACTACAAAATATATATATATATATATTATACAATATGTGTTTACTTGAAGACAAAAACAAAACAAAAGTAACCATCAATGCATTACTTCTCCCAAAATGAAAACAACAAAAAAACACTACATTAAACACACACATGAACACACACACACACAAGAGTGAAACAACAACAAACAAAAATAAACAGGAAAAACTAATAGAAAAAATCCTAAAATTACCAAAAGCAAAACAAAACCAAAAAAGATGACAACTTTTCTGAAATGCATTTAAATGGAAACATTCAAAAGTAATGAAAATTGTATTTTACATTTAAGTCAATTGTCCAGCACACAAGACTTTTTTTGGGCAGATGTTTGATTGTGTTTGTGTGAGTGTGTCTATGTGTGTGATGAGTTTGGACCTGAGTTAGAGTACAACTGTTGGGTATACTCAAACTGCAAATGAGTGTACTCACTGTATTCACTCACTTACTCATACACACACGCACACACACACACGCACACATACACAAAACACACACACACACACAAACAGACAGGCACACAAACACAACTCACACACCAACACGTATTTTTGTGTAAAAGTTTAATGATGAACTACTGATTAATATGAAGTATATTGAATAAAATAAATTTCCAAACTAATAAAGTGTTTTGCAATTTTTTTCAAAATGCCTGGAGCTGTTTATCAAGCTAAAAAGCATTAGAGCTTTTTTACATCTACAATATATATCTTTCGTGTGCTTTGCGGACTTTTGGGCTTTTAGCATGTTTCTGGACCCCAAAAGCTGCCTTAACTTTGTCAAGCTTTGGCCCCCTCCAACATATTCGAATGTTCGAGTTTGGGCTAGGCGCATTTCTTTAAATTCGATGTTTTTTCTTAAGTATATTTATCTATTTACATACATATAAGTAGATTTATATAGGTGTGATACATAAAAATGGCAAATGAAACTAAAACTTACAAAGTTATTTGGAGCTTACGACTACTTACTCAAAAGTTCTGACAGCTTGCAACATGTTCGTGTTCGTGCTCGACACTGTTTGTTCTAGTTGCCGTTCGCATGGACATTGGCGTCCAATGGGTGCCAAACGCCATATTTATTTTCAGTTGACATTTACAAACGCGACGCTGCGGTCGCTGGCGACGCTCGACTCAACTGTCTCTCTCTCTCTTCTGGCTCGCGCACTCAGCTCGGTTCGTTGTGGCGACGTTAATTTAACAGTTAGGAATGAAAGCAACAATAGTTTTTGTTTATTAAAACAGTTGCGCTCCTGTCGCTTCATTAGTACAATTCCGAATCATTCTCGCCAACAACGTGAGTGCCTTTATCTATGTGTGTGTGTGTGTAAGTGGAGCATTTTTGTTTTGTTTTCATATGAGTAATTTTTGTGCTGTTTGTTGTTGTTATTGAACTTGTATTTTTTGGTGCTCGCGTGCAAAGCTTGGTGTCAAAAGCGAAAACAATTTTACGTGAGAGATGTTAGTTAAAGAAGCAGAAGCAGAGGGCCTTGAAATGTCCTGAAACAGGCCAAAAAAGAAGAAAAAGAAACCTAATAAAGATGAGGAAGCAGAAACGAACAACAACAAATAACGGAAAATCAATGTGCGATTGCGAATGTGTGTGTGTGTGTGTGTGTGTTAGCTTGTGTTCGTGTGTGAGAGAGTGAAAGTCAAAAGAAAATCTATAAAGCGCGCTACAAAACTCGTCGTCGCAGTCAAGCAATGCGAATAATTTATAAGATTGAAATTAAAAGACACCAAAAAGTGTGCTTGCTCTCTCTCTCTCTCTCTCACTCGCTCGCTCGCTCGCTCGCTCTCTCTCTGTCCTTTACCTTACAATAGATGTTTGTTTGTCTCGCAACCACAAGAGGCTGAAAGAAGACACAAACGTACATATATACATACTGAATGCATATAAAAGAATTTCTTGGCAGCCCAAAATGCCGAAATGATGCCGCCCAGTCCCGCTGCCATCCCAACTCTTTTGTGGGCAAACACTGCCAGAGAATGTTGTAAACATGCGAGGCCGACGCTGACGCCGCTGCCAACACAGTGACGCTTGCAGTGGTAACAGACGACAAAACAGCTGATACGCCTTTGGGGCCACAAAATGCATGTAAATTACACACACACACACACACACACACGCATACACACAGTGAAAGCAATTGGTGAAAGAGGGCTGCAGTAAAAATTTTGGCAACACTGCAGCAAAATACTATGCATCATGGCATTTAAGAAAGTGGAGCTAAAAAAATTGGGGGGAAAAACGAATTTTTAAAAAAAAAATCAAATATAAACTAAATAACATAAAAGTCAAAGAAAGTAAAAATAAAAATAGATACAATAATTTTTTTTAAATGTTCATGGATTCTTTACAGTAAATTTGTTGTGAATTTTATCAAGAGTTGACCTTTGTCGTTGCCTGAATTAAGCTTTGCATTCAGCAGTATTTAATCCATTAGAAATGAACAGTTAACATCGCCGGACGTTTCCGGAAGTATCCCTCGCATTGTCGGTTTCACTGTCTTCGAACATCATATTTCGATAATAATATGTCTTAAACAAAAACAATTTCCTACAAGTCGATAATTCGCAGTGTATTGAAGTATCGAGTTTTATAAAGAAAAAACGTTGTAGAAGTACAGCGTTGTACCAGGTCTTTGTTTTATACTAATAAAAAATAGACTTCAAAATAATTTAGACCGCCCAAAATCACCTAACCAGTAGTTTTTTATTGAAAATTGAATTTATACGAAAATATAGTCGAGTGCTTAGCTCAAATTTTTTTTCTTAAGAAATTAACTTTTGAGTTTTTAAACTTTGTTCAACTTTAAGCATAAAAAAATGCATCTCAAATTAATGATATAACCGGAAAACTTTTAGTTAAGGGATTTACTTAAAAAACTACACTAGTTTATGCATAAGAACAATATTCTCTTCATTCACCAACTAAATTGAGGCAATTTCTGTCTGTATTGGATATTATGTTATTCTCATTTTCGCTCTGTGTAAATACAAATGGAGGCATATGCGAGAGAGAGAGAGAGAAAGAGAGAGAAAGAGACAGATGAGCGAGCCGTGTTCTGCCAATCAATTTAACTATGTTAAACCCATTTTTTGCACAGTGTGACTTAAAAACAAATAATTAAACTATACAAACAACAAGAAAAGCTGCACATATTACGAACAGTGTAGGAGTAGGCACTGAAGAAGAAGAAGAAGATTAAGAAGGGGCAGCAGCAAGAGTGCAGTTGCTGCAGCAGTAGCAGCTGCCAAGTTCAAAATCAACGACTGACAATGACAAAGCGCTCCACAGGGCGTCAAACAACAGCAGCAACAATAACATTAACAGCAACGTGGCGCCCGCCAGCAATCAGGACAACAGCAACACCAGCAATTACACCAACAATCAATGAGCGCAGCACGAGCTGGCGTCAACGCTGCACAACAACAACAACAACAACAAAAGCAACAACAACAACAACAACAACAACAATGCAGTTGAGCCGTGCATCATTTTATTCATCGCTGCCGGCATGTGGCATGTCCTGGCTTCTGTTCGTTCTCTGTCTGCTGGGCTGTCTGTGTTGTTGCACAGGTAATTATATCGTATGCCACACTTGACACTTGATTAGCATGCCGCACACCCCACCCTCTTACACGCCCAACTAGTATTTGCCACATTGTTGGGGTAAGTTAATAGTGTAGTACATACTTAATCAGGGCCATTTATTGCGCTTAATTCAGATCAGTTGCTCGAACTTTATGATGGACTGCACATACGTAATTTTGCATGCATTACGTTAATGCAGGTATGCAGTATGTGACAGTTTGATTAAAATCTCGATGTTTAAGCTACATATGTCTTGTGTGCAAAAGCATTTATAATTTTGGGATACGCAATAACTTTCTTACGCTATAACGTAATGAGTAACGTGTTGAATTATGTAAAGCTATTTAGTTGACTGTAACCCTGTCGATGCATATGTGTAACATATTTGATTAAAGAATAGACTTCTGCGATCAGCGTTTTGATTACGTAAATCGTTTTGCGTTACGTGACAATTGCCTTCAAATATTGTTAATCGTAAGCGGAATCATAAATTTTTGAAATTAAAGATTTAGGCATCATTCTTGATAGCAAATTAAAATTTGATTCTCACATATCGTCGATGGTCAATAAGGCCATAAACGTTCTTGGCTTCATCAAGCGGTGGTCTAAAGAGTTTGATGACCCCTACACCACTAAAACGCTATATACATCCCTAGTACGTCCCATCCTGGAGTATGGATCTTGTGTGTGGTCCCCGCAATACGGGATTCACCAGGATAGAATTGAATCAGTGCAGAGGAAATTTCTTCTGTTTGCGCTCAGATGTTTTAACTGGGTTCCTGGAATAGACCTTCCCCCCTATTCAAGTAGACTTCTTTTAATTAATCTTCCTTCCCTGTTGAACCGTAGAATTATGCATGGTGTAGTATTTGTCAATAATATACTTAATGGTGAAATCGACTCATCAGTTCTTCTAAGTCGAATAAAATTAAATGTTCCCATTAGATCCACACGTAACTTTTTACCCCTCAGCCTCGATCGTTGCTCGAGCAACTATTTAATTCATGAACCTTTTCGTGTATTATGTTCTGACTATAACAAACTTTATTCTCTTGTCTCTCTGGAGACCTCGACTCCAGTACTAAAACGATCTATCCTTTCTGCCTTATCTAATCGTAACCACTAATCACTAATCTACCACTGGTCTGATTGGGTTTTTCTGGGTTTTTCCCAATCCACGCAACAAATGTTGGGCCACTTATTTTCTTGCTGAATTTCCCAGAGCTTTAACGTTAACTTTATAATTGTTTCAACCTTAATTTACTTTCAGCACATCACATAATTTTAAATTTTACTTTAAACTTAATTATTTTCATTATGATTACTTTAATTAGTTTTATTCTCATGTCAGCTGTTCATAGCTGACAATAAATAAATAAATAAATAAATAAATAAATAAATAAATTAACAAAGCATCTGCGATTCCGTGACGTGTGCGACGTTCAACTATTTGTTACTATTTATATGTTACTCCACGAATCATTATTTGCAAAGATTACGTTTGCTGTTACATAATGCCTTACTTTGTTATATTTGATTACCTCGGTACGCATACGCTGCGTCCTAAGTAAACTCCAAACTGTTAGCTAATAGACTTTTTTGGTAATTAAATTAGGATACACTTCCGTGACTCGCTACGTGATAAAGTAGTTTCTAACGTAACGTTAATTTCTTGTTATGCTAATAGCATGTTGGTTTCAAAAAATTACCATTACATTACACAATGATCTTAAGATTAATCATATAGCAGCAAGCTCAGTGTTATTTACCATTTCTTACGTCTATTGTCAAGAGTCTGTTTTGTAGATTTTCCGCTGAGATTAGAGCCTCGTGAAATTTATGGTCCTTCAAAGCTCAACAAAGTCATACATATAATAAATAGTGCCGAAAACAATTGGACCAAGAAATACACAAAAGGCCATTAAAGTATGCGGGCAAAGACGATTGGGTTGGGGGGGGGAGGGTTGAATAACAGCAAAGGCGGAAAGGGAAAGGCGTTTCCTGCTTACACACAAGCAAACAATAGACGACAAAATAGCCTTGACATTGCAACCAAACATGCAAAGTCGAGTTTAGCTCCTTGATTTTATTTTTTCGTTTCCATAACCTAAAACACCTGACTTAAAACACTCAACGGCAACGGAGCGTGGCGCATTGAAGTTATCCTTTGTGCTCAAAGTTAAACCGGGCTAAAAAATGTGACCATTTTTTTTTTTTTGTAGCCGTAAAAAAATGTGAAAAATTAATGGACAAAACTTTTTATTGTAAAAAGGTTTCGATTCGAGGTTTAGTTGTCATAAGAAGAACTATTATAACTATTACCTATTAGATACAGTTGTAGTTGGATTGACTTTTTATTATCTATAATACCATTCTGTCTATATAATAAAAACAATTTCTAAATTTTTTTGAGAAGTTGCATAAAATATTCCATAAATCTTAAAACATTTATTGGTGTAGAACTTTATTAAAATTCTGATAAAGCTAAATTCCTTTCTAACCAAATTTTACAACAGAAAATTTTTGCTTAAGTTAAGGAATACAAAGGGTATAGGGTATATTCCAAAATTTAGCTTGCTTCTTTGTTGTTATTGACGCACATGCTAAAGTTTTTGGCAAACTATTTTTGTATTTTTTTTTTTTTTGGCGGCGAGTAACGAGTTGTTTTTATTGTTGTTGCTCAGACGAGGCGCCAAGCTGAATGAAGCCTTTGTTTATCTGTGCTTGTTCTTCCGCTTGGCAATATGCATTTATTTTTGTGTTTTTGTGCACAAAAGCCAGGCACTTTTATTGCCCAGTTATGCGCAATTGAGTTATTGAAAATCATTAGAAACAAGAATGTCAAGGCTTAGTAAAAGGTCGAGCTGAATCTAGGATGAAACACTTGAAAAACTGTTGGGCGACCATAAAGCAGCAACTTTTTGCTTTAAGTAGTATCATATTCAAATCTTACTCATTTTAAGCAGCGCTTTTCCTTAAGTGTACTTACGACCGCACTTGACTAACTAATTAGTTGGATTATAGCCAACTGCTATCAACTGCAGCTTACAGCCGTACATCAAGATTTTGTTCAGCTGCTGGCCCTACACAATTTAGTCGGGACAACACAGACACGAGAGGACGAACGAGACTGAGAGACGAGAACATGACATCAACATTGACATCGAGGCATATTAAATTGGATCGGCATTTGTTTGTTGGGGCAGCTGCTAATTTAACAGCCAAACAATCCCAAATAGCCATAAAATACAGACACACACACACACTCAAACCAAATTTGCAATTGCCAATTGACAATGATAATTGCGTTGATTGACGAGCAGTCGATGCCATTTCACATGCGAAATGCAGACAAGATTCGGTTGTGGCTCGAAATGTGGAAATATGTTGCAATTGTTTATTGAATCTGTTCGAGTAAATAAGCCAGGCTATGTGGAAAGTCATTTAGCAAGTAACAGGTTACAGCGAGTAAACTAACGAGTAGCGATTAGCATAAATAAGTAAAAGTGATGCGGCTACTGTAACGAGTTGCTAATGACGAGATACACATTATAGTGAGTAACGAGTAGAGAGTAGCATTAATAAGTCTAAGCCGTGCGGCTACCGTAACGAGTAGCAGAGTTGAGAAGATACACATTATAGTGAGTAACGAGTAGTGAGTAGCATTACTAAGTAAACGCGGTGCGGGTACTGTAACGAGTAGCATAACGAGAAACGAGTAGCATAACTTTAAATTGATCGACTTATATCACGAGTAGCCAGAACACCAGGGTATGTGACAATTGGCTAACCAAAAAATGTCATAAATATGACAGCAAATAAGCTAACGATTACAAGTGACTTTTGTGACACAACGAATACCAATTGATATGCCCTAATATTTTAACAAATGCTGAAAGTAACGAGTAGCCAGTAACGATCAAACTTTCGTTAAGTGCAAGCAGTTAGCCAACCAACAAACAAGCCAAGCAAGGAATTTAGCGAATAACCATCTCCAGTAAACTACTGCATATTTAGATTGTACTACCACTGCCCCAATTCCGCTTTGCTAGAATGCGATTAAGCATTTAATTACATATAATACTTGTATGTATGGTACGTCAGTTAAATGCTATCGCAACTCGCCTGGCAGCCAGTATGACAGACAGCTGGACGGTTGGGCAACTCACTTGCCACAATACACATGCGACACGCGTTGACAGTGACACAGAAAGAAAGGGACAAAGAGAGCAAGACAGACAGAGATGGGGCAAGCAGAGTGAATTTGCATTACACGTTTCGCGTTACACTAATTGCATTGCACAAGCAACCAATTCAAAATGGTTTTATAATCCTTGCTTCCGTTAACAATTCAACGACAACGACAACGACAAAAACAACGAGAAGGTTTCCTTCCACCTATTTCTCCCCTTAAACACTCACATACACACACAAAATCTCATTAGTGACGACCGATGATTACCAACACACACACACACACACACACACACACATTGAGGCACACTCGGTGAAAGGCACAAGTTGCAAATGTTGATGGCTGCACTCATTCAACGTCAGAAGAAAAAGAAGAAGAGAAAAAGCCCTGACACTGCCTGACACGCCCACACACACACACACCGTTCCCCCCCGCCTCTTTGTAATAAAACACTTAACCATTCTGTGGGTGTTTATTGTTGTTTTTTTTTTTTTGGTGCTACCACAATTGTAACCATTTATGAACTGTTTTCGAAAAGGGGCTCAAATTGTTGTGGTCTAAGAATTAAAATGTTCAAATTGAAATAAAGTTCATTAAGTTCTTATGAACTAGCATCAACTCAATGAATAACTGAATAGATCGTTACAAAAAGTTAACTACCGGACATAAGTTTTCCAACTCTAAAATCCGCAAACTCAAAAATATATCAAACTTGTCTCTACCGTTTCAAATTTAAATAGTTACATTAAATTTTTGATTTGCTTGAGATCTTCCATAAAGAGAACTTTCTATAACGAATAAATATCCCAAAACCTTCAAATCGGTTCGATCAAAAACACATTCTATATTATAAATTTTTTCTACAACGAAGGTTTTTCTTGTCCTTTTAAAAAATTAATGGCTGGCTAATGGCTAATAATGTCATTTCACACAAAATATTTCTCTTGCTGCATTTTCTAATGAAATCAAGTTTCTAAAGATAACTAATTAGTTTTTAACACAAAATGGTTTGGGTAGTGAAATCGATTTTCTACAAAAATAGAAAACTCTGGACTTCATCAGAATAAGTTTCATACCAGCATCCCCGCTGAGTAAAGGTACACTGTTAGAAAATACTTATGACAAAGTTTTGTGTACATAAACTAAGTATGAGAAGTTCTAGTTGTCAATTACATGTAAGTTCTTAAAACCAATAAAAGGTATGGTAAAATAACTTTTACTACTATAAATAAAAATAAAATTCAAAAATAAAAAAAAACTGTTAATCTTTATTTTCTAAGCTGCTTTTACCTTCAACTATTTTGCTTGTTTTTTTAAATAGAAATTTTTATGAACTATTTTTCTATTATTATTTTTATTTTTTTTTTGTGAGTGTTGCCATAGCTATAAGCTTCTGAGCAAGCGAAGAAGAACCAGAGGGGTAGCCAGCTAAATGTCATAACAAAAGCTATTTATAAGTGAAACGCATGGCTGCACATAAACGACGTACATCCTCCCCAAACCCACCAAGTTCGTGTGGTGGGGTTTTAGGGGTCGTCGGAAGTAGGGGCCAGGTGAGGCAGCCCAGCGGCGGCACACGCAAGCCAAAGGGACATTAAAAAGTAATAAGCATAATTGTGAAATGTCGCCATAAAGGCACAGAAAAATATATTCAAAGAGTAACAGAGAGGTACAAAGACAGAAAGAGAGAGAGAGAGGTACACTTAATGAAAAGTGTACCTTATTTGCTAAACAGATACTTCTTTATGCGTATTTGTTCCAAAACTTGTGCACAAAAAGGTTGAAAAATCAAAAACTTTAAAAGAGTTTTTCAGAAAATTTCCGTTTTAGAAAATAATTTAATTTTCATTGAAATTTAATGACAGTAACGCTTGTATTTATAAGTACTTTTTTTAATTTCAAAAATAACTTTTGACCTTTAAAAAAAATAAAATTTAAATTTTGTAAATTTTTGAAGTTTGGTTTCAAAATTTTTTCTTACTGTGCACTGTGCAGGCGTTTGCCCAGTGCTGGCTGTCGGAAGAAGAGGCGTGGGGGAGCAGACGCATGTTAAGAAGCGTGACGTATACGACACGTTGGCCCAACTTTGACCCACGGCAGCTAAATTGTTTGGTCGACAGCTGGGGCAAAAGTTGGGTACGGTTTTTTTTAATTATTCAGCAAGCCTAAGACGTTGACAGCACAAAGGGTCGAAGCAAGGCCCAACAAAGCTGAGAAATAAAAGAAACCAAAGGCAAAAACAACACATAATATATGTATGAATGCACATACATACATGTATGTTTGTAAGTATGCAAGGCGCAAACAACTGCAACTGCAACTGAATTGCTGCAGTCGGCTAAATGTCGCCAGGCAGTCAGAAGTCAGCCACACCACAATCTTCCCCTTTTTGTCAACTGTCCGTTTGGCAATGCCAGCGGCTAGCACACAAAAGTACAAAGCAGCGAAAAACTTTGCATTCAAAAAAAGTTTGAGCAACAACAAAAAGTTTGCGGCACTTTTGCCATCTTTCGTATGACGACGCGGCGGTAGTGGTTCGGTTCGCCAAAGGTCGTTCAGCCGTCCGGAAGTTGCTTACAACTTCGAACAATGTTTTGAGTGGAACAGCAGCACAGTAACTGCAAACTGGTAACTGCTAACTGTAACTGTGTAAATGCACTTAATAAAATCGCAATGCTGGTGGATGCGCATTAGTTTTGCGTGTGTGTGTGTGTGTGTTCGTGTGCTTAAAGGTCGAGGCTCATTCAAAGTATGCGTTAATGGTTTGATGTTGAAAGCTCATTGCAACGAACCAGCGATGCGCATGCAACTTGTATGAATCGAACCTACCCAACTGTGCTTTCACTCTTAATCTAGTTCCTTAAATCTTAAGGGCTTAGCTTCAAACTATTATATTATAAAATTCATGGAGTTCATAGTATAAGTAGAGAGCAAGTTGGAGTTTAAAGAAACAGTGAATCGAAAAGTACATTTACCGATAATACTATATACTATATTTTCTGTATACGTTTTAACATTTCTAGTTGCACTCGAGGAGGATTGCGTTGACTTTCAAGGCAACAAGGTGAATCATGGAATGCTCTATGTGCCGGGACCGGGAGTTTGTAGTCTATGCGTTTGCTATCATTCCGAACCGCTGTGGTGCAAGGCCATTTACTGTGATCCACCCTACGTGAGCTTTCCAACAAATACCGTTATTATATTTTGGTCAACATGAATAACCAAGCTTTTATTTCCATTTTTTTTTTGTAGTTTTGTAAAAACTTTAGAGTAGGCGAACGTTGCTGCGAATTCGAGTGTTTGGATCCGCCCGGCGAGGATAAACTTTATCAGGTGAAAGCTTTTTTTTTGCTGTATCGACCAACCTCCACAATGTTCGATACACAGTTTGGAGATACAGTCGAGTTTTCCTTTAACAAACATTTTCCTTGTTCCACTTTAATATAACTTGAATGTTTTCTTACAGGAACGAATGCGTAAACGTGCCGAGATCTTAGCCGGAAATAGTACCGCTACTCAGGTAGTACAAATACAGGCCGCACCTCTAGCCGTATCCACAATGATGCTCAGTTTTTTGGGCAACACATTTCTCAACTTATAACTTGAAGTGAAGGCGCAAGAGTAACACGGCCTTACGTTTAGCTTTAAGGCAGAGAACCCTTTTTCCCACTCCCGAAACTCTATAAATCCAATCAAAGCCCAGATCCTTAAGTAGATAGTGGGAAGTTTCGTTTTTGTTAACTATCCCCGAACCCTTCTGCAAAAAAAAATGGATACTTATTACAATGTAATAATAATAATAGAAAAAAAACACTTGGGTGAATTCAACAGATATATATATACATATACATATATAAACTATATAAGAAAAATAAAAAAAAAATTGGAGTACTACAGTTAAAAAAAAAAACAAGCTAACGTAGGTTTTCAACTTATATGTGTACGTACTACTACTATATCCCTAGTCTTATGTAGGTTCAATAATACCGCATCCAAATCATATATATATAGTATTTATAATGCCAACCCAAATGGTAAAGTCGGCCGAATCAAACAATAATATAAAGCGAACGCAAAAGACAGTCTCTAAATAGCAAATAAGTCGAGTATATATATATATATATATATATATATATATGCAAATCAAAACTTGTTGATTAGTAATTAGCTTAATAAAAATTATATGGTAATATACAGAGATATACTAAATATACTATAAAATAGCATTCAAGGTATGCACATGATAACAAAAACAAAAAATCACACACACACACTTACACCTAGTGAAATTTTCTGCCTAGTATCTAATTTTTTTTTTGTTGAATTCTTAGATAGTTCCTAAGATTTTTTTGATTGCAATTACATTGAATGTAGTAAATTACACATATCATAAAAAAACACACACCAAAAACCACATCGTATAAATATATATTTTGCATTGGTGCTAATTTTTATTGTAGGTTTAATGCGATCCACACACACAAGCATGCACACACACACACATCATCATAATGTTGATTCCAAATCAAAAACCCATATCTTACAAATTATAGAAAAACTATTTATAACCCACAACAACAAAAATGATAGCCTTCAAAAAATGTTGCAAGAATTTCAGTTCTTCTTAAAAAAAAAAAAAAAATTCAAACTTCCAAACTTTAACAAAGAAATTCCGATAATAAAAGCAAATACTTTAAGAATAAATCCTCCCTAATAACATTTTTAATAGCAAAAATAGTAAGTTTAAAAAAATCACCAACTAAACAGAGAAACTCTATTTCATTTATTTTTTTTTATAGAACTCATAGAAGTTAAAATCTTATAATAAAAAAATACTTAAGACTCTCGTCTCTTTCAATATACCAACATAATACAAATTACTAGTAGGAAAACCAGTTTAATTCTAGACATAAAATATATATATGAAAATATATATACATATATATATATATATATTTGCAGGACCAGCTATAGCAAAACATCATACAAAACCTAAACAAAAAAATACCACAACTAGTAAAAATACTTACTTATATGGTGTATATGAGATATACTAAGAAGTACGGCTGTGACAAATTTATTTAGTTTCATTTCTGTATTTTGTTTTTGCTTTGAAACGCATATTTAACTGTAAATAATATATATGTACAAGAAGTGAGTATAAAAATATAGCAGAGAGCAAAAAAAAAGTTTATTAATCAAAAAATATTGTATTTTAAAGAAAAAAACAAACTGACGGCCATGTCGTCAAATACCTTTGCAGCAAAGTAATTTAATTGTTTAAAAAAAAACCGAGCAGATCAAAATCAAATAATTCTTATGTATTTATTACGGATTTTGAAGCAAAGAAAAGTATAAAAATTATGTTAGGAAAAAATTCATCCACTGCAGGGGTATTCAAAAAAAAAAAAAAAGCAGAACATAAACGAAGGAGTAACAATAAACAAATGATCTTAACTGAATGTACAATTCGAATGCCACAATATTAAAAGAAAATATATATATACATATATCTATATATGTATATATATATATATATATAGACCAATATAATATATATATATATATATATATTTCTGCATGAACAAATTTCATTATAATAATAAACAAAGATTTATTAATTGTATTTTTAAGATGACAAATTTTAATAGAATCCAATCCTTATGGAAAATAATACTATTCAAAACATAAAGCGCTTTAAAAAAACGAAAAAAATATTACTTAAATACCTAGAAAAAACAAAACCAAAAGCAGAAAATTCTTCTATATTTAAATTTAAAGTGAATCTCAATAACAAAACTGCAAAATTGGCTTTAAAAAAAATGTTAATACAAAAATAATAAAACTATTTACATACATATAACAATTTCATAATAAAATCAAAAACTTAATAAGAATTATAATAAAAAAAAAACGAAAATCATTCGAGGAATTTAAGTATTTTGAACATTGACCTTGAACGACGAGACGTCTAGCTCATTTCTAAAATGGTACGAATCAATATTTTTACTATAATATAGATTCGGTTCTTAGATAGATCCTTAAAGTTAAAATAAATACAGAGAAAACCTCCACTAACAACTAATTAAAATTGCAAAAAGTAATAATAGTAAGCTTTGCCACTAAACAAAAATCCAACAAAAATCAAAAAACCCTCGATTAACACTAGTAACTCCGATCGTACTATGTATGTATCTGGAGTATTCCCATTCCTTCCCTTATACTTATTCTGTTAATGCAAAAATATTACACAAAAACAACACAGAAATGTTATTTAATGTATTTAGTTTCAAGAGCGAACATCTCTTGATCAAATCTATAAACACTTAACGAAAAAAAACCAAAATCAAAAACTATTCAAAATGTCATTAAAATACAAAAACAAAAAAAAAGAGTTCAAAGAATCCCCACATTAAATTTATTCTAATTATAATGTCTTTATTTAATAAATCGATTTCAAATCATATACACACATATATTTCCAAGCATAGTATATTCCAAGTACCAGAGAATTTTAAAAACATCAAAATATAAACAATATTTTCACAATAGCTTAAAACAACACTGTCTTTTAATTTAAACAAAAACTTGAGAAAAAGTAAGTAAAAAATTTATAATATGTTTCACGGTTATTGCCGATTTTAAAGTAAGTATAATAAGGCAACAGCGAATGGCAACGACAGCGAGACTAAAAACGTGGCGATGACAATGAAAAACCAGCAACGAGAAGCAACGCCAGCGAGACTGTCACAAGTAACGAGTGGGCAGAAGTTTAGTTTCGGCCTGAAAGTGTGAGAAAATGTTGTGAAAAGCCAAGCAAAACGAAAAACAAAACAACATTAAACATCCAAAATATATGGAATTAGTGTGGAACTTTTACTCAAAGCGCTGGTAGAATGAAGTCAAGGAAAAATAACTAGCATCCCAAATAAGTATATAAATTATAACCATTTTCTGATTCTACACTTGTTTTAATCAGGCAAAAAGAAGTGCATTGCTGATCTGATGTTTTTTTTTAGAAAAAAATATTTCCTCATTATAAGCTAGGAATATGCTGACGTTAAAGAAAACTTTGATTTAATCCATTTATGATAGAGCTGAACTAATTTTTTCTTTCTCTTAATCCAGGAAGAACAAGGTCATGTAAATTATATCAATCCGAAGTTATTCGATTTTTAAAATCACTTTGCCTTTTCTTTTAATCTACTTCAGCTTCGTTTCTTGCCTTTTACTCAACGAGTTTTTCGGTTCTTCGTTTCCCGTTTAATTTCTAGAAAAAACAAACACCAAATTTTTTTTCCATATTCACATTTATTAAACACTATACAGTGAAGATTTTTTTTTTTTTTTGTTGCATTTTGTTCAGCCATAGCAATAATAATATTTAAAAAAAAAAAGTATCAAATATTTAAAAAAAAAAAAAGAAGTTAATTTTTTATATTAGAAGCTTAAAACTAAGCATATGAAAAAAGTTACATATGCTTTTATTTATAAAATTTTCTTAAAATGTTTACAATTAAATGTAGATTGTATGCTGGTTGGTTGGTGTCATCATCATGTCTACATATGGTATATATATGTATATATGTATTTTGTATGTAACTCGTTTCAGTTGTTTGCTGGTTTGTTTATTTTTTACTCTCTTTCTAGCATTATTTTTAGTCTTACATTTAATTATGAAAAGACTTAGGGAATTAAAAAAAAATGTCTGTGTTACTTTAGTAATAATAATAATAATAATCTTACAATTTTATCGTTTTTAAATATATATTTAATATGTTTTGTATACAATTACTAACTTTTTATAATGTTTTTTTTGTTTTGTTTTGTTTGTTTGATGAAAAATACTAGTTAGTAAATATACCATATAGTATTATATATAAATAAATATTTATACATATATATATATGTACTATATATAGGTATATATATGCCATACCTTACTCGCATTTGTTATCGGTGCCATCTGTAGTTATATTTAAGCGAGTGACTTACAAGGTATCAAATAAGTTTTTTTTTGTCTTACAGTGTTAATAGTTTGAATTTTAGTTGTTTTTTTTGCTGTTTTTGAAGTTTGTTGTCTCAAGTTTACAATTGTTTTGGGCTATGTCTATCTCTATCTCTATATATATATATTTATATTATTTTCAAATCATTATCATACAATTGGCCTTACAAATTTTAAGCTACATTACAATTTAAATTACTTGCTAAGACAGTTTTGCTGAAGAGAGTGGCGTAGGGGGGGTAGGAGTAGAGGGGGGAATGGCTAACTTTAGGCTGCTGCAATTCTGTTTTCTGCTGTGAATCACATTCACTTTTCCAACACTGGTTAGACCAGGCTCTCTGCTCTCTTTTTCTAGACTTTGTTGTTGCGCAAAACTGGCGAATAAATTGGCGGC